>JAGFNQ010002698.1:115706-242058 GCA_024364735.1 Boesenbergia rotunda
CCCGGAGTCATCTCGAAGAAATACGCGAACTGGGACAGGCTGTCGGGGCGCTCCAGACAATCATCCTGAAATAAAAACAGGGAGCTAACGGGGTGAGTAACAATACTCAGCGAATATCTCATCAGAGTATACAGGATAGTCTAAGCTAGCAGTAGAGTAACAGGGAAGTCGAAATAACACAGGTACATACAGTGGTAGACATAAACTGGAATAGGAATAGAAATACCATACCAATCTAGCTGAGTCGTCGAAACTGACATAAGGGTCTCCTGTATGTACATGTCAATCATATGCAGCATCCAAGTATAACAAACACGGGGCAAGTGCAAAAGATTCGTATGCACATGGTGCATGACATGGTCACCTCTGTCGCCGGTCGGACATCGTCAGCTACGTACGGGAGGAAGCTGAGCGGGAGGCCACCCTCCTGCGTAGAGCTGTGACTGCCGTCCGTACTCTGCCGCTGCTAATCCTGAGCAACCGAGTAGACGGTATGCTGTCGGTGTAACACCCCTACTCCATGACCTATCCTGGCGATATCATTAATAGCCCCAGGCTAAGACCTATCCTGGCAATATCTCTATCAGCCCCAGGCCATCACCTATCCTGGCTATATCACTAATAGCCCCAGGCTAAGACCTATCCTGGCGATATCTCTATAAGCCCCAGGCCATCACCTATCCTGGCTATATCACTAACCGCCCCAGGCCATCTCTGGAGGATATCACTATCTGAGTGTTAACACCTACCCCATGTATATAAATGGGGGAGAGACTTCTCTCTCTCATCTCCTGGTATATGGACTACTCAAGGAGGGACATCTGCCTGCTACCACGCTCCGGTTCACTAACCCATGAGTGCATGAGCGGAGCAGCACAGAGCACACTACCCATACTCCGTCAACCACTAACCCATGAGTGGTCATATGGATAGGTCAGTATGACTGTCGACCTGACTCACCCATAAGGGGCCCCTGATCGACCGTGATGCACAGTGCACGATGATGCATGACTCTGGTCAAACAGCATCCACTATCTAATCCACCTATATCAACATGATATGCAAGGATCATAAGTAATGCACCATAGCCTAGATCCTAATGGTGTAGGTATCACATGCTAGGTATATCCTAAACAGTATCAGCAAAGGTAGAGCAGGTATATAAGGCAATACATTACTCTACCTCTAACATAGCATATCAAGTATATCAGCTATGACAAATCTAAAAGATAAGTCAGAGATACCCGCCTTCGATGTAGGAATCCAAACAGGAAGCGAACCCTCTGTCCAAATAATCGTGTGCAACCAACAGCTCAAGTCAAATTCCTGTATCCATAAAACATAACATAAGTCATCAATACAACTGATGTTAACTAAACTAGACACCACGTCGCACCCGGATTAACTCAACCCGACCTACATCACAACCATCCAACATGAACCCCCCCTGAATAGATACAAACGCATAGGGTCCACAACACACAGCTCAAGGCAGACACAAGGAGTTCACAACAGAACATCCTACCCCAGTTCTGAGCTTGAGATCCACAAGAAAGCAATCTAAGAAATTAATCCTTCGAGAGCACAGAAATGAAACCAACATAATCATCCAATCACTCAAGATCAGTAGCCCAAAGGGAACAATTCGGAAGTGATCCCTATCACCAACTCAACCTAATTCCAAACTGATCGGAATAACAGATCAAAGAAATAATACCTACAGAAAACCTGAATTCAACCAGATCTACACAAAATTTCAAACTCCAGGAAAACTTGGAGATACAATCAATCCATCATCACGAACTCTATCTTGTTCCCTGCTCACCAACTGACCACCATCACCAATCCACAACAACTCAAGAACAAATTCGAAGAGGGAAACAACAAATCAAAATCGAGGTAGAACCCCAGGATTGCAACCTCAAGTACAAACCACCGAATTTTCCAAGCAAAACGATCCTTACCTAGTCGGATTCAACGGTGAGGTGCTCAGTCGGCGACGCCACCTTCCTAGCCCTCGCGTGACCGCTTCAATCCCAATTGCAAGCACCCCTCCGGCTTTCCTCTGCTCCGAATAAATGTGAGAGACCGCCTGTAATCACGCACCCCTCCAAGCTCATGAATCTTCTTCCCAACACCAAGAACCATCCTGGCCAAGGTACTGGAAAGGCGGATCAACAGGGATCGACCTTCCTTGCTCAGATCTCTCAGCCCAGCATCTCTGGTGTCCTTCCTCATCTTCTGCAGCCCTCACAGCCCGAGATCAACCCAAGAGAGAAAAGGAGGAAGGGTGGTCGGCTGCTCCGTAGTGGCGTCAATCGCTACAGAAAAGAGGAGCGGGAGAAATCGGCAAAGGATGCGTTGCTGCGGCTAGGTCTCGCGAGGGAGATGGAGAAGGATCGGGCGAATCGATTTTGGCGGCGGCCGAGCGGAGAGAAGAGGAAAGGAGATCGGTTTGGCTACTACTAGGGCACGCAGAAACATAAAAAAAAGGAAATTATAAGGAAATGGAAGTTTTGTGAAAAAGTCCTCCTAATTCCACTATTCCAAACCCTACCTTTAGGATAATTGGTTTTTTAACAGTTTAGACCCTCTAAGTCTCCGTATTTTAACATGTGGTCCATCACATAGTCTTCCTCTAAAAATCTGACATTCGTGCTATCGATCACCCTCTAATCTTTGGGACTATAGAACAGACCACCTTTCGTTCATTTAGGATAGCTTATGAACAAGCGCACTTCTGTATGAGATTCCAACTTATCATCATCTCCTTTCAGCACATGTGCTGGACTACCCCAAATCCGAATATGTCTCAGACTAGGCTTTCACCTAGTCCACAATTCTATGGGCGTAGAGGATCCTGATTTAGATGGTACCAAGTTCAGAATGCACACTGCCGTTTCCAGAGCATATCCCCAGAACGAATCCAGCAACTCAGAGTAACTCATCGTCGACCTAACCATTTCCACAAGAGTCTTATTCCTTCGCTCCGCCACACCATTCTACTGGGGTGTGCCAGGTGCGGACAATTGGGATTGAATCCTTGTCTTTGATAAGTAACTCCTAAACTCTCCCAAGAAGTACTCACCACCACGATCAGACCGTAGTGTCTTGATACTTTTACCTTAACGTTTCTCCACATCAGCCTTGAATTCTTTGAACCTGTCAAAGCATTCAAACTTGTGGCGCATCAAGTAAATGTATCCATACCTTGAATAATCGTCTATAAAAGAGATGAAATATTCAAAGACACCTCTAGCCTGGATAGACATAGGACCACACAAATCAGAATGAACCAACTCCAACACATCTTTGGCTCTATACACCTTGGCCTTAAAAGGCCTCTTGGTCATTTTACCTTCCAAGCAAGATTCGCAGGTTGGGATATATTCCACCACTAATGTACACAAAGGTCCATCAGCTATCAACCATTGAATTCTACTTAGGTTAATATGACCAAGACTTAGATGCCAAAGATATGTTTGGTTCATTTTCGAAGGTTATTTTCTCTTATTAGATTTAGAAGATGAGTTATTTATTTCTATTTGCATCGTGAGAGTTTTGATTTTAAGAGTATACAAATTGCCAATCAAAGTACCAGAACAGATAATCTCCCTATTTCTTTTTATAACAACCTTGTCATTAAAAGAAACAGAATATCTATCCAAAAACAATTTAGAAACTAAAATTAAATTCTTTCTAAAAGTAGGTACATAAAGACAATTTCTTAAAACCAAAATTTTATTCATATCAAACGATAAATAAACATCTCTCACTGCAATAGCCGCCACCTCCGTAGCATTGCCCATGTAGACAGTAATCTCTCCCTCAACTAGTCATCTGGTTCCCTGGAACCCCTGCAAAGTATTGCAGACATGATCAGTGGCTCTTGTATCTACACACCAGGAACCAGTAGATAACACCGCTAAACATGTTTCGACGACTAAAGAAAAAGATTTACCTTTGTTCTCCTTTCGGCGAGGACAGTTCGCCTTTCAATGTCCAGTCTGCTTGCACGTGAAGTACTTGCCTTTCAACTTTTTCACTCCAGCCTAAGGTCCCTGAGGTCCAGCTGCCTTTTTTGCTACACTTTGTTTCTTCTTCTTCTTGCCTTTCGGCTTAGAAGTAGAAACCCTTTGAGCAATAAAAGCTTGAGCACTCTAACGAAAAAGCCGTTCTGCCGCCTGGAGTTCTGCTAGGAGTTCCGTCAACAAATACAACCTCTTATTCATGTTGTAGTTCAGGCGAAACTGCTCAAAACTCCTAGGTAGAGACTGTAGAATGATATCGACCTGGGTTTCCCCATCGATCTCAGCTCCAAGGACTTCCATCTCATTCAAATGAGCCATCATCTTGAGAACATGATCCCTCACGAGTGTTTTGTCAATCATGGTGGTCGTCATCAAGTTTCTCATAGCCTCCTGCCTAGCAGCCCGATTCTGGTGTCTGAAGAGTTCCTTGAGATTGATCATCATGTCATAGGCAGTAAGAAAATCCTGATGCTGATGTTGCAGTACATTTGACATAGAAGCCAAAATGTAACACCGCGTCATCTCATCTGCCTTAACCCACTTCCTATAACTCTCTCTCTCTCTCTCCTTCACTAGAACTATCAGTAGGCTGAGGAGGGCATTTCTCAAAAAGTACAAATTTATACTCCTCTGCAGTTAAGACAATATCCAGGTTTCGTTTCCAATCAACATAATTAGGGCCAATAAGTTTGTTTTGTTTTAAAATCAAACCCAGTGGTTTGAAAGTCATTTTGAAAAAGTCCCTAAGAATCACAAAGATCAAAACATTAGATTTCAAAAAATTTATTGATTCCTCAAACAATAAAATTTTTAAAATCAACCAATACCTCAAAACACCGTGAATATTACATGCCACGATAGTGTGGACGTATAGAAAATTCTACGTTTGTATGAGGAGGTTTTACCCATTAATTTTATTATCTTGTTAACCTTACTTTTGACAAATAAAATTAATAGTTGGTTCCTCTTTGGCCCTATAAATAATAGTAGTGACTCCAATGGGGAGGATACTATTATTTGCATCTAAGTGTTTACCATTACCTAGTACCAAGGCAATTACTTAAAATTACACGCTCCTAAATGTGGAAGATCACACGCTCCTAAATAATTTCCTATAACCCCTTTTTGACCTAGTGATTTGCAAAACAAATTCATCCGATATGAAGGAAGGCACTCAGAGCCAACACGCAAGTTTGTTCGTATCACTAATTAAAATTGTAATGGAGGCCCCGCGAATTAAAAAAACCCTCTCCCACTTAGTTATTTACATTGAGGAATTTTTCCTAGTAATCACAACATGCATATTAAAACAAAAGCAATAAATATGGAAAAAAAATATAATTTCCAACTATCCTGGCCTTTTGTCTTCGAATATGCGCCCATCATGTCGTCATCTCGCCTCCTCCTTCAATATCCATGCGCAAGCCATGATAGGAGCTCCGAGCCAAGATAAAAAATTATTTTTAATTTACATCCATTGATCCTATACTCCATGAAGGAGTGTACAAAAATCTAGATCAAAAGTAAACTAAAAATAAAGAGCGGCTAAACAATGTCGTATTTAATTACAAAAATTAAATACTAATCTAGCCTCGTCAACCCCGAGGATTCAAAAAATATTACAAACACACAATCACATCCAATCACATACCCACGTATGGTCATAATAGTGGATCTTATGCATGTAACAAAAGTTAGCCTATGCATATCCTACTATTACCCGGCATAAAATATATGATTAAATTGCATGAAAGTAACCGAATCCAAACACACAAAACTGAAAACTTGCGCTCTGATACCAGTTGTTGGGTTTTAGGCCCTTGGATGGTGCACATGGAACTTGTCCGCCGCTGTGTCCCCGGATTAAAATTTCATTAATTGAAATTAATCTGAACACAAACGGAATTTCCAAGCGACTGTTTCATTGTCGTGCTAATGACTTAAGTGATCGCTTGAACAAACTTATTGTTCAAGCAATTTGACTCCTCTAGTCGGTTAGCCGCGGAAAAGACAACGACGTAAGATCGCCGATTTTTGTGTTTACAATCGGGGTCCAAGTTAATTAATGAATAATTAACAACAACGAGGAAAGATAAAGAACAAAAATGAATAAGATAAATTCATACCTCTTGATCTTCTATTGTATGACCTCCCTCTTCTTAGATGTCGTGTGAGCAATGATCTCCCAAGAATTGAAGCCTCCTAGACCGCACTTCTCTTTCTCTCTTGCTTGCGCCAATCCACAAAGGAAGAAGAAGCTTTCTTCCTTTCCTTTGTGCCGCCAGCCACCACCTCTTCCTCTCCTTCTTGTTGCGCCGCTGACCACCACCTCCACGGATGAAGATCCTCGCCGGTCACCAAGGAGAATTCTCCTTCCCTTGCTAAAGCCGGCCTCCAAAGGAAACAAAAGGGAGACGCGTCTCCCTTTGTGTGCCGCCCAACCCTAAACCCTAGGGTTTTGCCGCTTGCCAAGAGGGAAGAAGAGAGGAGGAGGGAAAACCAAGAGATTAAACCAAAGAGTTATAAAACCAAAGAAGTTATTATTTTGGGTCTAGGCTTCATGAGGTATTTATAGGCTACAATAGGGACCATGAGGAGGAGTTGATTCTTGGCCACCTAATGGATTTTTTAGCCACAAAAATTTTTAGCTACAAAAAAATTTTTTAGCCACAAAACTGGATCCATTAATAATGATCCAATCTATTAAAGGATCATTATTGAATTACCTCACCAACCCCCATAATAAAATATGGGCTCCAATATATTATTTGTGCAAAATTCTCTCCGTGTTTAAGATATCATATGTCCGTTAATTAATTAATTAATCTGACAATTAATTAATTAACTTCTAAGTCCATGTGTAGTACTACTCAACCTTATTATTATGCCGGACCAAGTCCACCTGTAGGGTTTACAAGATAAACTTTATGAGCTCCTCAAGGGGACATCATCATCCTAAAATAGGACACAGTTTCCTCTTATATCAACGTCACACCATGCAAATAATATTATTTCTCAATTTACCGAGCCTATCGATTTAATGAATAAATCTCGCCCACTGGTAATCAAAGAAATAAATACTAAGTACATGTGCCCTTTATTATATTAGGATTAAGAGCATGTACAAAATAATATCTTGAGGTCTGATTCAATTATATAGTCAGTATAAATTGAATCACCTCAAAGTTGGTCCGCTCAATATGTTAAAATACTGAAAGTTTAGGGGGGCTAAAAGGCAAAGCTTTCGAAGTTAAGGGCATGATTTGGATTTCGAAAAGTTGAAGGGTTTTTTCTGCAAAAAGCCACCCCTTATAAACTCTTCTTTTCCCCCATTCTGCATGACCTAGCCGTAGCAAAACCCCTCGATCCCTCCTCTCCTCTTCGCCTCCCGCCGTAGCCAGGAGAGAGACCGAACCATCCCTTCTTCTTCCTCACAAGCCCTAAATCGTAGCCAAGCAATCTCAGCGCACCGGCTTCTTCTTCGCCTTCTTCTTCTTCCCTCTTCCGTTCGTCGCGCCGCTAGCCTACGGCGTCGCCTTTGCTTCGGCTGGTTGACGGGGTTTCACGGACCTACGCCGGGCTTCTTCTCGGGCGAGCAGATCGTGGGTTCTGATCTCGATCGGTCGGTTTTCTCTCGAGGGAGCGTTGGTCACGCCACTGTCGGAAAACACGAGAAGGTGAGTCGTGCGCCTTGAACCTAGTTGTAATCTCTAGGTTCCATTCTCTCAATGGATTATGATTCGAATGGGTTCTGAGATCGATTCTTGAAATCTAGGGTTTTCGGAGGACTGCGGAGTAGAGGGAGTCGTCGTTTCCAAGCAGGGGAAACTGTGGGAGAGCATATTTCCTTCGACGAGCTCCATTTCTCCCAGATTGTGCGATTCGAGCAGGGATCTAGGGTGTTCAAAGGTATGATTTCTTGTGGTGATCCTGATTTAGCTTGTGTCTGCGACCCAGTGCATTGATGTTGGGATTTCAATATCTGTTTTCGCCTTGATTGGATTCTGGTTTCCATTTCCGAACTGTAGCATTGTTCTTGAGTGGATTTGGGATTGTTAACTCTGTGGATGCGTTAGGTGATCAATTCGAAGTCGATCTCTGTTCTTTGTTGGAATTGGAATCGTTTGGTTGTGAATTGGGTTGATACAATTAGATCTGTTGTAGTGATTACCCTTCATTCGATTCTTGTCTCTGTCTTGGTGATATGCTATCTTGGATCAGCTTTGGAGTTGGGAGTTTGGGCTTCGGTTGTCTTCTGATTAGCTCGGTTCTTAGGGTGTTGATTAACGATTAGGCTTGTTGCTGATTTGGGTTGGTTGTAGGTCAGAGGTGGTGTTGATGGATTACTCAGCAAGTTTAGGCTTTGTTGTTGATCTACTTCTATTTTGGAAATTGATCATGAATGGGGATGTGATTAACCAAATGATTTCGGTAATTTGGGTTTAATCCTAATTAAATAAGATGGTACATTTAGCTAGGTATTGTATGAAATTATAGCTAAATGATAATCTTATTTGCTACAGGTCTTTGACTCGGATATTTGGTGGCTTGTGACGGATATTATATTTGGACGGGGGGTTCTCGACGCCTGGACTTCTTCATATCGAGGCGGGTACCTCTGTTTATGCATAGCTAGACATAGTTAGCAGTAGGGATATCTGATATCTTTATCTCTGTGCTTTTGCTTCGGTAGTTGTATCTGTTAGCTTTACTGCTTACTATATCTGTATGGATTGGTGATGCACAGTTTACCTTATACCTTACGCTAGGATTTAGGTATTGGTGCATACCGATTATCTGGACTACTGCATATCATGTAGATGACAGCAGGGATAGATAGTGGATGATGCATGGGATAGTGACATGCATCATTATTGCACGTAGCATAGGGGACGACCTTTGACTCCCTGGAGGTTGAGATGGGCCGTCGAACTTGCTACTCGTGTAGGGGCATATGTAGGCGACCTTTGACTCCCCTAGTGGTTGAGATGGGCCGTCAGACCTGCCACATGACCTGTCGTGCAACCCCGTTGGCGGACCCGGGCACTGCAGCAGGTCCCCTACCTATCCGATGATAGCGAGGGACGTTTAGAGCGTTACTTCACCCGATGGTGGGGTACGTTTATGGTCTCCGACCCTACCCATTCGGTCTCACGTGTACCACCTTATAGACCGTCTGTTCATGCAGGGAAGACCAGGTCAGAGCCCTACCCACTCAGTTCGCGTGCTTCTGCGACCTATACCGACTGGTGTCAGGGGTGACCCATGTTGCATCATGAGCATGCTCTGCATCTCTGCACTTAGTTGTGTTTGCTGCACTTGATTGTTGCACTTGGTTGACATGCATACTACCGGGTTTGGATCGGCGCAGGTAGGTATGTAGTTCCTTTATTGCTTATGGTTCAGTTCTGCATTGCTTTTTACTGCAGTTATCTTCGGTATTATGGTAGATAGATAGACGGTGACCTACTGCTATTATTTTCTTCTTGTGCATATCAGTCTGTATTCGCTGATTTCTTAGGACTCACCCTGTTAGCTCCCTGTTTTTATTTCAAGATGATTGACTGGAGTGCCCGGCAACTTGTCCTAGTTCGCGTATTTCTTCGAGATGATTCCGGGATGTCTCTTTTACCTTGTTGGTGGTACATGTTGGTACCCGTTTTCTGTTTCTTTTACTTTACTTTTCCGTTGCTATATTCGTGTTTGATTTTGTCATTTTATACGGTGGTATAGTTGTACTTTTGTGAGCCATGGAGGCCTTGTGCTTTGCGTTTGACGTAAGTCGTACCGGTACGCAGCTTTATCGTCGTTTCCGTTTTGCTCATTATATGGTAGCTTGTTCCAGCCCTATAGGCTGCGGTACAAGCCGACTGAGATAGTCGTGGTGGTCTGGTTTTTGAATTGTCCGCCGGGACCAGGGAGTAGCTGTCCGGTCGGTATCGGACGAGCGGCTCCTCGGGGCATGACAATTTATTTGGTATCAGAGCTCAGGTTCTAGAGATACTTTGTGGTCTTGTGGGTGTCCTTCGAATTTTATGTCGGAGTCGTTTCTCGATGGACGTGATTGGGACATGGCGACGACGGGACCTCTCCAGACGATCCCTATGTAATGGTAAGATCTTGTTGATAGTTATAAGAATAACGGTAATAATGATTGGGTCATATCTGTGCAGGTATGCCCCATCGTATCGAGCTGACCCCGCCTCGGCCCCGTGGTGGCCCTCGGCGACCACCACGTCAGTTGACTCGGGAGCCTACGGGAGATGCGACTATCGGAGCAGAGGCTGAGTCTCCAGAGAGACGACCTGTGGTTGGTGATGGACGCCGTAGACAGACGTCTCCAGGCCAGAGACTTCCATCACCGAGGACCCCTTCGCCGTTTCTGACAGCTGTTCCAGTAGCACCCCCGATAGTGCCATCTGTCGCACCCCCAGTAGTGCCTGCTGTCGCACCCCTGGTTGTTCCTTCCGTAGCACCCCCGGTGGTACCCGCTACGGTATCATCAGCAGAGCAGTCAGCATCACAGCCGATCCACCTGGTACTTTAGACGCTACAGCAGTTGATTCAGACTTTGCAGCCGGTGTTGGCTTCTACTCATCCGACACCTCTGCCGGCTCAGACAGTACCTCTGGAGGGGCAGACATTCGGAGCGTCGGGACAGGCAGCACAGTCAGTACCCCCGGCAGTGCAGCCAGTCGCCTCACCCGTACCACCTGCGGTACCAGCGGCCCCTGTGGGCCGAATCACGGACAGATCACGGATTCCAGCATTGGCTGCATCCGTGAAGGGCAGGTTCACACTGTTCCACGGAGGGACCAATCCGGGCGTAGCCCAATCATGGCTTAGCACTGTGGAGGATACCTTCTCATATATGTCCTGCTCCGACTACCACATGCGAGAGCAGGCCACGACATGGTGGACGGCTCAACAGACCATCTATGGCGAGCAGTCGATTACTTGGGGCATGTTCAGAGAGACCTTCCGACAGAAGTACCTTCCCATAGCATATCAGATGACTCATCGTGAGCAATTTCTGCATCTCCAGCAGGGGGATCGGACGGTATTAGAGTACGATGCGGAGTTTAACCGCTTGGCGGAGTATTGCCCCCTGTTAGTCGCAGACGATGGGGAGTGGAGGATGCATTTTTTTCGAGGGCTGGCCTCGAATATTCAGCTTCAGCTGTCCACCTGCGACCTTACATCGTATCGACAGGCGCTAGAGCGAGCCCTTATCATCGAGTCTACTCGACAGCGACTGTTCGGGGACAAGAAAAAGGGTAAGCAACCAGTTTCTGACGCAGCACAGCCACAGCCACAGCAGACCTCGCGGAAGCGAGGCAGGCAGAGGCAGCCAGGGCAGGATATTTCTGGTGCTACATCCGGGCCCTAGAAATCTGGACGTACGACGACGGACTCCTCCCAGAGTTCTCAGCATGACCAGAGGACCCCCGCTAGATACCGTTGCACGCAGTGTGGTTCCAGGAGCCACGACAGATCGGAGTGCACCCTGGCGCAGGCAGTGTGCTACTACTGTCAGTTGCCGGGACATATGAGCCGTGATTGTGCCCGGAAGGCACAAGATACGGCATCCGGAGTCGCATCACAGGGAGAGCGTGCTGGTCCGGCACGAGCACAGCGCGGGGGACGGGGGTCACAGACTTCTTCGCGGACTCAGCCGACCGCCCCTCCGCCCGTGCATGTGTATTATATGTTCGGGCAAGGCCCCGAGCATACTCATTCATCAGCGATCCCTCAGCACCCCGTTGTGGAACCGCAGCAGCAATCTTATACCGGACATCAGCCTGCGGTGTATCTGCCTCATCAGTCGTCCAGAGTTTCGACACCACAGCCTCCACCGGTACCTGCTTTACCCCCACCGCCACCTGAGACGGGTCGAGTGTATGCACTCACCCGAGAGGAGGCTCAAAGAGCTGACGGTTCTGTTTTCCGAGGTACCGTTTCCCTTTATGCGCATTCTGCAGAGTTACTTATTGATACTGGTAGTACCTATTCCTTTATATCACGGCTGTTCTTGAGCAAAGTCTGTAGGTTACCGACGATTAGGGCACAGCATTTGTCTGTATCCCTACCTTCCGGAGAGGTATTGGAGGTCACTCAGGAGGCCAAGGGGTGTCCTCTAGATTTTGGTGATGTCATCCTTACCGTGGATCTCTCCGTATTGGATATGATCGAGTTTGACATCATCCTTGGCATGGATTGGCTGACGGCCTCCCATGCTACTGTCGATTGTCATTCGAGGGTGGTCACTTTCTGACCTCCTGGTCAACCCTCGTGGGATTTCCTTGGCATTCAGGATGATGGTATATCGGTCATCACCGTTCTTCAGGCGCAGAGGCTTCTGTCACAGGGATGCCGGGGATTTTTGATCTCATTGATCAGTATAGATGTCAGCAGCAGTCCTCAGATCTCAGATGTTCCTGTGGTCCGAGATTTTTCTGACGTCTTCCTAGATGAGCTACCAGGGTTGCCTCCTAAGAGGCAAGTGGAGTTTTCTATTGAGCTGATTCCGGGGACTGCGCCGGCATCAAAGGCTCCGTATCGGATGGCACCGAAGGAACTGGATGAGCTGAAGGTTCAGCTCCAGGAGTTATTGGACAGGGGTTTCATCCGACCCAGTGTCTCTCCATGGGGTTCTCCGGTATTATTTGTGAAGAAGAAAGATGGCTCTATACGACTTTGCATCGATTATCGGCAGTTGAATGCAGTCACTATTAAGAACAAGTACCCCTTACCATGGATTGATGATCTGTTTGACCAGTTGAGAGATACATCAGTGTACTCAAGGATAGATCTGCGATCAGGTTATCATCAGCTGAGGGTCAGAGATTCTGATATCCAGAAGACAGCGTTTCGTACCCGATACGGGCACTATGAGTTTTTGGTGATGCCATTTGGGCTCACCAACGCGCCTGCAGTGTTCATGGATCTCATGAACCGGGTATTCTTGGAGTACTTAGATCGGTTCGTCATTGTATTTATCGACGACATTTTGATCTATTCTCGTTCGGCAGAGGAGCACGCTCAGCACCTTCGCATCGTTTTGGAGACGCTCCGGCGGGAGCAACTATATGCAAAGTACAGTAAGTGTGCTTTCTGGTTATCTTCTGTGGGTTTTCTCGGCCATATTGTGTCCAGCAGAGGCATTTCTGTCGACCCCCAGAAGATTGAGGCTGTCACCAGTTGGGAGCAGCCTAAGTCAGTTCACGAGGTGCGTAGCTTTCTAGGCTTAGCTGGCTATTACCGACGCTTCGTCGAGGGGTTTTCTAGTATTGCTGCACCACTGACACGCCTGACTAGAAAGGGCATGAAGTTTGTTTGGACCGAGGCATGCGAGACCAGCTTTCAGGAGCTGAAGCAGCGGCTTGTATCTGCGCCAGTTCTTGTACTGCCGTCTGGAGAGGAGGGTTTCACCCTGTATACTAATGCATCTCTTCTCGGACTGGGCGCAGTGCTTATGCAGCATGGACGGGTGGTTGCTTATGCCTCTCGACAGTTGAAGGAGCATGAGAGGAACTACCCCGTGCACGACTTGGAGTTGGCTGCTATCATTTTTGCGTTGAAGATCTGGAGGCATCATCTTTACGGGATTACCTTCGAGATCTTTACGGACCACCGGAGTCTTTGATAAGCACCATTTTATTGATTATTTTAATTGCTAAAATCCCTATTTGATCCATGTTTTTATTGCTTAATTATGATTTTACCCTAGGTTTTGGAACTTTATCTTATTTTGGACTTATTTGCAAAATTACACAATTTTTGGATTATTTGGCCACTAATTTTCTGATATAGTTTTGTAGGCATGAAAGGATCCTGGACCTAGGGCATACTGGGTCAAAGTTGAGTCAGATGTGAACCGGATCGAATTATCAAGCTTACGATTAATCCGGGCCGTCCGATTCAAGAGCGGCTAGATCTGAGCCATCCGGGACGATCTGAAGCAATCCGAGCTAGGGTTAGGGTTGATCAAGTTCTATGATCAAGATCTGAAGGTTTCATCCCAATCAGAGCTCAATCAACTGTTGGATCAAGCAAGGAGGGCTCTAGAGCGTCCATTCACAGATAGAGTTGATCTGGACCATCCGTTGCACATCTGGAGGATCCGAGCTACCACAAGGCAGATCCTGACCCCAGATCATCATCATCAAAGTTTGGCTCCAATCAGAGCAAGATAAGCCGTTGGATCTCCTCCAATAAATCTGAGCCGTCCAAACTTAATTACTTAAGGAAAAATTGGCAGCAGTTCTCAGCGTCGCGTCTCCGCCGTTTCTTCATCTTCTTCGCGTTTTCTTAGCTGTTCTTCAGTAGAGTTCTTCATCCAAGGGGCGCGACCCCTCAATTCCTTTCTAGATCATGTGTTAGGTCATTTGGAAGTTTCATCGGTGAGGTTCTAGCTCAGATTTGCCCAAAAACAAAGCTGTTGAGAGGTTTCCGCAGTTTTGTTCAATTGCTGCCTTTGGATCGGTTGTGCTCCATTTCCATCCACCCGAGCTTCTGGAGGGGTTCCCTAGATTGCTTGGATCATCCCCAACTCATCATCAACCGCGGACACAGCTGAATTGAAGGATGCCGAATGGGAAATTCAGAATTGAGCAAGCTGAGTTAGATTTGAATCGTAGAGACAATTTCTTGATGATTTGCTGAGCTTACGGGTTCGAGGCTCACTCTTGCTTGACGACCAAGAAGCATTTGAGCTAAGAAGGGATCGAGGAGTAGTTTTCTGTAGTTAATTTCATGTTTTCGTAGCTGTAATCCTATTTCTGCACTTGTTCTGTTTTTGGCAGTTTCGTACAGCAACTTAGTTCTATGTTTCTGACTTGTTTAGCTTAATTAGGATTTAAATCTTCGAGTTCAGTAAGTTAGGAACTTATCTAGTGATCAATTGAAGTTAATTTCAGTTTATTTCATAGTGTAATTGCTGCGTGCCATATCTTCTTATGCGTATCAGCCATATTCTGCAAAGTTTCAGTTTGGTTTCTGAATTTCTTAGCTTGTTTCATTTCGATTCTTGTTTAGCTTATTCCCGGCAATTGAAGACAACCTTTAGTGTGTTAATTCATTAGATTCGAATTTGTTTCTCATTCAGTTTCATTTCTGAATTTTCAGCCCTGTTACAGCTTGCGTACCAACTCAAAATTACTGCACTTGAGTTTTCAATTGTGCAAATAGATGTATCAGTCCTGGATTTGTTTCAATTGAGTTCTAGCTTAGTGAATTTTATTCTGAATTTGAATCAGTGCACTCAACTTAAGTTCACATCGGTTTGTTTCTTTTCAACTGCGAATTTAATTTTCTTCAAGTCATCCATTTTATTTCTGCATATATGAACCTTCATTTCTGCATGCAGTTTAGTGAATTCTGCCTCCATTTCTGCTAGCTAATTCAAATTCTGCAACTCCCAATTTTCAAGTACGAAGTTGTATCAGCAATGAGGTGTAGTGGAATCCCCTTGCAGTTGAAGTCAGTCATTTTGTTTGAGTTTCACAGCCTCATGTCTGCCTTCATGTGCTGAATTTCTGCATTTCCCTTCTGAATTGAGTTGTTCCACCCTTTATCAGCCTAGTCCTTCAATGTCATCATTCCTTCTGGCAGGAATCCTCATTGACAGCCTAGCCAACACCAAGCTGAATTGATCAGCTACACATCCCATACATTTAGTGGCATTTTTGGGCTGATAAAATCAGTTTTGGCACATAGGGATCAGCTTGTGTGCCAAGCTGTTTTGGCACTTGTTTGCAACAGAATTTCACTAGTTTTTGGGTGTAGGAGAATTTTTGAAATCTATTGATATCACCCTTAGAATCCCTGAATTTTCTTTGCATTGGTTTGCTTCCAAAAATCATAGCTAATTTGAGTTGAATTTGGGTGCTTGTTGAATTTCTGCACTACGCATGTTTTTCAGTGTGTTAAGTTCATTTGTTTCCGAAAACTTCCATCACAGCCTCCATTTTCTTGAATCAGTAATTATTGTGCATTGGAATTTAAGTTTGCTTTTCTAAACTTTAGTTAAATCCTCTAGCTCGATTCGGTTTCCATTGGTTGAATGATTACTTGCCATCACATTATTTGATTCATTAGTTTGGTTTCCTCCATTTTAATTGCCATTTCATTCTGAATTGAAAACAAAACCCAGATTTTATTTGAAACCCACAAACACAAACGACACTTAAATACAAGTGTGAATCATACAACGTCAACTAGCCCCGAGAAAAATACGACCTGTGGCCCCTATATTACATTTTCATACTTTTGATTGTAAAAGGGTTTCCAGCTTTCATTTATAAATTCTAAATTTGAGGCCCACATTCGTGACACATAGTTTGGGTCTGTCAAATTTTTGGCGCCGTTGCCGGGGATGCAACTAGTTGATTTGTTTGATTTTTGCTTGTATACTTTTTGATATATCATTGGGTTCTATTTTTTGTTGCTTATTCTTTTGTATACGGGTACTGCCATTTTTCTTGTTTGTTTTGTGACAGGGGTGCAGGTTCAAAATGTTTTCATCCACTTATCAGCAGCCGTGTCCACACTTTCAGCAGACCCAGCAAGAATTCCAACAGCCCTATTCTAATTTCCAGCAACCAAATCAGTTTTTGCAGCCACCACAACAATTTCAACCGGATTTTCAGCCAATTCAACCAATTTTCCAGAATTTTCAGAATGGGCAGCCCCAATTTCAAAATTTTCAGCCCCACTTTCAACAATTTCAGCCTAACTTTCAGCCACTTTATCAACAAGATCAGTCACAATTTCAACAATATCAGCAAGGGCAACCTTTCCAAAATTTTCAGCCATGGCAACAAGAATTTCAGCCCACTCAACTTCAGTATTCACCACCACAAATTCAACCTCAGATACAAGAATTCCAGGGCTACAATTTTCAGCAATTTCCACCAAGTGGTGAACCAACTTTTCAGCAGTTTAATCAGTCTGTTCAACCATTTGATCAAACCCCACAGTCTCAATTTCTACAAATGTGTCAACAAGATCTTCAAAACATCGAAAGGCAAATGAAACAAGTGGCTAATGATTTGAATCAGATAAAAGCCCAAAGAGCAGAACAATTAGCTTCTCAAGCTATTTTTAATTCTGAGAGCCCCGGAGTTGGTTTTATATCAGTTCAAGGTGACCCTAGTGCATGGCAAAGTCCTTCTTCAATTAATCTTGCAAATTTAGTAGAAGAAGAAGAAGAAGAATACATTAAAATCTGGGCACCTACAGCATGCATCCCTCCGGAGACTCCTATTCAAAATCCAATTTCAAATGTTTCAGCTCAAGAAGAAGAAACTGAAGCTCCACAGGACCATTCTAGATTTTTATTTTCTGATGATAGCATTATTAGTGGTCCTAATTTTTCTGACACTGTTGTTGCAGATATTACAGGAGAAGCATGCAGAGGAGATGATTCCATAGGTGTAGGGGATTGCACTAAGCCCCAGGGACCACCACAAGATTTAGATGATGAACCAGAAAGTGTAGGGACTTGCATGGTGGAAGCAAGCACCCAAGGATCACCAGTTAATTGTCCACCAGAGCCTGAGGCTGAAGAGGAGCATGCACTTGACCAGGAGGAGACCACAGATACATCTACTATTATAGAACCTTCAGGTATTATCCAGCACGCTCAGGTAAGTATTTCTCCTCTTTCTTCAGAAAAATGCAGTGAGGTACCTAGGGATGACTTTATTGATTCTGATGAATTTATTGATATACCTTGTGTAGAAATTGTTTGTGAAAATCCAATAGAGGTACCAAACATTGATTTCATTGATCGTACTGCATTACTTGATACATCTCTTGCTATGGATAGTGAAATAATTTTAGAGGCACCCATAATTGATGTAGTTTTTTATGATGAATCACTTAATACATCTTTTGTGGATATGGATAGTGAAAATTTTTTAGAAGTGCCTGAAATTGATGTTATTTATTTTGATGAATCTCTTGCTATTTCATATGCTGAGAATGAATGTGAAAGACTTTTGGAGATACCTGATATTGATTTGATTGGTTGTGATACATTGCTTAATACACCCTTGATTGAAAATAATTGTGAAATTTCTATTGATGAGCCAGAAATTGATTTCTTTATATGTGATGAGTATCTGGATGCAAATTTGGTAGAAAATGATTTTGAAAATTTCATTGAGGCACCAAGAATTGATTTAATTGAATATGATGCAGTTCTGGATTCATTTAATGCAGAGACTAAATTTATATCATTTCTTTCTGACCCTGAACACTTGAGAGAGGTATTATATTATTTTGCAGGGTCCAGAAGACTTCAGGAGTGGGTACTCCAACTGAACATACTCCAGCCTCCTGGAAGGACTTCTGAAGGGCATCAAGAAGGAGGAGATGATCTGACTTTAATTAAAAGCACTCCATCCCTTGAATGGCTCTTGAACCTGAATCGCCTTAGGCCACCAGAGAAATTTTTTGTGAAGTTCAAGTGTGGGGGAGTCCTACTTCTCCCAGCCACACAGACTCCTCCACTACCACGGTGGAGGCTACTTTTGGATCGACTCCGTCCACCAGAATAAAGGGGAGTTTGATTTTTCTTGTATTTTCTTTTATTTCATTTTTTTCATTATTATTTTCATGCTTCCTAGAATTTTCCTTTGAACTGAGTCCTTGTAAATAAATGCATATTATTTCTTTTGTCACTTTCTCTAGCATGAGTAGAAATAAAAGTATCCCTCTAGGTTATTCCATAGCATTTTAGAGTCTTTTGAAAATAAATTAAATTTGGTTGTTAAAACTTAGGATTTGAGCTAATGGATGAAATCTTGGATGCTTGAGTACTACTTGCTTTAGATTCTTAATTGAAGTCTTGAGATGAATTATTTTTACCTAGTGAGAATTATCCTTACTTTTGTGATACACATATGTCATTGTGCTCTAGAACTTGCTTAGGTTCTTTCAAAATCATATTTCAATGATTAGATCACATCTATAGAGGCTAATCCATTTGTTTTCCTTTCCACATCAATTTTTAGCAATAATCATGTTTATCCTATTTGTCCTTACTTATTTCCTTCTCTTACCTTCACTTTTCTTTGGACTTGTTGTTTGATATGTTTTTAATGCTATTTTGCCCGAGACAGACAAAGATTCAAGTGTGGGGGAGTGACTAAGGCTTTGGATGCATTTCAACTCGAAAATTTTTTTTTTCATGTGCCAAGTGAGTGATGTTTGGTGTCAAAAATGATGCAAGAAATGGTTGAAGATGGAAGCAATTGGAGATCTAGCTTCCTTATCATATTTTGAAGATCCAAGTGGCATGGTGTGACAATGAAAGAAAAAAATTTCTGCAATGAGAAACAATGGCACGCAAAAGCAAAAAGAAAGAAATTCTTGTGCCAAGATGAAGAAAGAAAAAAAGAAAAAAATTTCTGCTAGCTTGGATCGAAATTGATGTGGATCTAAAACTGGAAAGTTGGAGTTTGGGAAGTAAACAGCAGCAACACCTTGTTAAATCCGAGTTTGTAGCTGAACTGAGAAAGATTGAGTGAAAGCTGAGAAGGATTGGAGCTGTCCTTTGCTGTAGAAATCAGAACACAAATTGCTAACAGCCGAATGCAGCTGTTGTTTGCTGGATAAATCAGAAATTGTGTTTGTAAAGCTGAATTGCAAGGATATTAACTGAAATGAGTAAGCTGCAAGGTTCTAAACCATGAAGGGCTTTAGTTGGAAGACTGAACCGGAGGCTAATGAAGTCAGAATGGAATGCTGAATTGAATTCTGGATTGAAGCAGGGAAGTGCAGGGAAATCTGAAGCAATGAAAATAAAAATCTGTGAGCTAAAATGGAAAAGCAATGTGATTTGGAGTAGGAAGTTTGGAAGTGATTAAATTCAGAAATAAGGTGTTACAATCTGAAATTGCAGCTGGACAGATTGGAAGTCAAGGAAAGAAAAGAAAAGCTGTAACAAGTTTAAATTGGCACGCAATAGCAGTTTGAAATCTGATTCTAAAAAAATGCAGTGAAGCTTGAGCAGAAATTCTGAACTGATCAATGAGAAAAGAAAAAGAAAAAAAAATCTGGAAACACTGCTGGGAGGATGAATTGTAGTTGAGATACTTCAACTTTGTGTTTCTGAAATGAAACAATCTGGAGTTGTAGCAGAAATAGGTTGAATGCGCAGCAGAAAAGAAGCAAACAGAAAAAAATTTCAGTGAGCTGGAATCCTAAACAGTTTGGAACTAAGTCTCCACTACTAGTGATGCTAATTGCTCTGAGTAATCAAGGGAGTGCAAGATTTGAACTGCTGCTGCGTGGATGATCTATTCAGAACAAACAGAAGAATCTGAACCAATGCTAAAAATTCTGTCCAAATTAAATTGTGTGGAGCAATGTTCTGTTCGGATTTGCCTTGGACTGCAGCCTTACTAAACCCGTAATTCTGAATTGCAGCTGAACAATATCCATTCGTTTTTGAATTGCAGCTGCAGAGATCAGTAACTAAACTGAAGATGAACAAAGTCTGAAATGAAGCTGAGAAATCAGTACGAAAGGAGGTTGAATTGGAGCTGAAAAGAGCTGAGAAAAGAAGAAATCTGTGCCAAAATCCGAAATTCTGAAATTTTTGTGCAGAAATTTTTGTGCCAAAACAGTAATTTGTTTACCATATCAAATTTGTTTCCATACAAGATGTGAAGCAGACTCTCTAGAAGCTGAATCGCTACTAATCTGAATCGAATTACAGCTGACCATATAAGCAGGGAAAGAAAAGAAGAAAGAAACAAAGAAGAAGAAAAATGGCACATACCTTTGGAGTTTCGGCACCTTGAATTCATTGGAGTTTTCTCATCCAAATTATGGCCTTGTATCAATTCATTCTGAGCTCCACTAGAGAGAAAGAAAAAGAAAAAGATTTGATGAAAGAAGAAGAGAAAAGAGCAAGTGGCACACAAAAGAAAAACTTGACACATTGAAACTAAGGAAGGGATTTTCATCCAAATCAAAGGAATTTATTCAAGTTTCCCTCAGTTACACTTTTGATATCATTAGAGGATGGACAAGAAGGGCAAAGCACATTGGAAACATTTTTGAGCACTCAAGTCTTCCACTTTTCATATTTTTCCATTTCCTTGATTTTTATTCCATCTCTCACCATTTTTCATGTTTTCCTTTGTTTTTATAGTTGTTGATCCTAATCATGAATAATGGTGGAGATTAGATAATAAGCAAGCCTATGGTAGTGCAAGAAGCATATGTGTAAGAGTGAGCTCCACTTCCATCATCAACTTAGAACTTAAGAGAAAGCCACCAAAACTCCCTTGAAAGGCTAGTGATTTAAATTCATCTCAATGACTCATGATAGATGAAAAGGCTAAGTTGTTGATTTAAGGACAAGATACTAATCCATAGAGCTTAGATTTATGAGAATTAACAACCTTAGGTAATTTCTTTTCATTTGCTTCTAATTATGCTTAAGAAAATCTAGGGGATACACATTTACTGTTTTCGCGAGACGCTCAAGGCTAAGTGTGGGGGAGTTGATAAGCACCATTTTATTGATTATTTTAATTGCTAAAATCCCTGTTTGATCCATGTTTTTATTGCTTAATTATGATTTTACCCTAGGTTTTGGAACTTTATCTTATTTTGGACTTATTTGCAAAATTACACAATTTTTGGATTATTTGGCCACTAATTTTCTGATATATTTTTGTAGGCATGAAAGGATCCTGGACCTAGGGCATACTGGGTCAAAGTTGAGTCGGATGTGAACCGGATCGAATTATCAAGCTTACGATTAATCCGGGCCGTCCGATTCAAGAGCGGCTAGATCTGAGCCATCCGGGACGATCTGAAGCAATCCGAGCTAGGGTTAGGGTTGATCAAGTTCTATGATCAAGATCTGAAGGTTTCATCCCAATCAGAGCTCAATCAACCGTTGGATCAAGCAAGGAGGGCTCTAGAGCGTCCATTCACAGATAGAGTTGATCTGGACCATCCGTTGCACATCTGGAGGATCCGAGCTACCACAAGGCAGATCCTGACCCCAGATCATCATCATCAAAGTTTGGCTCCAATCAGAGCAAGATAAGCCGTTGGATCTCCTCCAATAAATCTGAGCCGTCCAAACTTAATTACTTAAGGAAAAATTGGCAGCAGTTCTCAGCGTCGCGTCTCCGCCGTTTCTTCATCTTCTTCGCGTTTTCTTAGCTGTTCTTCAGTAGAGTTCTTCATCCAAGGGGCGCGACCCCTCAATTCCTTTCTAGATCATGTGTTAGGTCATTTGGAAGTTTCATCGGTGAGGTTCTAGCTCAGATTTGCCCAAAAACAAAGCTGTTGAGAGGTTTCCGCAGTTTTGTTCAATTGCTGCCTTTGGATCGGTTGTGCTCCATTTCCATCCACCCGAGCTTCTGGAGGGGTTCCCTAGATTGCTTGGATCATCCCCAACTCATCATCAACCGCGGACACAGCTGAATTGAAGGATGCCGAATGGGAAATTCAGAATTGAGCAAGCTGAGTTAGATTTGAATCGTAGAGACAATTTCTTGATGATTTGCTGAGCTTACGGGTTCGAGGCTCACTCTTGCTTGACGACCAAGAAGCATTTGAGCTAAGAAGGGATCGAGGAGTAGTTTTCTGTAGTTAATTTCATGTTTTCGTAGCTGTAATCCTATTTCTGCACTTGTTCTGTTTTTGGCAGTTTCGTACAGCAACTTAGTTCTATGTTTCTGACTTGTTTAGCTTAATTAGGATTTAAATCTTCGAGTTCAGTAAGTTAGGAACTTATCTAGTGATCAATTGAAGTTAATTTCAGTTTATTTCATAGTGTAATTGCTGCGTGCCATATCTTCTTATGCGTATCAGCCATATTCTGCAAAGTTTCAGTTTGGTTTCTGAATTTCTTAGCTTGTTTCATTTCGATTCTTGTTTAGCTTATTCCCGGCAATTGAAGACAACCTTTAGTGTGTTAATTCATCAGATTCGAATTTGTTTCTCATTCAGTTTCATTTCTGAATTTTCAGCCCTGTTACAGCTTGCGTACCAACTCAAAATTACTGCACTTGAGTTTTCAATTGTGCAAATAGATGTATCAGTCCTGGATTTGTTTCAATTGAGTTCTAGCTTAGTGAATTTTATTCTGAATTTGAATCAGTGCACTCAACTTAAGTTCACATCGGTTTGTTTCTTTTCAACTGCGAATTTAATTTTCTTCAAGTCATCCATTTTATTTCTGCATATATGAACCTTCATTTCTGCATGCAGTTTAGTGAATTCTGCCTCCATTTCTGCTAGCTAATTCAAATTCTGCAACTCCCAATTTTCAAGTACGAAGTTGTATCAGCAATGAGGTGTAGTGGAATCCCCTTGCAGTTGAAGTCAGTCATTTTGTTTGAGTTTCACAGCCTCATGTCTGCCTTCATGTGCTGAATTTCTGCATTTCCCTTCTGAATTGAGTTGTTCCACCCTTTATCAGCCTAGTCCTTCAATGTCTTCATTCCTTCTGGCAGGAAACCTCATTGACAGCCTAGCCAACACCAAGCTGAATTGATCAGCTACACATCCCATACATTTAGTGGCATTTTTGGGCTGATAAAATCAGTTTTGGCACGTAGGGATCAGCTTGCATGCCAAGCTGTTTTGGCACTTGTTTGCAACAGAATTTCACTAGTTTTTGGGTGTAGGAGAATTTTTGAAACCTATTGATATCACCCTTAGAATCCCTGAATTTTCTTTGCATTGGTTTGCTTCCAAAAATCATAGCTAATTTGAGTTGAATTTGGGTGCTTGTTGAATTTCTGCACTACGCATGTTTTTCAGTGTGTTAAGTTCATTTGTTTCCGAAAACTTCCATCACAACCTCCATTTTCTTGAATCAGTAATTATTGTGCATTGGAATTTAAGTTTGCTTTTCTAAACTTTAGTTAAATCCTCTAGCTCGATTCGGTTTCCATTGGTTGAATGATTACTTGCCATCACATTATTTGATTCATTAGTTTGGTTTCCTCCATTTTAATTGCCATTTCATTCTGAATTGAAAACAAAACCCAGATTTTATTTGAAACCCACAAACACAAACGACACTTAAATACAAGTGTGAATCACACAACGTCAACTAGCCCCGAGAAAAATACGACCTGTGGCCCCTATATTACATTTTCATACTTTTGATTGTAAAAGGGTTTCCAGCTTTCATTTATAAATTCTAAATTTGAGGCCCACATTCGTGACACATAGTTTGGGTCTGTCAGTCTTCAGTACCTATTCACTCAGCGAGAGCCGAATCTTCGACAGAGGAGATGGATGGAATTTCTGAAAGACTATGACTGCACCATTGGCTATCATCCTGGGAAAGCCAATGTGGTAGCGGACGCACTGAGTAGGAAGACCAGAGCAGTCTTAGCCTGTCAGCGGGTGATTGTCACAGAGTTGAATCAGAGTTTTTCAGAGCTGGGATTAGAGGAGCAGTCCCAGACAGAGAGGGGTTTGCTGGTGACTATGGTTGCGCAGTCAGCTATCAGGTCCAGGATCAGAGAGGTGCAGGCCAGCGACCAGCATCTGCAGTTGTTGGGCAGTCGCATTTCCGCTGGGCAGCCGTCTGACTTTACGCGGGACGATGACGACATCCTGTTTTTCCGAGGGGGACTATGTGTGCCAGAGTCACACCCAGTCAGGGAGGAGTTATTACAGGAGGCTCATCGTTCGCGGTTCGCTATACACCCAGGCGGTACCCGGATGTATCGTGATTTGAGACGTTCCTATTGGTGGAACAACATGAAGAGGGACATTGCGGATTTCGTTGCTCGATGTCTCGTCTGTCAGCAGGTTAAGGCAAAACACCAGAGACCTGCTGGGTTACTTCAGAGGATTCCCATTCTCGAGTGGAAATGGGAACACATTACGATGGATTTTGTGGTGGGACTGCCCAGGACTAGGAAAGGTCACGACGCGATTTGGGTGATCGTTGATCGATTAACCAAATCAGCACATTTCTTAGCTATCCGGAGGACGGATTCCCTCGACAGGTTAGCAGAGTTATATTATCGGGAGATCGTCAGATTGCACGGAGTACCTCTGAGTATTATATCGGACAGAGATCCTCGATTTACCTCCCGTTTTTGGCAGAGCTTGCAGAGGGCCATGGGGACAGACATTCGGTTCAGTACAGCATTTCACCCGCAGACAGATGGTCAGTCAAAGCGTACGATTCAGACATTGGAGGACCTGCTGAGATCATGTGTTCTGGATTTCGGAGGCAGCTGGGAGGATCATTTACACTTGGTGGAGTTCGCCTACAACAACGGCTATCATTCGGCGATTCAGATGGCGCCGTATGAGGCGTTGTATGGTAGGCCCTGTCGGACACCCACTCTCTGGGAGGAGGTTGGGGAGGCCCAGCTGTTAGGACCAGAGAGAGCTCAGCGGGAGGCGGAGCTTGTACGCACTATCAGACGGAGGATGTCAGAGGCACAGGACCGCCAGAAGAGTTACGCTGATCAGAGACGGAGACCTCTGGAGTTCTCGACAGGCGACCATGTTTTTCTTCGTGTTTCACCCACGAAAGGGGTGAAGAGATTTGGACTTAGAGGTAAGCTAGCTCCGCGGTACATTGGACATTTCCAGATTCTGGAGAGGATCGGAGCCGTAGCTTACCGTCTGGCACTTCCTCCTTCCTTGGCCAGTGTGCATGATGTGTTCCACGTCTCTATGCTGAGGAGATACGTGGCCGACCCAACACACATTCTATCAGAGGTTCCGGGTTCGCTGCAGCCAGATGCTACCTACGAGGAGGTTCCGGTACGGATCTTGGAGTACGGGGAGCGTCAATTGCGGAACAAGGCAATCCGACTGGTTAGGGTCGGATGGCAGCATCACTCGGATGCAGAGGCGACTTGGGAGCTCAAGGACACTATCCGAGCACGATATCCCCATTTATTCGACTAAGGTATGTGCTGTTGTTTCATTTCAGCATGCATACTTTATGTATACTGTTGTTAGTATATACTATTAGCAATGATAAATTTTGGGGACCAAAATTTTTGTTAGAGGGGGAGAATGTTAAAATACTGAAAGTTTAGGGGGGCTAAAAGGCAAAGCTTTCGAAGTTAAGGGCATGATTTGGATTTCGAAATGTTGAAGGGTTTTTTCTGCAAAAAGCCACCCCTTATAAACTCTTCTTTTCCCCCATTCCGCATGACCTAGCCGCAGCAAAACCCCTCGATCCCTCCTCTCCTCTTCGCCTCCCGCCGCAGCCAGGAGAGAGACCGAACCATCCCTTCTTCTTCCTCACAAGCCCTAAATCGCAGCCAAGCAATCTCAGCGCACCGGCTTCTTCTTCGCCTTCTTCTTCTTCCCTCTTCCGTTCGTCGCGCCGCTAGCCTACGGCGTCGCCTCTGCTTCGGCTGGTTGACGGGGTTTCACGGACCTACGCCGGGCTTCTTCTCGGGCGAGCAGATCGTGGGTTCCGATCTCGATCGGTCGGTTTTCTCTCGAGGGAGCGTTGGTCACGCCACTGTCGGAAAACACGAGAAGGTGAGTCGTGCGCCTTTAACCTAGTTGTAATCTCTAGGTTCCATTCTCTCAATGGATTATGATTCGAATGGGTTCTGAGATCGATTCTTGAAATCTAGGGTTTTCGGAGGACTATGGAGTAGAGGGAGTCGTCGTTTCCAAGCAGGGGAAACTGTGGGAGAGCATATTTCCTTCGACGAGCTCCGTTTCTCCCAGATTGTGCGATTCGAGCAGGGATCTAGGGTGTTCAAAGGTATGATTTCATGTGGTCATCCTGATTTAGCTTGTGTCTGCGACCCAGTGCATTGATGTTGGGATTTCAATATCTGTTTTCGCCTTGATTGGATTCTGGGTTTCCATTTCCGAACTGTAGCGTTGTTCATTAGTGGATTTGGGATTGTTAACTCTGTGGATGCGTTAGGTGATCAATTCGAAGTCGATCTCTGTTCTTTGTTGGAATTGGAATCGTTTGGTTGTGAATTGGGTTGATACAATTAGATCTGTTGTAGTGATTACCCTTCATTCGATTCTTGTCTCTGTCTTGGTGATATGCTATCTTGGATCAGCTTTGGAGTTGGGAGTTTGGGCTTCGGTTGTCTTCTGATTAGCTCGGTTCTTAGGGTGTTGATTAACGATTAGGCTTGTTGCTGATTTGGGTTGGTTGTAGGTCAGAGGTGGTGTTGATGGATTACTCAGCAAGTTTAGGCTTTGTTGTTGATCTACTTCTATTTTGGAAATTGATCATGAATGGGGATGTGATTGACCAAATGATTTCGGTAATTTGGGTTTAATCCTAATTAAATAAGATGGTACATTTAGCTAGGTATTGTATGAAATTATAGCTAAATGATAATCTTATTTGCTACAGGTCTTTGACTCGGATATTTGGTGGCTTGTGACGGATATTATATTTGGACGGGGGGTTCTCGACGCCTGGACTTCTTCATATCGAGGCAGGTACCTCTGTTTATGCATAGCAAGACATAGTTAGCAGTAGAGATATCTGATATCTTTATCTCTGTGCTTTTGCTTCGGTAGTTGTATCTGTTAGCTTTACTGCTTACTATATCTGTATGGATTGGTGATGCACAGTTTACCTTATACCTTACGCTAGGATTTAGGTATTGGTGCATACCGGTTATCTGGACTACTGCATATCATGTAGATGACAGCAGGGATAGATAATGGATGATGCATGGGATAGTGACATGCATCATTATTGCACGTAGCATAGGAGACGACGTTTGACTCCCTGGAGGTTGAGATGGGCCGTCGTACTTGCTACTCGTATAGGGGCATATGTAGGCGACCTTTGACTCCCCTAGTGGTTGAGATGGGCCGTCAGACCTGCCACATGACCTGTCGTGCAGCCCCGTTGGCGGACCCGGGCACTGCAGCAGGTCCCCTACCTATTCGATGATAACGAGGGACGTTTAGAGCGTTACTTCACCCGATGGTGGGGTACGTTTATGGTCTCCGACCCTACCCATTCGGTCTCGCGTGTACCGCCTTATAGATCGTCTGTTTGTGCAGGGAAGACCAGGTCAGAGCCCTACCCACTCGGTTCGCGTGCATCCGCGACCTATATCGACTGGTGTCAGGGGTGACCCATGTTGCATCATGAGCATGCTCTGCATCTCAGCACTTGGTTGTGTTTGCTGCACTTGATTGTTACACTTGGTTGACATGCATACTACCGGGTTTGGATCGACGCAGGTAGGTATGTAGTTCCTTTATTGCTTATGGTTCAGTTCTGCATTGCTTTTTACTGCAGTTATCTTCGGTATTGTGGTAGATAAATAGACGGTGACCTACTGCTATTATTTTCTTCCTGTGCATATCAGTCTGTATTCGCTGAGTTCTTAGGACTCACCCCGTTAGCTCCCTGTTTTTATTTCAGGATGATTGACTGGAGTGCCCGGTAGCCTGTCCCAGTTCGCGTATTTCTTCGAGATGATTCCGAGATGTCTCTTTTACCTTGTTGGTGGTACATGTTGGTACCCGTTTTCTGTTTCTTTTACTTTACTTTTCCGCTGCTATATCCGTGTTTGATTTTGTCATTTTATACGGCGGTATAGTTGTACTTTTGTGAGCCATGGAGGCCTTGTGCTTTGCGTTTGTCGTAAGTCGTACCGGTACGCAGCTTTATCGTCGTTTCCGTTTTGCTCATTATACGGTAGCTTATGCCAGCCCTATAGGCTGCGGTACAAGCCGACTGAGATAGTCGTGGTGGTCTGGTTTTTGAATTGTCCGCCGGGACTAGGGAGTAGCTGTCCGATCGGTATCGGACGAGCGACTCCTAGGGGTGTGACACAATACATTTAGAGTGTACTAGTGTAAATTTATGATTAAGACAGACCATATCAAATTACACTACAACCATGTCAATCGTTTGTTCAAGACCATCTAGGTTGTGAGTCTCTTCTTATACTCTACAAGGGATTGATAACATGATATTCTGTGTGACACCTCACACAATGTTATCTATAGTGTAAAATATTAGACAACATGCACACATATATATACAGATATAAAATGCTATCATGATCATGTGATTCTTATTCCAAAATGTAGATGTTCATACAAAAAAGGCTAGGCTCTGTACTTCCTTACAGCTGGCTATGCAAGAGATTATGACACTAAAAAGTCAACAACAAGTTATATATTCAAGTTTGGTTTTGGAACAATATTCTCTTTGTGCAGCAAGAGACAACCAACTGTATCATTGTCAACCACTGAAGCTAAATATCGAGCAGCAACAATGAGAGCTCAAGAGAGCATATGGTTTATTAAACTAATGAATAACCTATGTCAACCACTAGATTATGCAGTTCCAATGTATTGTGATAATTAGTCTGCAATTTATTTGGTGGAAAATCTAATCTTTCATGCAAAAACTAAACATGTTGAAGTGCATTATCATTTTATCAGAGAAAAAGTTTTGCAAAAAGAAATTGAGATGAGACAAATCAATACAGATGATCAAGTTGCGAACTTGTTCATAAAAGGCTTAAGCGCCAGCAAATTCAAAAGGTTTCATGATCAACCTGGTATAGTACAAAGGGTTGGTGTTGAGGATCAACCCCAATCCATCAACGGATAAGGATAAGAACTTATTGATAGGATTATTTTTCTCATCTAATAGATAGGAATATCAACCTATTAATAAATAGAAATAACTTGTGATTGAGAGTATTTCTCTCATTCAATGGATAGGAATTAGAGTCTTTTATGGTTAGGATTTATTTTTACTATTAAACATTGTAAATTGTATGTGAGTACTATAAATACTCTCCCTTATATTTAGTTTTTACTCATCAAATAAAATATCAAAGTGAGTTAAAGTGTGAGTTATTCTTTATCTTTCTTATTTTAAAATTGTGAGTGATCCTCAAAAGTATTATAGTATCTTTATTGTGAGTATAATATAGTAATTTATTTATTTATTTATTTTCAAATCTCAATACTATGGTCGGCTATAAATTGACTATATAATATATCTTTTTTTTACATGAAATAAGGTACAAAATATTAATTTTTTCTTGCCATCATAGTCTTCACTCTAGCGTTCGCCATCACGGTTGACTGTGAAGTCGTCTCGAGTTTTTGTTCATTTGTCAATGAATTTGACCAAGTTGCTGCCAATGGAGGAACATAAAGAAACAGCCGGCATGGAGTTTTTTTCCATCTCTTTCCTTGTTTCTATATAAATGTCTAACTCCATTACTGATATTTCTGGAGTCTCTGCCTATCGTCTTCTCGTCCAACGATTCTAGTTCCACAATGGCCTTTGCCAAGGGCATTCTGCTACTGCTCATCTTCCTCATGCTATCAAACACTCAAGCTCTTGGTAATCTCTTATTTATTTATATATAATATCTTTGGGGTTGTAAGATAGAATTAAGTAAATCATACACAGATTTGAATTGACTTTGATAGGAAGCAGAGAGAAGATGGACAGGAATAGCCATGGCAAATTAGTCAGCAGTGATCGACGATCTTCTCGGCGACCTCCGTCGCCACGAAAAAATTTATCTCCAATTCCTAAACGTAAACCAATAGCTCCTCCGCCGCCTTGTCCTCCTTCTTAGTGTGGTATTAAATTGAGGGAGGCTTCATGTTACCAGATTAGTGCAGGCCTATCTCTCTGCAATCTCACTCTTCTCGTCGAGAATTTGAAACAAGTGCATTTCAGAATATATTAACAAGGGAAATCTTCTCTTGTAGATTTGGTGCCCATTGCTCATGTTCAAATTCCATATAGTAATAATAATAATAATAATAATATTGATGGAGCCGTGGTGTAGTTAATATTTATACACTATGTCATTGTAATAAGACATGGAGTTAATTTTAAGCGTATGTGAACTTTACTTGACTCCTATGCAAAAGTGCCACTGCGGTGGGTGAAACCTTCGTCATTTACTCTTTTCCCGATCGTATAAGACAGTCTAAAGGGGAGCCTCAGGTAAGAATTATTACATTTTACTACAATAATACTGATGGAAATTCATCCGTGGGGCATGATGCAATGGTAAGAATTAGGATGGAACTACATTTTATGTGTTAATTCGGTTTCTTAGAAATCTACCAAGTAGAGCGCAGTTGCACGCTCTTCTACTGAGGTGGAATATCATGCCATAGCCTCTACGGCATTGAAACTTCAATAGAGTAAGTCGCTTCTGACAGAACTATTTCTTCAAATTATCACGCCCGTTATTCCCTTCACTGATAATTTGGATATCACATATCTTTCGGCTAATCATATTTTAACTATCGGACGAAGCATCTGGCTTTGACTATTGCTTTGTTCATGATCTGGTATAATCCTCTAAACGGTGAGTTACTCATATTTTTGTTGTCGGTCAATTGGTTGATGCACTCACTAAGTCACTTTCTCGACCTCAACTGCTTGCTACTTAGAATTGTAATATTTTATTTTCTAATATTTTAGTTTTCTCATTTATACCTCATTGATAAAATTAAGTATTCAACTCTTAACTTTGACTATTGCTTTGTTCATGATCTGGTATAATCCTCTAAACGGTGAGTTACTCATATTTTTGTTGTCGGTCAGTTGGTTGATGCACTCACTAAGTCACTTTCTCGACCTCAACTGCTTGCTACTTAGAATTGTAATATTTTATTTTCTAATATTTTAGTTTTCTCATTTATACCTCATTGATAAAATTAAGTATTCAACTCTTAACTGATTTAAGTAGGAGGAAGAGAAAAAATGGGAGAAAAGTGAATACTAGTCTGGGAAGATGACGTTGATATCAATGCTCATGACTCGGCCTAAATAGATCACCCTGACTCTATCATTGACTATACCAAGCACACTTCCTAAGTGACCTGACCCGGTTTACATATTTAGCTCCCGAGTAATCCACTATTTAAATGTTCAACTTGGATAAATAAAATAAAAGGCATTATTAAAGTACTTTATCTTATTAAAACCATAATTTAACTTCTTAAAATACATGTATTAGGATTTCAATCAATAATCTTACTATAGTTTCATGGATTTGCCATACAATTAAATGAATTTTACATAGATTTACAAAATAAAAATATCAGAAATTTATATTAAATTCACTAATTATTTTTTTCTCAGTAAAAAATATTATTATTCTCTCATAAAATCCCTTTTTTTTCACATTCACCTACTCACCTCTTATTTTTTATTTTATTTTTATTTTAGTTTGCAGGCTTTCAACCTCTACCGTCTTTTTCCTTTAAAAATATAATATATATCCGCTACCTTAGCGATCCCCTAGAGTCGGTCATACGAATATCGAGAGAGGTTCATATAGATAATAACATGCGCATGATGGGGTCGAAAATGCATATCATCATCCATCTCCCTTATCATTGCCTCCTCCTTCAATTTAAAATAATTAAGGATCCTGTCGAATAGCAACGTGAACTCTCAAGATTGAGGTGGCACTGAGAACTGCTTTTGCTGATTAGCTTGTTGATCATCCATCTCTTCGGGCTTGGCCTGCACTTCCAAGGGGAATAGGTTGCGAGCGGCAGGTGTATTCCTCCTAGGCTCTCCTGTTGTTGGTACGGTCGAGGGACTTCCCCGACCTAGACCGCGTCCTAGGGAGATCTGACGCCGCCGTCCCCGAGCGATAGGGGTCCGACCTCTCCCGGCCTGTCGGCATTCTTCGGTGTTACGTGTGTTGCTCTGGTGGAAAGAGCAATAAGGCCTCCATCGGGTAGGCAGACAGCCTTGAGCTACCTGTTGCACGTGTCTTCACTCCATCCCCACCTGGTCGATTGCCCCTCAAGGGTTACGGATGGGTCCGCCCGGTGGGCGGCTATTCTGTGGGGGACTTGGCGCTGAGGTGCCCCAGACTTCCTTTTTCCGGGCGACTTGGGCTTCCTCCACGTTGATGTACTTGACAGCTTTCCCCAGAAGACAGTCAAAGTCCTTTGGGAGCTTCCTAATCAGTGAGCGGAAGAAATCCCCCTCCTATAGCCCCTGGTAGAACACACTGATCAGTACCTCAGCGGTGGCGGTCGGTACATCCATGGTCACCCCATTGAACCTCTTGATGTAGGCTCGGAGCGATTCTTTCAGACCTTGTTTCAGTGAGAATAGGTTGAGGCTAGTTTTATCGTGCCTCCGACTGCTCGCGAAGTGCTGCAAAAACAACCTCTTGAGCTCCTCGAAACTGAACATGGACCCACTCGGGAGGCGATCGAACCATCGCTGAGGCGGTCCCGACTAGCTCGTTAAGAAAGCACGACACTTGATGCCCTCGGGATATTGGTGAAGCAAGGCGGTGCTCTCAAACTTCATGAGATGCTCCTCGGGATCGTTGACTCCTGAGTACTCCAGGATGGTGAAGAATCAGAGATTCTTGGGGATTGGGTCCTCGAGGATCTTCGAGGAAAAGGGGCAACGTGTTGGAGGAGTCGGTGGGGGGTCAGTCAGATCCTTTCCCTTATCTGGGCGTTGGCGGTGTGTTTGACTGGAAGGGGATGCCTCGGCCAGATTAGAGTGAGCCGCATCGCCTCTGGCTTGGTAAAATGCAGGGGGAAAGGGATTCAGGTGCCTTTTGGCCTGCCAGCGTTTCCCTGACCCATCGAGTTGCCCATGGTAGAGGGCTCGGGAAATTGGGTAGTCGGGTTACTCGCGTGCAGAGGCAACTTAGCGGTCTTCTGAGCTCGGGCCACCATCAGAAACTCGTACTCCTCTGGTGTAATTGTCACCGTCACTCGGTTGGGATCTTTCATCTTGCACTCTCGATCAGGCCAAAAACCCTCCTCTAGTGCTAAATATGATCCTGTCGAAGAGCGAGGTGGACTCCCATGAGCGAGGTGGACTCCCATGAGCGAGGTGGCACTCAGAACTGCTTCTGTTGGCATCTTCCTACAAGAAATATGACCGTCAGCAACCCACTGGGAGAATTCCTCGGCAAGACTCGCATACCTGTAAGTGAAGGGAGGAGAGCCTTATATAGCCGGAGGAGGCGACAACTTTTGCCCCGCTTCTGCCATATTTTGTCGCATGTGGGGACAGGATCAGGGGCCACTATTGGCTTGCCGACCGGCGCCACCCCATCTTGACATTTGTGCAGGGGGGGCGGGGAGGGGCATCGTGGTATGGGTGACCAGATCTTGTTAGAAAGGTACTGTGTCAGAGGGATATCCGCGATTTTGACAGTAGTGGTGTCAGGCCCGAGCCGTCCTGCGCCGACTCCCGTACCACCTTTATTAGTATGGTGTCAGAGGGTAGGTATTGCTACGGATAGTGACAACTCCCGAGTCGGAGCGCATTAAAAGGGTGTGTCGAGCGGCTACCCCGAGTGAAATCCTGCTATGTAGCCAATGCCATATAGATTAGAATGTGTGACGTACTGAGTTGTGGGGTACTCGGACTCGGCTAGACCGACTCATCCTTCTGTGAATAGGACTATAACACAAGGGGTACCCCGACCAGGTGCCGACCGAGTGTTGCCCGGGCAACTTCAAGCCGAGCACTCAGTGTCTCAGGCCGAGCACTCGGTGCCTTTTGTTGGGGCCAATTTAGACTATATCTATTTAACCTTCCGATTGGGCATCTCGACCTGAGTGACACTCGTTTCATGCCTCACCATGTTGGGTTGTCAGGGCTCTAATGGCAATGACCTGTCACCATGAGGTGATATGCTGGCCGACCAGGCTACCCGTAGGATAGGTCGGGATTAATAAAGATACTTTTACAATTTTATATATTTAATTTTTATTATTCTGATTTCCTTCCAAACAAGATAAATATTATTTCAATGAATCTTTTCTTCCTTCCCAAATATGAAAAAGATATTAGGGTGTGTTTGGTTTGTATTTTTCAATCTGTTTTCCATTTTTATTTTTTGTAGAAAATGCGGTTTTCTAGAAAATATGTTTGGTTTGCATTTTCCAGCATTGTTTTCCAGAAAAAAATATAGTATTTTCTGAAAAACTAGAGAATGAAATAAAGTCATTTTCTAGAAAACGAGAAAAAGCGATTTTCTGGAAAATAAAAATGGAAAATGGAACAAACCAAATGCCCCCTAAATGTTTTACTTTTCTTTCGCATCCTTCTCTTTCTTTTAATGAACTTTTCTCAATCCATCCAATCAGAGACGTGTCATGATCGCAAGTTCAATCGAGAGACAACCGAAGGCTATGGCGAAGGGAAGAGAGGTCTCGTCGCAGATGAGGACCTTCAGTACTTCTCGTATTAAAACAATAATTTAACTTCACATAATCAAAAAAGGCATGTATATTAGGATTTTAATCAATAATCTTACTGCAGTTTCATGGATTTGATTAGATTGACAAAATAAAAATCTCAGAATTGTTGATGCAATCATGAGAAATTTGATTGAAAATTATTTAAAGTTAGGCTAATACATTAGATTTAATATTGAATTCCAAGTGTGTAAGATGAAAGAAGTCCAAGAAAAAGTCGAAGATCGGATTCTGGCATGAAGACCCAGAGATGAAGAAGCTCTATCACGATGTCGAAGAAAAAGTTAGGGATCAGATTCTTACAATGAAGATCCAGAGATGAGGAAGCTCCAGACACGAAGTCCAAGCAAAGATTCCGGATTCTTGGCATGAAGACCCAGAGATGAGAAAACTCTAGGCATGAAGTCTAGGAAACAAGAAATTTATCTGGCATGAGGTATGAAGTGTACCAGTTGGTTGGAAATAAAATTCAAGCAAACAGAATGCTTCTAGATCAATTGGGATGTTACAAATCTATTGGTTGATCGATTGGGATGCATTCTTCATGAAAACATAATGCTTCTTAATCGATTGGCTGATCGATTGGGATGCAATCTTTACGAGAATAGAATGCTTCTTAATCGATGGCTGATCGATTAGTAAGCATTCTTCACGAGAACATAATACTTCTTAATCTATTAGGAAACTACAAATTGATTGGGTGATCGATTGGGAGACATTTTTTCCAAGAACAGGATGCTCCCAAATCAATACCTGATTGATTAAGGTAGTGAATCGATTAGTGCTTGATTCCAATCAATTGGGGATTCAAAATGGAATATTCTCAATCGTTGATTTGGAATCCGTACTATTCAACGGATAGTTGGTAATCGATTGAGACTTTCTCTAATCAATTGGCGTCGAAGAAAAAGTTGAGAAATGATTGATATCTAAAGGGTTTAAAAAGAAGGTTTTGAGCAACAAATCATATACTGTTCTATTGCCATTCACATGCTCAACTCAGTGCCCAAGCTCTCATCATCATCTTCAAGCAATCAAGAGAAGGAGATCCAAGCGAAAACTTGTACTCTTTCTCTTCTTCTTCTCCTTATTGCTACTCTTCTTTGAGAACTTTGAAAGCTTATTGTAAAAAGTTTCTCCACCTTCGGTGTTGTTCGGAGAATGAGATGTTCATAGTGGAATCTATTATTGTTGGTGTGGCTCTTAGATTAGTCACCTGAAGGAGATGGAGACCAAGTAAATCAAAGTGTTAGCATTGTGTGGTGTTTTCAGCTTCAAGCATCTACTATAAAGAAGAATCGAAGAGAGCTATTCATCCCCCCCTCTAGCTCTACTGGTCCTAATAAGTGGTATCAGAGCAAAGTTTCTTTGAGGACTTACACCCAAAGAAGCAAGACTTTTGAGCTGCAAAGATGTCTTTGAAAGAGGGCCACAATACTACTCGACCACCCTACTATGAAGAAAATAACTTCGCATACTGGAAGAGTCGCATGGAGAACTACCTCATGACCGAAATTGATAATTGGTTTCCCGTGACTGAGAGTTTTGTTGTGCCAACACATGATGGGAAAATTCTGTAATAATCAAAATAGTCAACTGAGCAAAAGTTAAAGGTACAGGCAAATGCTAAGGCTATCGTAACCCTGCAAGGCAGATTAAGTTTAGAGCAACTAAATAAGGTTGGTCCATTCAAGAGTGCTAAAGAATTGTGTGAGAAGATCATTGAGCTCAGTGAAGACACGAAGGACTCAAGAATCATAAAGAGAGATCTCTTTATACATCAAATGTAGAATTTCATCATGAAGGAAGGAGAAACGGTAAGCCAATTACATGGGAGGTTCAAGAAACTTTTAAATGGTCTTCATTCGGTCGGAGAAAGTGTTGAAAACTGGGACCTCATTAGGTATGCATTAAAATCCTTCCCAAGAAACTTACTATGGTCATCAATGGTTCATGCCTATAAGGTTTCAAGGGATTTATCAATTATTAAATTAGATGAGTTGTTTTGTGAACTAGAATTGCATGAACAAGCTAATACAAGTCATAAGGGAAAAGTATAGCATTGGTTGTAGGTGAAAGAAGAAAAAATAAATAAATAAATAAAGAGAAGAAGAAGTAAGAGTCCTCATCCGAATTCGAACAAGATAGTGATAATGATGAAGAGCTATCATCCAATGAGATGGCAAACTTTGTTTGGAAGATGATGAGACACTCTAAGGAGTTCAATAAGAAGGATGTCAAGAAGATGTTCAATGACAACAAAAAAAGGGATAATTCTCCTATAAGATCAAAGACAAAATCTGATGCGATTTGTTTTGAGTGCAATAGGAAAGGGCACTTTAAAGTCGATTATCTTGAGTTGAAAAAAATAAGATGATAAGGAAAAAAAAGAAGGCTTTGAAGGCCACATGGGATGATTCTTCACCTAGTTCATCAGACGAAGAAATTGGGAGGAAGAGTTCAAAACACTTAAGTCTTATGGCTTTGAACAATGTTGAGATGAGTGAAGACGAAGAAAATTATGAAGAAGAAGTTGAGTCTTAATGCGAGTCATCATCTAGTCATAATGTGGTAACTTCTCCTAAATTAGATAAACTATATTCTATTGCATGCTTAACAAATGCTTTATCTAGGTCAAAAATTCGACTTTAAAAACTATAAAATGAATTAAAGTTACTTAAAGTTGATCCTATGCCATGTGAAACATGTATGCATCATGAAATTGCTGATAACATGGTTGATGAGCTCAAAAAGAAAAATGCATCTCTGAAATTACATGTAGAGAATCTTAGAAGTACATTGAAAAATTTTACTTTAAGCTCTAAATATTTGGGCATGATCTTAGGAGGTCAAAGGGTGGTTTATAACAATGCAGGGTTAGGATACAAATTAAAGCACAAAGAAGTTAAATTTATGTCTCAAATTAGTAGGAATCATGTTTCAAAAGTCAAGGTTGTGCAATCTTCTGTACCCAAGCAATATATTGTCGATGCTATCAGACCTAACATTTGGGTACCAAAATATTTGGGTCATCGTGTTTAAATAGGCATGCGCCGAGGGGGAGCATCCAACAACATGATTCATTGATACTGGATGCTCTAAGCACATGACGGGTAACTCATCTAAATTCTCATCACTTAAGAACAAGAATAAAGGTACCATTTCTTTGGGAAATAGTGGTGAATTAAAAGTTGTTGGAGTAGGAGACATTCAAATTTCTGAACAATTTATAATTAAGAATGTCTTATTCGTGAAAGGTATGACCTTCAATCATCTAAGTACTAGTCAACTATGTGATTTAGGATATAGAGTTGAGTTTAACTCATCGCAATGCCTAATTAAACATAGTGAACTGGACACTATCATACTGATTGTCCATAGAAAACAGAATATTTACCAAGTCAAACTATTTGGTGCTACTAATGTGTTTGCTAAGTGTTTCATGTCTAAAGAGGAAGAGACTTGGCATTGACATTGAATACTTGCTCACACTAACATGAGGAGCATCAAAAGACTATCAAAGAAAGAGTTGGTGCAAGGATTGCCAGAATTGAAGTTTCAAAAAGATAAATTGTGTGATGCATGTCAAATGGGTAAGCAAATCAAAGCTACCCACAAAGGTAAAACGAATTTGAATACTTTTACTGCATTGGAACTATTACACATGGATTTGTTTGATAGTAGTAAGCATGCCTCCTTAAATGATAGTAGATATTGCTTAGTTATGATAGATGACTTTAATAGATACACTTGGATATTTTCTTGAAACATAAGGATCATACCATAAGAACATTGATTGCTTTTTATAGAAGAGTTAAAAATGAGAAAAATATGAAAATAAATAAATTAAGAAGTGATCATGGAAGTGAGTTTGAAAATGTGATATTTGTTAATTTCTACTCACAAAATGGATATGTGAATTTTCTACCCTAGGGCACCTCAACAAAATGGAGTTGTTGAGAGAAAGCTAGAGTCTTACAAGAGACCGCTAGGAGTCTGTTGAATGAATATTCACTCTATAGATATCTATGGGCCGAAGCAATTAATACATCATGCTATTGGCAAAATTGTACCCTAATACATAGTTTTTTTTGGACAAAATACCTCATAAGTTATGTGTTGGTGCAAGTTGCATCAGTGATGTCCTCCTCTAAGTGTTTTAATGTTTGACAATATACTTAAGTCAATGATACATTGAACAAGGGAAGGGGAGTCAAGGGAGGAGTAACCAAAGTGAAAGAAAATCCTAGTAAACCTAGGCAATAAGTCCTGGTTCGAAGAATTGGGCACTAAGTCCTGATCATGGATTGGGCACTAAGTCCTGGCAATGGGCTGGACACCGAAGACCTGACCGGAAGTTGGGCACTAAGTTCTGATCATGGATTGGGCACTAAGTCCTGGCAAAGGGCTGGGTACCGAAGACCTGACCGGAAGTTGGGCACTAAGTCTTGGTCGAGGACTGGGCAAGAAGTCCTGGTCGAGGGTTGGGCACCGAAGACCTGGTTCGAGGAACTGGGCAAGAAGACCTGGCCGAGAGTTGGGCACCGAAGTCCTGGACTTAGGGTTTGGGCACGAAGTCTTGGTCCGAGGGATTGAGCAACTTAGCTGAGCGATGACTAAGGACAGAAGTAGAGACGGGTTAGGGTTTGGACGTCTCGAGATCCGAGAGTATCGGAGGCTAAGCAAAAGTCCACCCGAAGGACTGGGTGGTAACCGTCTCCTGAAAGGAGTAGGTGAAAGGCGCGTTCCCGGGGGTGGGAACTTGCGTCGGTTTGACCTAGGGTTTCGTGGAAATCTGAAGTCAGAACCAAGTCCTTAAGGTTAATATTGTGTGTATATTTGTTTTGTATTTGTGTATCTTGCAGGTACCAAGAACCGAAGACAAAGCAGGCAAACACGGCTGGAAGCTTAAGTCCAGGTGCCCCCATCAATGGGGGCGCCCCCAAGCATCCAGGTGCCCCCATCAATGGGGGCGCCCCCAAGCATCCAGGTGCCCCCATCAATAGGGGCGCCCGAGTCAAAGAACAAAAAAGTTGGTTCAGCGATGGAAGGCAAAACATGCTTCTATTCAGGCGCCCGGGAGCATACGGACGCCCCCATCAGCTCAGGCGCCCAAGTGGAGATGGATAAGGGCTGACCGAGCCTGCAGATAAGAGATCGCGCAGGAGAGGCCACATGTAGGCGCCCCCATCAACACAGGCGCCTGAATGAAGCCTATAAAAGGGGCTTCGACCCCTCAGCTACAGACACAATGTCTACATTCATTCTAAGCCATTTCGTGCGAAGCAAAAGCGATTAGACGAAGCTCTGTGACCAAGGAAGCTCTAGGAGGAAGTGCGCGACGCTTCGGAGTTCCGGATTGGCCGGATCGTCTGTTTCTGTTTGGTTTGTTTTAATTCAAGTTGCAATTCAATTCATATCTTTTTGCTTGTATATCAACTGTAAGACGGGTTTTCTCCGCCTCCGAAAATTTCGAAAAGGAGACCAATAGTGGACTCACGCCGAGTACATAGGCCTTGGACGTACTGACCCTGGGGGGTCGGGAACCAAGTAAATAAATCCTGCGTGTCTATTGTCTTGCTTTTCGTTACTTTATTTTCCGCTGCGCATTTGCTCTCCCTTAGGTCGAAAAATTTTATAACGATATTCACCCCCCCCCCTCTATCATTTTCTCCGATCCAACATTATGGTTTGGAAAACCACCCACAATTAAACATCTTAGAGTGTTTGGATATAAAGTATATATTTTAAATACCAAAGATCACTTAGAAAAATTCTTCACCAAGGGGGATGAGGGTATTCTTCTGGGTACTCTAACCATAGTAAAACCTATAAATTTTACAACAAAAGATCTAAAATAGTTGAAGAATCTCTAAACGTGGTCTTTAAAGAAAATCCAACTTGAAATCCTAATAAAGCAATTGAGGAGTGCAATTTGAACTGGAAAAATTAACATTAGAAAAGGAAAACAATCACGAGGAAGAAGAGAATGAAAATGAAAGCATAGTTGAGATACCACTTGAGCATGTGATCCCCATAACTCAAGAATCAAGACCCACTAGAATAAGTGTAAATCATCCCTTAGATTAAGTAGTAGGAGATATTACACATGGTGTAAGAACTCAATCATATTTTCGAAATGAAGGAAGTCAAATAACCTTAATCTACCAAATTGAACCAAAAATCATAGATGATGTCTTGCTTGATCCGAATTGGATTTTAGCAATACAAGATGAATTATCTCAATTTGAGAGAAGTTAAGTTTGAAATTTAGTTCCTAGATCCAAGGAGAAATCGATTATTGATACAAAGTGGGCTTTTAGGAACAAACTTGATGATAAGGGAATGGTTGTGAGAAACAAAGCTAGATTGGTTGCTAGAGGCTTTAATCAAGTAGAAAGGTTGGATTATAATGAAACTTATGCACCAGTAACTCGAGTCTATTAGGATGATGTTGGCATTTGCCGCTCATAAAAAGTTTAAGTTGTATCAAATAGATGTAAAATCAGCATTTTTGAATGATTTCATCAAAGAAGAAGTCTATGTTGAGCAATCACCGGGTTTGAAAATTTAGAGTCTCCACCCCATGTGTAAGCTTAAAAAGGCCTTGTATGGGCTAAAACAAGCACCTCGTGCTTGGTTTGAATAGTTGTCAACATTCTTAGTGTCAAATGGATTTCATAGAGGAAAATTTGACCCTACTTTATTTTTGAAAAATAGTGGGGAAGATATTTTTATGATCCAAGTCTATGTAGATGATATTATTTATGGTTCCACAGACAAAGACTATCTAAATGAGTTCATAAATCACATGGAAAGTGAGTTTGAAATGAGTTTGGTTGGTGAGTTAACATTTTTCCTAGTACTACAAATAAAATAAACAAAAGACGACATATATGTTCATCAATCAAAATATGCCAAAGAAATCATAAAGAAATTTGGAATGAAAAATGCCAAAGAAATATCTACTTCTATGACAACTAACATAAAATTACACATTTATTTGTAATTTTATAGTATCTCAAAGAGGTTATGTGTGCAAGAGATTGATTAAAAGGTGTATTGTAGTGCTATAGGTAGTCTCCTTTATATCATGGCTAGTAGACTCAATATATTATTTATCGTGGTATGTGTGTAAGATATCAATATTGTACTAAAGAATCACATTTATGTGCAATCAAACGAATACTTCGATATCTCAAACAAACTCAAATTGTAGGTTTATAGTATCCTAGATCGAAACCATTGATCTTGTAGGATACTCCAATTTAGATTATGTCGGGTATAAATTGGATCGCAAAAGTACTAGTGGTGGATCCTCTTCAGTTAGTTGGTTAAGTAGAAAATAACATTGTATAACACTCTCCATAACAGAAGCTAAATATATAGCTATGGGAGAATATATGTCCTAATTATTATGGATGACTCACACTTTAAATGATTATAAACTCATGTACAAAAATGTGCAAGTCTTTGTGACAATGTAAATACTATAAAGTTGACCAAAAATCCAATCCATTATTCAAGAACAAAGCACATTGAGGTCAAACATCATTTCATTCAGGTTAGCAAAAAGAGATTTTGCTCGCCCCCAGCATCATATATTTTATTATCACTAGAAGGAGGGGTTAAACCTCCGACCTTGTTGTTAACAACCACATGCTCTAACCAACTGAGCTATTCCAACTAATAAACATCATTTAATTCAGGATTATATGGCAAGTGGTGATATTGTCCTCATTTACCTTGAGTCAAAATCAAACTTAGCCGATATTTTTACCATACACTTCTCGAATAGGAGTTTCGTTATTTACGAAGGGAATTAGGAATGTGACGTGTGAGTAAAAAAGACAACATTCCATGATCACTTTAAAGTTATGCATCTCACAAGGACATAGGTTTTACCTTGTTTTGTGTTTTGCACATTGAGGTCAAACATCATTTCATTCAGGTTGGCAAAAAAGGATTTGCTCGCCCCTAGCATCATATATTATATTTTATCATCGCTAGAAGGAGGGGTTGAACCTCTGTCCTTGTGCCTAACAGCCACACGCTCTAACCAACTGAGCTATTCCAACTAATAAATATCATTTAACTCAGGATTATATGGCAAGTGGTGATATTGTCCTCATTTACCTTGAGTCAAAATCAAACTTAGTCGATATTTTCACCAAACTACTTCCCGAATCCGAGTTTAGTTATTTACGAAGGGAATTAGAAATGTGCCTTGTGAGTAAAAAAAACAACGTTCCATAATCACAAGGACATAGGTTTTTCCTTGTTTTGTGTTTTTTACATTGAGGTCAAACATCATTTCATTCAGGTTGGCAAAAAAGGATTTGCTCGGCCCCAACATCATATATTATATTTTATTATCGCTAGAAAAAGGGTTTAAACCTCCGACCTTGTGGTTAACAGCTACACGCTCTAACCAACTGAGCTATTCCAGCTAATAAACATCATTTAATTCAGGATTATATGGCAAGTGGTGATATTGTCCTCATTTACCTTGAGTCAAAATCAAACATAGCCGATATTTTCACCAAACTATTTCCCGAATCCGAGTTTAGTTATTTACGAAGGGAATTAGAAATGTGCCTTGTGAGTAAAAAAAAAACAACGTTCCATGATCACAAGGACATAGGTTTTACCTTGTTTTGTGTTTTGCACATTGGGTCAAACATCATTTCATTTAGGTTGGCAAAAAAGGATTTACTCGCCCCCAGCATCATATATTATATTTTATTATCGCTAGAAGAGGGCTTGAACCTCCGACCTTGTGGTTAACAGCCACACGCTCTAACCAACTGAGCTATTCCAGCTAATAAACATCATTTAATTCAGGATTATATGGCAAGTGGTGATATTGTCCTCATTTACCTTGAGTCAAAATCAAACTTAGCCGATATTTTTGCCAAACTACTTCCCGAATCCGAGTTTAGTTATTTACGAAGGGAATTAGAAATGTGCCTTGTGAGTAAATAAAAACAACGTTCCATGATCACAAGGACATAGGTTTTTCCTTGTTTTGTGTTTTGCACATTGAGGTCAAACATCATTTCATTCAGGTTGGCAAAAAAGGATTTGCTCGGCCCCAACATCATATATTATATTTTATTATCACTAGAAGGAGGGTTTGAACCTCCGATCTTGTGGTTAACAGCCACACGCTCTAACCAACTGAGCTATTCCAGCTAATAAACATCATTTAATTCAGGATTATATGGCAAGTGGTGATATTGTCCTCATTTACCTTGAGTCAAAATCAAACTTAGTCGATATTTTCACCAAACTATTTCCCGAATCCGAGTTTAGTTATTTACGAAGGGAATTAGAAATGTGCCTTGTGAGTAAAAAAAAACAACGTTCCATGATCACAAGGACATAGGTTTTACCTTGTTTTGTGTTTTGCACATTGGGTCAAACATCATTTCATTCAGGTTGGCAAAAAAGGATTTGCTCGCCCCCAGCATCATATATTATATTTTATTATCGCTAGAAGGAGGGCTTGAACCTCCGACCTTGTGGTTAACAGCCACACGCTCTAACCAACTGAGCTATTCCAGCTAATAAATATCATTTAATTCAGGATTATATGGCAAGTGGTGATATTGTCCTCATTTACCTTGAGTCAAAATCAAACTTAGCCGATATTTTCACCAAACTACTTCCCGAATCTGAGTTTAGTTATTTACGAAGGGAATTAGAAATGTGCCTTGTGAGTAAAAAAAAACAACGTTCCATGATCACTTTAAAGTTATGCATCTCACAAGGACATAGGTTTTGCCTTGTTTTGTGTTTTGCACATTGAGGTCAAACATCATTTCATTCAGGTTGGCAAAAAAGTATTTGCTCGCCCACAGCATCATATATTATATTTTATTATCACTAGAAGGAGGGCTTGAACCTCCAACCTTGTGGTTAACAGCCACACGCTCTAACCAACTAAGCTATTCCAGCTTATAAAGATCATTTAATTCAGGATTATATTGCAAGTGGTGATATTGTCCTCATTTACCTTGAGTCAAAATCAATCTTAGCCGATATTTTCGCCAAACTACTTCCCGAATCCGAGTTTAGTTATTTACGAAGGGAATTAGAAATGTGCCTTGTGAGTAATAAAAACAACGTTCCATGATCACAAGGACATAGGTTTTTCCTTGTTTTGTGTTTTGCACATTGGGTCAAACATCATTTCATTCAGGTTGGCAAAAAAGGATTTACTCGCCCCTAGCATCATATATTATATTTTATTATCGCTAGAAGGAGGGCTTGAACCTCCGACCTTGTGGTTAACAGCCACACGCTCTAACCAACTGAGCTATTCCAGCTAATAAACATCATTTAATTCAGGATTATATGGCAAGTGGTGATATTGTCCTCATTTACCTTGAGTCAAAATCAATCTTAGCCGATATTTTCGCCAAACTACTTCCCGAATCCGAGTTTAGTTATTTACGAAGGGAATTAGAAATGTGCCTTGTGAGTAATAAAAACAACGTTCCATGATCACAAGGACATAGGTTTTTCCTTGTTTTGTGTTTTGCACATTGAGGTCAAACATCATTTCATTCAGGTTGGCAAAAAAGGATTTGCTCGGCCCCAACATCATATATTATATTTTATTATCGCTAGAAGGAGGGTTTGAACCTCTGACCTTGTGGTTAACAGCAACACGCACTAACCAACTGAGCTATTCCAACTAATAAATATCATTTAATTCAGGATTATTTGGCAAGAGGTGATATTGTCCTCATTTACCTTGAGTCAAAATCAAACTTAGCCGATATTTTCACCAAACTACTTCCCGAATCCGAGTTTAGTTATTTACGAAGGGATTTAGAAATGTGCCTTGTGAGTAAATAAAAACAACGTTCCATGATCACAAGGACATAGGTTTTACCTTGTTTTGTGTTTTGCACATTGGGTCAAACATCATTTCATTCAGGTTGGCAAAAAAGGATTTGCTCACCCCCAGCATCATATATTATATTTTATTATCGCTAGAAGGAGGTCTTGAACCTCCGACCTTGTGGTTTAACAGTCACACGCTCTAACCAACTGGGCTATTCCAGCTAATAAACATCATTTAATTCAGGATTATATGGCAAGTGGTGATATTGTCCTCATTTACCTTGAGTCAAAATCAAACTTAGCCGATATTTTCGCCAAACTACTTCCCGAATCCGAGTTTAGTTATTTACGAAGGGAATTAGAAATGTGCCTTGTGAGTAAAAAAAAAACAACGTTCCATGATCACTTTAAAGTTATGCATCTCACAAGGACATAGGTTTTGCCTTGTTTTGTGTTTTGCACATTGAGGTCAAACATCATTTCATTCAGGTTGGCAAATAAGGATTTGCTCACCCCCAACATTATATATTATATTTTATTATCGCTAGAAGGAGGGCTTGAACCTCCGACCTTGTGGTTAACAGCCACACGCTCTAACCAACTGAGCTATTCCAGCTAATAAACATCATTTAATTCAGGATTATATGGCAAGTGGTGATACTGTCCTCATTTACCTTGAGTCAAAATCAAACTTAGCCAATATTTTCACCAAACCACTTCCCGAATCTGAGTTTAGTTATTTACGAAGGGAATTAGGAATGTGCCTTGTGAGTAAAAAAAAAACAATGTTCCATCATCACTTTCAAGTTATGCATCTCACAAGGACATAGGTTTTACCTTGTTTTGTGTTTTTCTAGATGTGAGTGAGATGTTAGGATGAATCCTCTTAATCATAATGGTTGTTATGATGCATTACCTTGAGCAAGAGGGTTGAAATTTCTTATGAATCATTAACTTGATCAAACATGAGGAAGACTAGTACATAATTAATGTGTATTTGTTCCAAAGATCATGATTGAACATTTCAACGGAAGTAATCTATAACTAACCATTCCAACACACTTAACTTCAGATATTTATCGAAATAACACTTTACACACATGAATAAACACACCAAAACTGATGATTGGCATGATTTGGGACAAATTTCAAGGCGTATCACTAATCCCAATCAATTGGTGACAATCACCAATCGATTGATAATTCTGAAGTTTCCTATAGAAAGCCTCGGAGTTGATCATTTAATCGATTCAAATGACCAATTGATCATTTAATTGATTCAATAGACCAATCGGTCAAGTAATCGATTGGTAATTTTCCCGTGGGCATAGAACCAATCATAATCTATCATATGATCGATTGGGAATCGATCAGTTGACTGCGAGCACAGAACCGATCGTAATCAATCCAATGATCAATTAAGCCCTCCTAATCGATCATTCAATCAAGTCAATTGCTCACTTATGACTTTTTAAATACCCGTGCCCTAAAACCTACCTAGAAACCCGTCAGTCGTGCCCTAATTTTCTCCACCTTCATTTCGATCTCTGATGCACTTCTCTGACCATCGTTGGCTCTGATAAACCCTAGTTTAGGTAATTCTCTTCTCTTACCTCCCGTTCTTGAGTGTTATTCCTCACATCTTTTTGTGTGTGTGTGTGTGGAGAAGTTCCTACAATCATTCATCTCTGGTGAACCAGTTCTTCTCTGTCGAAAACTTGGCAGCATCTCTTTCCTTTCTTCTTCATCAGACTTCAAATCACACCACCAATGTAAACCCTAAACCCTTATCTCAAGATTCTTCTTTGTTCTTGTTTATCTGTCAAATTCGTAATGCCAATGTGTTTTTTTTTCCATGCATCATCGATCATGCCATGTTTGGCCAACATGACTCCAGTGAGTGATCATCCCACCCTCAATCGCGCCCTAAACCACCCACCGATGCTCGTTTTCCAAATGCTACCCACCAACAATCCTTTAGCAAGCATACCTTCAAACTGATTGCTCCTAGATCACTTGGCCAACAATTCAATCATGACCACTGTTTTGATGTCTTTCGCATCATTCAACACCATACTAGGTGATCTCCATCTTGTTCTTCTGGCTCATTCCTGATTCAGTCGAATCATCCTTTGACTGAACTAATTTCTTTTTTCTCTGAACCTTGATCTTTTAGTACTTCCTTTGAACTTAACTAGTTTTGAGTAATCCATATCTTCAGCGTCAGACTCGAGTCAGAGTCAGACTCGGGTTCAGGTTGCGACTTTTTCTTCATGTGTTTACCTGCAATCAAGGCAATACCTCTCTCGGCCGGTGTAGCATTAGTTTGTTCATGTAATTCAAATTCAGAGAAAAGTTCAGCTAATTTAATTAAAGCCAAATCCTTATAAACTTTATACACATCCACCATGGATGCCCACAAGATGTTCCTTGGAAATGAGTTTAGTGCATACCTTACTTGATCACGATTTTCTACTTTGTGACCGATTGCATGAAGGTCGTTTATCAACTCCTAAATTCGAGCGTGTAGTTGTGTAGCAGTCTCACCTTCTTGCGTCTTGATATTGTATAACTTGTTTAGTAGCAAGTCACGTTTGCTGATCTTTGTGTCGAAGGTCCCCTTGTAAAGTTCATTCAGTTTGTTCCACAATTCTTTTGCGCTGTTGAAGGAGTCGATGCAGTTGAGTTCCTCTTTAGTGAGACCACACTGAAGAGTTTGAGTCGCCTTGGCATCATCTTCTATCTTTTCCTTCAGAGTTGTGTCCCATTCAATATATCCCTGAAGCTCGCCTTAAGTGTTCCTTGGAATTTCAAGGATGGCTTGAATGATGATCCACATGTCCACCTAGGTTTTTAGGTAGACTTCCATACAACTCTTCCGGTAGCTGAAGTCCTCTCCAAAGAAGAGAGGAGGGTGGGCATTGTTGTAGCCTTCTTGTTGGGCCATTGAGGGAGTATGAGAGAATTTTGCAAGACATCGACAAGGAAACTTGTGCCAATATTTGGTCATGGATTAGCAGTGAGGGAAGAAATGTAAGTAAAAGAAATCTTGAGTGATGTTGCACCAACTTCAAGAAACGAAAAACTTGAGAACGAAAAAAAAAATCAAAAATAGGCAAGAGTACTGTTTCTGATTAATTCAAAAAGCACAAATTCGAAAAAAGCTTAAATGGTGGTTTCACTGAATCTGAGCAATCCCCGCTCTGATACCAATTGTGGGATCGTAGAGAGCGATAGAGGGGGATGAATATCGAATTTTGAAAAATTCGGATTTAAATAAGAGTTTACATAGTAGAAAGATAAGCGTAAAAATAATCGCTAACACGTTTGTTATTACTTGGTTTGAAGTCTGTGATGACTCCTACTCCAAGGTCCACGGTCCTTGACCGTTTACTTTAGGCAATTCTATATAACGTAAATAAGTACAAGAAATGTGATGTAAAGTACAAGAAAAAGGAAAGAATACCGACAAATTTTAACTGAAATTTAAAAAGGAGTGTGTCATTGTCGGAGTAGTGTTTCATCGTCTCTGGACTGTTTCGACGCAATAAACCTGAGCACAAATGATATGTAACGTTGATCTTGAAGGTTGTGGTCAAAACCCCTATAAAGGGGCATACGGGCACCCGAGTGCCTATAGGGGGTGCCCCCATTGCTGCAATCTAGCCTCATCCTAATTCGCTGTCTGGGCAAATCTTATCCTTCTTAGGCGCTTGAGAGCCTCTGGTGCGCTTATGTTGCTGATATGGCAACTCCAACCAGCTTGTGCCAACTTAGCCTCACTCAGGCTGAGTCACACACATAGGGGCACCCGAGACTTCTTGGACACCTGTGTTCCCGGGCGGTCGAGACCTCTCGGGCGTCTGTGTTCTTGGGGATTGATGCCTACTATTCCCTCTTTTGGGGAACACGTCTTCACCTACTCCACTTTGGAGAAGTTACTTGTTGCCAACCGACATCTTCGGTTGGACTTTTGCTCTGCCTATAATGATTTTGGATCTCAAGATGTGCGTACCTCGACGCATCTCTACTTTTGTCCATTGTCATCGCTCGGCTAAGACTGTTGCCTGATCTTCCGGATCAGGTCTTCGGTGCCCGACCCCTAGTCAGGTCTTCGAGCTCAGTCCTCCGAACCAGGTCTTCGTGCCTAGCTTCACTCAGTAGGTCTTCAGTGCCCAACCCTCGGTCAGGTCTTCGTGCTCAGTCTTCGACCAGGACTTCGTGCTCAACCCTGCAGATCAAGACTTCGTGTATAGTGTTGGATCGTGAAAACCGATAGAGGGGGGGTGAATATCGGAAATCATTCGGATTTTCGTAAAGAGCACGTACTCAGCAGAAATAAAATAAAACAATCACAGCACAAGGACACAGTCGATTTACTTGGTTCGGAGCCTGTGTCGACTCCTACTCCAAGGCCCACGGTCGTTGACCGTTTACTTTGGGCAATTCTATATACGCACAAATCAGGTTACAATAATTTATTACAAATAAGTGCACTAACAATAATAATAAAAAATTCGATCTTCGTTACCGACGTCCGGAGTCGATTGACTCTTTTGGGGCAGCGGGACGTCGTCGACTCGAGTTGGAGTGTTTCCGGAGCAAGGCACGAGCGTAGAAGATCTTTGGGGCGTTGAGAGAACAGTTGTTCTGAAGCCTTGGTCGAAGGCCCTTTATATAGGGCCTGGGGGTGCCCGGGACGTCGAGGGCGCCCCCCACGTGGCCTCTGATCCGCAGAGCTCTCGGTTAGCGTCTATCCTCTGGATCCGCTTTGACCGGGGCGCCCGGAGCGCTCGGGGCGCCCGCATTGACCGGGTCAAAGTCCTATCTCCTTGGCTTCGAGGGGTTCGGGTTCGATGTTGCGCATGGGGGCGCCAGCAGCGCAGGGGGCGCCCGAGAGCAGCGGGGGCGCCCGGGAGCATGGGGGCGCCCGCAGCTTGTACTGTCGAAGCGAACTTTTTGATTGTGTGTTTTGTGTTCACCTTGGGGGCGCCCGGGACACTCCGGGCGCCCTACTTAGCCATTGCCTCTCTCCTTTGAGGCTTTCTGAGCTGCAGACACACGTTCCTTCGGTCCTGCATCCAGGGTTAGTCCAAAACACAACAATACATTAAGTGGTTAGATTATACAGCCTTAGATGTCTTGGTTCTGACTTTGGTCTCCAAAATGGAGCCCTAGGTCGAACCGACGCCTACTGTTCCCTCGACGGGGAACGCGTCCTCACCTACTCCTCTCGGGAGAATTTACTTGATGTCAACCGTTCCTCTGGTTGGACTTTTGCCTGACGGTCCTTTGTCAGGTCTTGTAAACTGGCAGTCCTTCGCCAGTTGCCTAGCAGTCCTTCGCTAGGGCTTCAGTCCCAGGCTGTCCTTCACCTGGAGCCTAGCAGTCCTTCGCTAGGGCTTGGATACTGGCAGTCCTTCGCCAGTTGCCTAGCAGTCCTTCGCTAGGGCTTGGATACTGGCAGTCTTTCGCCAGGTGCCTAGCAGTCCTTCGCTAGGGCTTGAATACTGGCAGTCCTTCGCCAAGTGCCTAGCATTCCTTCGCTAGGACTTTGTCTCTGCACACTTGAGTAACATTGTTAGATCACAAATAAACTTAACTTTGAATCCTTTGCCAATATCAAAACCAGGTTCGATATGGTGCTTCCTGCACCAACAATCTCCCCCTTTTTGATTATGGCAACACAATTCAAAGTTAAGTAGAAAACTGTTAAGAACATAATGTAAAAATGAAGTATAGCAATAAAAACTTTATAACATTTACTAACACAAGGTAAGATTTAAAAAACCTCCTAAAACCCTGAGTACTTGTGTTATAAAATACTTAACTAAGATTGAAAAAAAACTGATCTCATACTAAAACTCTGAGTACTTGTGTTATAAAATACTTAACTTTGACCTTTCCTCCCCCTTTGATATATATCAAAAATAAACATGGGTGAACAAGGTATCTAATAGGGAGGTTTGAGTTTTACCAAAAAATAAGTTTTTGACAAGGTGTTTCAAAAAAAAGAGTAAAAGCAAGCCTAAATTTTGTGAAAAGCTTTAACAAAATTACTTAGGCAAAATTTTGAATCCAAATTTCCCTAAAAAAATTTCAACTTTGAGAATTGGGAAAATTTTGTTTTAAAAGAATTTGCACACTTAGAAGAATATACTTGGAAATACTTTGTAAACACAACAAAATCTTTAAGAATTTTTTTTTGGACAAGTTTTTCACCAAAAAGCTTTACTTAGGAACATTTGCCAATATTTAAAAGTTTATGCTCAGACAAATTTTGTTTACTAAGAAAAATTTTACTTAGAAAAACATGTACTTAAAAATTTAACACACTTAGAATTTTTCGCTTTTTTTGAAAAGGAGATACAAATTTAACTAGAATTCCTTTCTCTCTTTCTTGCTCTCCCCCTTTGCTATATATATCAATAAAGAAATATATTTTGAAATAAGTTTTAACAGAAAGTTTGTGTATTAGAGCCTATGAGTTTTGAAAAAGAATTACTTAGTATAATTCTTGAAAACATAGCAAAAGCTTAAATTCCACTTTTGAAACCGAAAAAAATATTTGTACTTTGTAAACATTAGTACCTTGGAAAGTATTAGTACTTTTGACAAATGTTATGCATATTTTGAAAAATATAAGTACTTTTGAAAAATATTATGTATTTTTAAAAAAATATAAGTACTTTTAAGAAAAGGTTTTAATATTATTTTCAAAAGTATTCTAAAGTCAAGCAAAATTTTGAAAGTGATAGTATATATAAGCAAAATGATTTAAAAGAATAGTATTTTGAAAGAAAATTTATTTATGTTTTCAACAGGATTTAAAAAGTATAGTGCATGAAAACATATAATTTTGAAAAAATGTTCAATAATTCTTTTAATTTAATCTCCCCCTAAGCTTGACCTAGTCCTAGGAAGCTTGTTGACTACAAGCGATCTTCCTCTGAGTTTTAGGGTTTGATTTAAATTATAAGAATTATCTAATAACTTCAAAACAAATAATTACCAAAAAAATTTTCAAAAATTCTTCTTTTGACTCAAACTCCCCCTAACTTTGACACATCCTAGGAGTCCTTGTAGATCATGATGTGGACCTTCCTCTGTCTCTTTAGGGTTTATTGAAATCAAAAGAATAATTTTGAACAATCTTCTGAGTATGATAACTTTCAAGATAAATTTTTGAAAACATAACTTGAAATGATAGCACAGTTTTCGAAAATCATGATGATAATTTTTCAACGAGATAGTAATATCGAGGGTTTTTGAATAAGTTTAAAAGCATAAGGTTTTTGAAAAATTTGATTTTTTCAAAAAAAAATTAAGAAGAACTCCCCCTGTATCCGACACAGTCTATCTTTTATCTAAGTTCCTTAAGGGACTTCAGTGTTGACCAGGTTTGACTATATGGACTAGGGTTGACCATTTTGACTAAATCAGAATAAGCCCTAGACTCTATTTATTGTGATATTTGACAAAAAAATGTGATAAATGAAAAAGTAGGGTACAATAAATTAAAAATTAGAGTTAAGTTTGAATTACTTTTGAAAACATTTTTTTTATTTGAAAGGATATTGATTTATGATTTTAGATCCTAGATATCTCACCTAGTTCTACGTGGTCAAGCATGTTAACCTTATGGGTTGTGTGAGACAAATATTTTAATTTTTGAAAATAAATGATTGAATCGAATTTTGAGAATAATTAGTTGAGAATAATTAAGAATAATTAAGTTGTATTTTGAGAATAATTAGTTGAGAGTGATTAAGTTGAATTTGAGATTAATTAAGAATAATTAAGTTGAATTTTATTTAATTGAATTATTTTGAATTTGATTGAATTAAATTTAATTGATTTAATTAAGATTTAATTGATTTAATTGATTTAATTAAGATTTAATTGACTTTAATTGATTTAATTAAGATTTAATTGATTTTAATTGATTTAATTAAGATTTAATTGAGTTTAATTGAATTTATTAAGATTTAATTGAGTTTAATTGAATTTAATTAAGATTTAATTGAGTTTAATTAATTTGAATTTGGTTGGGTTGGAATCAACTTTTAGGTCCTAAGCATCTCACCTATTTCTAAGTGACAAAACAGGATATCCTTAACTGTTTTGTGAGATGCATTAATTTTATCTTTGATTTTATGTTAGCACTATGATTTGATTGAAGCTTGTGTTAGATTCGAGTTTAACAAATAATAATTTAAAAGTGAGTTTCGATAATTGGCTTCCAGGTCTTGGCGAGGCACAGAGGCCTTCTTTGGCCGTAGCCTTATTGGATCAACAACCCTTTCCTAGACAAAGCCTTTTAAAGAAAGATCATTTTCAAATTATTGTTTGAGACGCTCTGGTCTAACTAGCATAGGATTCGGAGAGGTAGCTTCGGCTAGTTCCACCGGACTAAAAAGACCAAATAAGGTACTCCTTACCCTACTTGATTCCTTAGTTAGGCTTCCCTAACGTACTATCATCAAACCTTGTCCTAATACTAGATTGTTCAAGTTTCAATTAAGCTGTTTAGTCCTTAAACTAATTAATCCTAATTTTAAGCAAAAAAAATAAAAATAAAAAGAAACATACAATTAAAGCAGAAAAAAGATCTAAGTTACATCATAATCATAATAATATTCTGGATTTTTAAAAATAGCAATATTATGAATTAAATTTTTATATGAATTAAAGTTACCCATTTTTCTTTTGCTTGATTGTTTCTACAGTATTTTGTAGTGGTCGTGAGCCAATTGGACCAGTTTCCAAGGATCCCTTCCTTCGTCGTCAGATTCTGAGTCTGAGTCTGACTCAGGTACTGGTTGAGGCTTCTTTTGCAGTTCTTTTAGAGTTTTCCCTGCAATGGAAATTACACCTTCCTCGACCATTACAATATCTGTTTGATAATTTAATTCTAATTTTGAAAAGAATTTAAAATCGATTACCGTCTCAGTCAATTCATCTTCTAAATCTGGCTTGGATTTGGGTTCGATCTCGACTTTGGATTCAGGTTCAGACTCTGACTCGGCTGTTTGTGCTTGTACCGAGAGTGCAAGACAACTTACCTGATCTTCTTCTTCTTCTGAGATCTCTTGATGAAGGTTAATCAATTTTTTCCAAATTTCTCTCGCACATTTGAATGGACCTACTAGTTCGAGTTGCTCTTTGGTTAGGTCACATTGTAGGATTGCAGTCGCCTTTGCATCTGTCTCGATCTTCCTCAGAGTTGGTTCGTCCAATTTATCCCAGGCGATCGATATTCCATCTTCTGTAGGTATTGTAAGCCCCGTTTGGATTATCATCCATAGCTCTAGATGGGCCTTTAGGTGGGATTCCATTATCCCCTTCCAGGTTCCGAAGTTTTCGCCAGAGAATAGAGGCGGACGAACACTGTTCCATTCTTGATTGGCCATTAAAGATAATTCTTGCACACAAAGGGAAAAAATAGAAATGTACCAAGACTTGGTCTTGGATTAGTAGTGCGGGAGAGAGAGAAAAATTAGCCTAACAAAAACTATTGCACGAATTTCGAGGCCGACTAATAAAAAAAATTTATGGCAAATTTTTTGAAAATGTTACTTTACCAATTTTGATTAATGATAAAAAGTAAGACTTTAATGTTTGGAAAAAATTTGCTCAGATTAAAATAGCACGATTTTCGAGGAAAACTTAATATTAAAATAATAATAAAAAAGTTTATGATAAATTTTCAAAAGTTGATTATTTTAACAATTCTAACTTATGGTGAAAAAATGAGAATTCAAAATTGAAAAAGGCGTAAGGATATTTTAAATCCACCTACAGATATTTTTTATTTTAAAATAAAAGGACGGAAAAGATCGAGTGGTGTTAATTAAAAAAGAAAAGAAATAAAATTAAAAAAATTCGCAAATCCGAAAAACTCCCAAATTGGTGGTTGCACCAAATTTGAGCTTCCCTGCTCTGATACCACTTGTTGGATCGTGAAAACCGATAGAGGGGGGTGAATATCGAAAATCGTTCGGATTTTCGTAAAGAGCACGTACGCAGCGGAAATAAAATAAAACAATCACAGCACAAGGACACAGTCGATTTACTTGGTTCGGAGCCTATGTCGACTCCTACTCCAAGGCCCACGGTCGTTAACCATTTACTTTGGGCAATTCTATATACGCGCAAATCAGGTTACAATAATTTATTACAAATAAGTGCACTAACAATAATAATAATAAATTCGATCTTCGTTACCGACGTCCAGAGTGGATTGACTCTTTCGGGGCAGCGGGACGTCGTCGACTCGAGTTGGAGTGTTTCCGGAGCAAGGCACGAGCGTAGAAGATCTTTGGGGCGTTGAGAGAACAGTTGTTCTGAAGCCTTGGTCGAAGGCCCTTTATATAGGGCCTGGGGGCGCCCGGGACGTCGGGGGCGCCCGGGACGTCGGGGGCGCCCCCCACGTGGCCTCTGATCCGCAGAGCTCTCGGTCAGCTCTATCCTCTGGATCCGCTTTGACCGGGGCGCCCGGAGCGCTCGGGGTGCCCGCATTGACCGGGTCAAAGTCCTATCTCCTTGGCTTCGAGGGGTTCGGGTTCGATGTTGCGCATGGGGGCGCCCGCAGCGCAGGGGGCGCCCGGGAGCAGCGGGGGCGCCCGCAGCTTGTACTGTCGAAGCGCACTTTTTGATTGTGTGTTTTGTGTTCACCTTGGGGGCGCCTGGGACACTCCGGGCGCCCTACTCAGCCATTGCCTCTCTCCTTTGAGGCTTTCTGAGCTGCAGACACACGTTCCTTCGGTCCTGCATCCAGGGTTAGTCCAAAACACAACAATACATTAAGTGGTTAGATTATACAGCCTTAGCTGTCTTGGTTCTGACTTTGGTCTCCAAAATGGAGCCCTAGGTCGAACCGACGCCTACTGTTCCCTCGACGGGGAACGCGTCCTCACCTACTCCTCTCGGGAGAATTGACCTGATGCCAACCGTTCCTCTGGTTGGACTTTTGCCTGACGGTCCTTTGTCAGGTCTTGTAAACTGGCAGTCCTTCGCCAGTTGCCTAGCAGTCCTTCGCTAGGGCTTCAGTCCCAGGCTATCCTTCGCCTGGAGCCTAGCAGTCCTTCGCTAGGGCTTGGATACTGGCAGTCCTTCGCCAGTTGCCTAGCAGTCCTTCGCTAGGGCTTGGATACTGGCAGTCTTTCGCCAGGTGCCTAGCAGTCCTTCGCTAGGGCTTGAATACTGGCAGTCCTTTGCCAGGTGCCTAGCATTCCTTCGCTAGGACTTTGTCTCTGCACACTTGAGTAACATCGTTAGATCACAAATAATCTTAACTTTGAATCCTTTGCCAATATCAAAACCAGGTTCGATATGGTGCTTCCTGCACCAACATATAGTTACATAGTTACACTAGGACTTTTTCTCTGCCTATAAAGATTTCGGATCTTGAGATGTTCGTACCTCGACTCATCTCTACTTTTGTCCGTTGTCATTGCTTGGCTAAGACTGTTGATTGATCTTCCGGATCATGTCCTCGGTGCCCGACCCCTAGTCAGGTCTTCGTGCCCAGTCCTCGGTGTACTCCACCTTTTCATGGGGTTCGGGATTGAGGTGATTCTCCGGGAATCCTGTCCACTCGACCACTCATAGAAGATGGTTGTATGAGTGTGTATAGTTGTCACAATCCTTGCCCAGTCGGCCACACAGATATGATTTGATGGTTGTTAGATTGGTGTGTAGGGTGACACATATCATTGCATTATTTGCATATGATACATCTTGCATTTATTTGAGCTATGATTGTTGCATTTGATTGACATGCATATATGGATTTGATTTGTATTGTTTATATGATCTGGATCTGCTTAGTAGTACGAGCAACTTTTTGATTTTGTTATGGGGATTTATTATCATGCCCCACAGGTATGTTATGCATTTGATTTATGTTCTATATTCCAGATATTATATATCTTGTTTCTTCTTGTTTTATTTATCTTATTTATACCATGCATTTATCTATCATTATGCCCATAGAGTTCGAGACTAGACTTACCATCCCTTGCCTCTATTTTTGTTTTAGATAATTGATAGCTGAATCTCTCGTCACTAGAAGAGGATCCATTTGCTAGTCTCACAAAGTCGAGTCCTTACCGTTGGTTCTTTATTTGCATTATTGTACTTGTTGTTGTTCTTTTAGTGGACTTATCTTTATTTATGTCGTTGATTTTAGATCTATTTGCATTTATTTTTATCAGAGTTTATCACACTTATTTTTAATTGCGTGGTTGTGATGTATGTATTGTTATGATTATGTGGTTGTCAGTCATATGTGGGTGTATTATATTATGTTGAGTTAGATATATTCTGAGTTTTATATTGTCCGTCGTATATGAGAGATGATATTAAATATATAAACTCTAAAGGTTTAATCATATAAAACCCTAAAATTAAGGGTAATGGTTAGATTACCCAAATTACAAGGACCATTTTGCAAATATACCTCAACTTTAGATTTCAATTGAAACCCTAAGTCAGACCGATGCCTACTATTCTCTCTTCTGGGGAACGCGTCCTCACCTACTCCACTCTTGAGAAGTTACATGTTGCCAATTAGCACCTTCAGTTGGACTTTTGCTCAGCCTCCGAAGATTCCAGATCTTGAGATGTTCGTACCTTGACCCGTCTCTACTTCTATCTGTTGTCATCGCTCGGCTAAGATTCCTACTTGATCTTCTGGATCAGGTCTTCGGCGCCTAACTCCCGGTCAGGTCTTCATGCTCAGTCCTCCGAACCAGGTCTTCGTGCCCGACTTTACTCATCAGGTCTTTGGTGCCCAACCCTCAGTCAGGTCTTCGTGTCCAGTCCTCGACCAAGACTTTATGCTCAACCTTGCAGGTCATGACTTCGTGCCTAGTTACACTAGGACTTTCCTGCACACTTGCAACACATTAGATCCAAAAGCATATTTAACTTGAACCCTTTGACATTATCAAAATCAGGTTCGATCTGGAGTTTTATATTGTCCACTGTACAGGGGAGATGTTGTTAAATATATAAACTTCAAAGGTTTAAACATATAAAACCCTAAAATTAAGGGTAATGGTTAGATTACCCAAATTTCAAGGACCTTTTTGCAAATATGCCTCAACTTTGGATTTCAATTGAAACCTTAAGTCAGACCGATGCCTACTATTCTCTCTTCTGGGCACTACAAGAATTTTTGGATTCAACAACACCCAATAGACAACGGTGTTTTGAAAAACTGTTGTCTCTTTTCATTTAACAACGATTTTTTCAAAAACTGTTGATGTTGATAAATGTTTTGCGGAAAAAGACAATGGTTTTTAAAAAACCGTTGTCTTATTTATGTCAAAGACAACAATTTTTTAAAAATTGATGTCTATTTGCTTGGTTACAACAACTGGTTTTAATTAACCGTTGTTTATTTGTGTTGCTTACATGGTAATACACAACTACGAGCGAGCGCGAAAACGAAAACGTCCGTCGTTTACATTGTAAATAATAAATCGGTGCCCTAACCCTCTGCCGAACCCAACACCTCCTCTTTTCCCCCTCCTTTCATTTTCTCCCTCTCGCCCGACGCCATCCTCTTCTAGCATGTGGAGCAAGCCACAGGAGCGCCGTCTGCGAGCTCTAGCAACACACATAAAGCCCCCCTCTTGCTCTCGATCGCAGCGAGTACAAGCCGACTTTCCCTCTTCTTCTCCTCTTCCTCCTCGTTGCAACCACCCACTAAGCCACCGTCGACGGCAGGTTTTCCACGCAATCCCTCTTCCATGCGGTTCTCTTCTCCGCGGAAGCAGGCCTGAAAAAGTTACGTTCCATTTGAAATGGGGAGAAGAGAAGAAGGGATGAGAATAGAAAAGAGTCACGATCATGCCGCAGTCACAGTAGCAGCTTGCCCCTTTTCCCTCTCTCACCTTCTCCACATCTCGCCTGGTTTTGTGGCAACTTGTTGGGGATTCCAGGCAGGGTGGAGATGGAAGCCCTAGCCCGCTCCAGGAGGTCCTCGTCACTGGGTGCCTCGCCGGCGAGGAAGTGGCAGCCGGAGATGGCCAGCCCTGACTACATCCGGAAGGGATTAGTTTCTCGTTCTCTTTCCGCTTCCTCGCCCTCATACGCTTCTCATTTCTCATAAACTCTATAACATTTTGTCCCCAAAACCCTTCTTTTTTTTCTGCCCTTCGGATTTTTAAGATTAGTCATGTTGTCAATTTTGTTGGGGTTTCTATTTTGTTGGGGTTTCAATTTTGACATATTACTCTATGATTGTTTCTAGATTGGAATTTCTTCTCATAATCACAAAGGGATAGGATAATATCTGATGTTATAGAACCTTCTCCATGGACAATATTTGGCTATGATAATGGTAAATATATATTATATAATTGTGTCATCCACCAAAGCTTCATATTTAGCTCATAGAGCTTGTGCAGGTCTACGGTTGTTTAAAGAAGGAAGGAAGGGCAATCTTTATAGCAAGGTAATTACTGGATGACTGAAACAATTTGCACAAAAGATTTCAACGCACTGATTTCACATTTTTTGCAGCATCATGATGATAATTCGGCCATAATGGCAGTAGGTGCAGTTGGTGCAAGTCCTGAAGCTGTTTTCCAACAAGTTATTTCTCTTGGTCCATTGAGATCAGAGTAAGAGTCGTGATTCATTCTTCGCTACATTTTCTTTTTCTGGCAACTATTAATCGAGCAAATGTCATCATAAGAAAACTTTTACAGTTCTAGCCATTTCTTTGATGTGCAATTAAAATTGCAAACATAAAGTGAAGTTGCAGTACGTTTCACCATCATATTCTCTACTTTAGTTGAGTTGTCCGTATGAATTTTCTTGCAGATGAGACTACTGTTTTGAGCAAGCTACTATATTAGAACATTTAGATGGTCACACAGATATTATCCATGTGAAACTTCGTCATGATTGGTTGCCTTGGTGAGATTTTTGGTTAGACTTACAAAAATAAAGTGCTCTTTCTATTTTGTTTGGCATTGTTTATTTTAGTTCCTAGCGGATCTTGACAGAATGAAATCTACCTTAGGGGTATGAAACCAAGGGACGTATTAATAAGGCGTTATTGGAGGAGGGAAGCAGATGGAACGTATAGTAATGTGGAGAACTTGTTTAGTTTTATTTTACCAATGATCTTCACAATAACTTAACTCTTAGATTGCCTCTTCTGTCCAGTAATCCTCTTCCACTCTGTTTTCCACCAAAAATGCCAACCTAATAAAGGATGCAAACGTGCCTATGTTAAAGGTAAGTTCCTTAAATGGAGCCTAAATAAATATTTTTAGAATTTCATTGATAAGTTTTATTATGTTTTGGTTAGGCGAGTGAGATTTATAATTTCTGTATACTTCCATGCGCAGATGGTGGATATGTTATAACTCCTATAAACCAAGGAAAAGAATCTGTAGTTAAGCACATTTTGCTATTAATTGGAAACTATGGGTGCCTCGGCTTTTCACCTCTGCCAGAGTGTTAGGTTCTGAGCGCAGCGGAATATTTATGATAAAGCAAAAATCTACTCTTAAATCATGGATCTTTTCGTGGTACATATAGTTCTAAACAAAATGATTCAAAAACAAGCATAAACTAAAAACATACCTTGTAATCCTTTGTCACGCCCCGAGGAGCCGCTCATCCGATACCGACTGGACAGCTACTCCCTCGTCCCGGCGGACAATCCAAAAACCAGATTACCATGACTACCTCAGCCTGCTTGTACCGCAGCCTATAGGACTGGAACAAGCGACTGTATAAATCGAAAACGAAAACGGCAACTAAGCTGCGTACCGGTACGACTTACGACAAACGCAAAGCACAAGGCCTCCATGGCTCACAAAAGTACAATTATATCGCCGTATAAAATGACAAAACCAAACACGAATACAGCAGCGGAAAAGTAAAGTAAAAGAAATAGAAAACGGGTACCAACATGTACCACCAACAAAGTAAAAGAGACATCCCGGAATCATCTCGAAGAAATACGCGAACTGGGACAGGCTGCCGGGCACTCCAGACAATCATCCTGAAATAAAAACAGGGAGCTAACGGGGTGAGTCCTAAGAACTCAGCGAATATAGTCTGATATGCACAGGAAGAAAACAATAGCAGTAAGTCACCGTCTATCTATCTATCACAATACTGAAGATAACTGCAGTAAAAAGAAATGCAGAACTGAACCATAAGCAATAAAGGAACTACATACCTACCTGCGTCGATCCACACCCGGTAGTATGCATGTCAACCAAGTGCAACAATCAAGTGCAGCAAACACACCCAAGTGCAGAGATGCAGAGCATGCTCATGATGCAACATGGGTCACCCCTGACACCAGTCGGTATAGGTCGCGGAAGCACGCGAACCGAGTGGGTAGGGCTCTGACCTGGTCTTCCCTGCACGAACAGACGGTCTATAAGGCAGTACACGCGAGACCGAATGGGTAGGGTCGGAGACCATAAACGTACCCCACCATCGGGTGAAGTAACGCTCTAAACGTCCCTCGCTATCATCGGATAGGTAGGGGACCTGCTGCAGTGCCCGGGTCCGCCAACAGGGCTGCACGACAGGTCATGTGGCAGGTCTGACGGCCCATCTCAACCACTAGGGGAGTCAAAGGTCGCCTACATATGCCCCTACACGGGTAGCAAGTACGACGGCTCATCTCAACCTCCAGGGAGTCAAAGGTCATCCCCTATGCTACGTGCAATAATGATGCATGTCACTATCTCAATCATCATCCACTATCTATCCCTGCGGTCATCTACATGATATGCAGTAGTCCAGATAATCGGTATGCACCAATACCTAAATCCTAGCGTAAGGTATAAGGTAAACTGTGCATCACTAATCCATACAGATATAGTAAGCAGTAAAGCTAACGGATACAACTACCGAAGCATAAACACAGAGATAAAGATATCAGATATCCCTACTGCTAACTATGTCTAGCTATGCATAAACAGAGGTACCCGCCTCGATAGAAAGAAATCCAGGCGTCGAGAACCCCCCGTCCAAAAATACTAGTCGCGATGAAGATAGCCGCGACACTCAATATCCTGCATCAAATACACAATCACTTAGCCAAATATAACTTCTAATTTAATTAGGATTATTTCTAATCCATTAATCCCAATTAAACACCCATTTGATTAATTAGGGTTAATTATAATTAATTAATCCCAATTAAACCCTAACTTCCCAACCAATACACCATCTAAATAATTAGGGTTACTTGAGAATAATTAATCCACATTAATCACTCAATTAATCCCCCCACACAAACTCGAATAGAATTTAACTCCCAATGACAGAATCCAAATACGATCATAAGCAAACAAACACGAATGCAACTTCTCATCCTCGAAACCGATCAAAAACTAAAATGACCAGAAACTACAGGATTCAAGGTGGAAATCCAAACAGAAAAACAATTACACTAACATACACAACACACAGAAATCAATCCACCGCTACTGATCGATCACGCTAAGGAAAACGCGAGAAGCAAGAATAACACAGAACCTAGCAACCACATCGATCCCATACTTCTTGAATTCGATCAAAGCAATGGAAACCCTCACACAACAAGGTCCTTACCTTGATTCTTCGTCGGCAGACTCTCTGCAACTATCCGAGAACAGCCCCCCGATAGCCAGAAACCCTTTCACTTCTGCCAAGAACAGAGACAGAGGAAAGGTAAATCACGGATAAGCCTAAAATCTCAGATTCAACACAAGATCTACCGACGGTGAGGAATATGAAACCTAAATCCCAAAATACGATCTCGTTTCACGATCAGAGAACCGATTGAAACACCAAAAACTCTCACTCACCTTCGATTCGACGGACGAAGTCGCCGATCCACGCCCTTCGTGCGCACGCAAGATCACAGAGACGAAGAAGAAGCCGGTGCGCTGAAATCGCTTGGCTACGATTTAGGGCTTGCGAGGAAGAAGAAGGGATGGTTCGGTCTCTCTCCTGGCTGCGGCGAAAGGCGAAGAGGAGAGAAGGGATCGAAGAGTTTGGCTGCGGCTAGGTTACGCGGAATGGGGGAAAAGAAGAGTTTATAAGGGGTGGCTTTTTGCAGAAAAAACCCTTCAACTTTTCGAAATCCTAATCATGCCCTTAAATTCGAAAGTTTTGCCTTTTAGCCCCCCCTAAACTTTCAGTATTTTAACATTCTCCCCCACTAACAAAAATTTTGGTCCCCCAAATTTATCATTGCTAATAGAAGATACTAACAGCAGTATATATGAAGTATGCATGCTGAAATGAAACAACAGTACATACCTCAGTCGAATAAATGGGGATATCGAGCTCGGATAGTGTCCTCGAGCTCCCAAGTCGCCTCTGCATCCGAGTGATGCTGCCATCCGACCCTAACCAGTCGGATTGCCTTGTTCCGCAATCGACGCTCCCCGTACTCCAAGATCCGTACTGGAACCTCCTCGTAGGTAGCATCTGGCTGCAGCGAACCCGGAACCTCTGATAGAATGTGTGCTGGGTCGGCCACGTATCTCCTCAGCATAGAGACGTGGAACACATCATGCACACCGGCCAAGGAAGGAGGAAGTGCCAGACGGTAAGCTACGGCTCCGATCCTCTCCAGAATCTGGAAAGGTCCAATGTACCGCGGAGCTAGCTTACCTCTAAGTCCAAATCTCTTCATCCCTTTCGTGGGTGAAACACGAAGAAAAACATGGTCGCCTGCCGAGAACTCCAGAGGTCTCCGTCTCTGATCAGCGTAACTCTTCTGGCGGTCCTGTGCCTCGACATCCTCCGTCTGATAGTGCGTACAAGCTCCGCCTCCCGCTGAGCTCTCTCTGGTCCTAACAGCTGAGCCTCCCCAACCTCCTCCCAGAGAGTGGGTGTCCGACAGGGCCTACCATACAACGCCTCATACGACACCATCTGAATCGCCGAATGATAGCCGTTGTTGTAGGCGAACTCCACCAAGTGTAAATGATCCTCCCAGCTGCCTCCGAAATCCAGAACACATGATCTCAACAAGTCCTCTAATGTCTGAATCGTACGCTCTGACTGACCGTCTGTCTGCGGATGAAATTCTGTACTGAATCAAAGATCTGTCCCCATGGCCCTCTGCAGGATCTGCCAAAAATGGGATGTGAATCGAGGATCTCTGTCCGATATAATGCTCAGAGGTACTCCGTGTAATCTGATAATCTCCTGACAATATAACCGTGCCAACCTGTCGAGAGAATCCGTCTTCCGGATAGCTAAGAAATGCGCCGATTTGGTTAATCGATCAACGATCACCCAAATCGCATCGTGACCTCTCCTAGTCCTGGGCAGTCCCACCACAAAATCCATCGTAATGTGTTCCCATTTCCACTCGGGAATAGGAATCCTCTGAAGTAACCCAGCAGGTCTCTGGTGCTCTGCCTTAACCTGCTGACAGACGAGACATCGAGCAACGAAATCCGCAATGTCCCTCTTCATGTTGTTCCACCAATAGGAACATCTCAAATCACGATACATCCGGGTACCGCCTGGGTGTATAGCGAACCGCGAACGATGAGCCTCCTGTAACAACTCCTCCATGACTGGGTGTGACTCAGGTACACACAGTCTCCCTCGAAAACACAGGGCGCCCTCATCGTCTCGCGTAAAGTCAGACGGCTGCCCGGCGGAAATACGACTACCCAAAAACTGCAAATGCTGGTCACTGGCCTGCGCCTCTCTGATCCTGGACCTGATAGCTGACTTTGCAACCATAGTCACCAACAAACCCCTCTCTCTGGGACTGCTCCTCTAATCCCAGCTCTAAAAAACTCTGAATCAACTCTGTGACCATCACCCGCTGACAGGCTAAGACTGCTCTGGTCTTCCTACTCAGTGTGTCCGCTACCACATTGGCTTTCCCAGGATGATAGCCAATGGTGCAATCGTAGTCCTTCAGAAACTCCATCCATCTCCTCTGTCGAAGATTCAGCTCTCGCTGAGTGAAGAGATACTGAAGACTCCGGTGGTCTGTGAAGATCTCGAAGGTAATCCCGTAAAGATGATGCCTCCAGATCTTCAGCGCAAAAATAATAGCAGCCAACTCCAAGTCGTGAACGGGGTAGTTCCTCTCATGCTCCTTCAGCTGCCGAGAAGCATAAGCGATCACCCGTCCATGCTGCATGAGTACTGCGCCCAATCCAAGAAGAGATGCATTGGTATACAAGGTGAAACCTACCTCTCCAGACGGCAATACTAGAACGAGCGCAGAAATAAGCCGCTGCTTCAGCTCCTGAAAGCTGCTCTCGCATGCGTCGGTCCAAACAAACTTCACGCCCTTTCTAGTCAGGCATGTCAATGGTGCGGCAATACTAGAAAACCCCTCAACGAAGCGTCGGTAATAGTCAGCTAAGCCCAGAAAGCTGCGCACCTCGTGAACTGACTTAGGCTGCTCCCAACTGGTGACAGCCTCAATCTTCTGTGGGTCGACAGAAATGCCCCTGCTGGACACAATATTGCCGAGAAAACCCACTGACGATAACCAGAAAGCACACTTACTGTACTTCGCATATAGTTGCTCCCGCCGGAGCGTCTCCAATACGATGCGAAGGTGCTGAGCATGCTCCTCTGACGAACGAGAATAGATCAAAATGTCGTCGATAAATACAATGACGAACCGATCTAAGTACTCCAAGAATACCCGGTTCATGAGGTCCATGAACACTGCAGGCGCGTTGGTGAGCCCAAATGGCATCACCACAAACTCATAGTGCCCGTATCAGGTACGAAACACTGTCTTCTGGATATCAGAATCTCTGGCCCTCAGCTGATGATAACCAGATCGCAGATCTATCTTTGAGTACACTGATATATCTCTCAACTGGTCAAACAGATCATCAATTCGTGGTAAGGGGTACTTGTTCTTAATAGTGACTGCATTCAACTGCCGATAATCGATGCAAAGTCTCATAGAGCCATCTTTCTTCTTCACAAATAATACCGGAGAACCCCATGGAGAGACACTGGGTCGGATGAAACCCCTGTCCAATAGCTCCTGGAGCTGAACCTTCAGCTCATCCAGTTCCTTCGGTGCCATCCGATACGGAGCCTTTGATGCCGGCGCTGTCCCCGGAATCAGCTCAATAGAAAACTCCACTTGCCTCTTGGGAGGCAACCCTGGTAGCTCATCTGGGAAGACGTCAGAAAACTCTCGGACCACAGGAACATCTGAGATCTGAGGACTGTCACTGATATCTGTACTGATCAACGAAATCAGAAATCCCCGGCATCCCTGTGACAGAAGCCTCTGAGCCTGAAGAGCGGTGATGACCGATATACCATCATCCCGAATGCCAAGGAAATCCCACGAGGGTTGTCCAGGAGGTCGAAAAGTGACCACCCTCGAATGGCAATCGACGGTGGCATGGGAGGCCGCCAGCCAATCCATGCCAAGGATGATATCAAACTCGATCATATCCAATACGGAGAGATCCACGGTAAGGATGACATCACCAAAATCTAGAGGACACCCCTTGGCCTCCTGAGTGACCTCCAATACCTCGCCGGAAGGTAGGGACACAGACAATGGTTGTGCCCTAATCGTCGGTAACCTACAGACTTTACTCAAGAACAGCCGTGATATAAAGGAATAGGTACTACCAGTATCAATAAGTAACTCTGCAGAATGCGCATAAAGAGAAACGGTACCTCGGAAAACAGAACCGTCAGCTCGCTGAGCCTCCTCTCGGGTGAGTGCATACACTCGACCCGTCTCAGGTGGCGGTGGGGGTAAAGCAGGTACCGATGGAGGCTGTGGTGTAGAAACTCTGGACGACTGATGAGACAGATACACCGCAGGCTGATGTCCGGTATAAGTCTGCTGCTGCGGTTCCACAACGGGGTGCTGAGGGACCGCTGATGAATGAGTATGCTCGAGGCCCTGCCCAAACATATAATACACATGCACGGGCGGAGGGGCGGTCGGCTGAGTCCGCGAAGAAGTCCGTGACCCCCGTCCCCCGCGCTGTGCTCGTGCCGGACCAGTACGCTCGCCCTGTGCTGCGACTCCGGATGTCGTATCTTGTGCCTTCCGGGCACAATCACGGCTCATATGTCCCGGCAACTGGCAGTGATAGCACACTGCCTGCTCCAGAGTACACTCGGACCTATCATGCTTCCTGGAGCCACACTGCGTGCAACGGTGTCTAGTGGGGGTCCTCCGATCCTGCTGAGAAGTCTGGGAGGAGTCCGTCGTCATACGTCCGGATTTCTGAGGCTCGGATGTAGCCCCAGAAACATCCTGCCCTGGCTGCCTCTGCCTACCTCGCTTCCGCGAGGTCTGCTGTGGCTGAGACTGTGCTGCATCAGAAACTGGTCGCTTATCTTTCTTCTTGTCCCCGAACAGTCGCTGTCGAGTAGACTCGATGATAAGGGCTCGCTCTAGCGCCTGTCGATACGATGTAATGTCGCAGGTGGACAGCTGAAGCTGAATATTCGAGGCCAACCCTCGTATAAAATGCATCCTCCGCTCCCCATCATCTGCGACTAAGAGGGGGCAATACTCCGCCAAGCGGTTGAACTCCGCATCGTACTCTAATACCGTCCGATCCCCCTGCTGGAGATGCAGAAACTGCTCACGATGAGTCATCTGATATGCTGCGGGAAGGTACTTCTGTCGGAAGGCCTCTCTGAACATGTCCCAAGAAATCGACTGCTCGCCAAAGATGGTCTGCTGAGCCGTCCACCATGTCGTGGCCCGCTCTCGCATGTGGTAGGCCGCCAAGCCAACCTTCTCCCAGTCGGAGCAGGACATATATGAGAAGGTATCCTCCACAGTGCTAAGCCATGATTGGGCTACGCCCGGATCGGTCCCTCCGTGGAACAGTGTGAACCTGCCCTTCACGGATGCAGCCAATGCTGGAATCCGTGATCTGTCCATGATTCGGCCCACAGGGGCCGCTGGTACCGCAGGTGGTACGGGTGAGGCGACTGGCTGCACTGCCGGGGGTACTGACTGCGCTGCCTGTCCCGACGCTCCGAAGGTCTGCCCCTCCAGAGGTACTGTCTGAGCCGGCAGAGGTGTCGGATGAGTAGAAGCCAACACCGGCTGCAAAGTCTGAATCAACTGCTGTAGCGTCTGAAGTACTAGGTGGATCGGCTGCGATGCTGACTGCTCTGCTGATGATACCGTAGCGGGTACCACCGGGGGTGCGACAGAAGGCACTATCGGGGGTGCGACAGAAGGCACTATCGGGGGTGCGACTGGAACTGCTGTCAGAAACGGCGAAGGGGTCCTCGGTGATGGAAGCCTCGGGCCCGAAGACGTCTGTCTACGGCGTCCAGCATCAATCACAGGTCGTCTCTCTGGAGACTCCGCCTTTGCTCCGATAGTCGCATCTCCCGTAGGCTCCCGAGTCAACCGACGTGGTGGTCGCCGAGGGCCACCATGGGGCCGAGGTGGGGTCAGCTCGATACGACGGGGCATACCTGCACAGATATGACCCAATCATTATTACCGTTATTCTTATAACTACCAACAAGATCTTACCATTACATAGGGATCGTCTGGAGAGGTCCCGTCGCCGCCATGTCCCAATCACGTCCATCGAGAAACGACTCCGACATAAAATCCGAAGACACCCACAAGACCACAAAGTATCTCGAGAACCTCGCTCTGATACCAAATAAATTGTCACGCCCCGAGGAGCCGCTCGTCCGATACCGACCGGACAACTACACCCTCGTCCCGGTGGACAATCCAAAAACCTAAACATCAAGACTATCTCAGTCAGCTTGTACCCCAACCTATAGGGTTGGAACAAGCGACTGTATAATGAGGAAAATGGAAACAACGATAAAGCTGCGTACCGGTACGACTTACAACAAAAGCAAACCGAAATCGAGGGCCTCCATGGCACACAAAAGTACAACTATACTGCCGTAAAATATACGACACAACAGAGCACCACATATGACAGTGGAAGTGAAAAGAAACAAACGAATAAAAGAAATGGTACCAACATGTACCACAACCAAGACATAGAACAACCGCGGAAATCGTCTCGGAGACACATGAACTGGGACCGGCTATTGGGCAATCTAGACGATCATCCTGAAAAGAGAAAAAAAACAACACTAACGGGGTGAGTCCTAAGAACTCAGCGAATACAGTCTAATATGCATAGTAAGATATATCAGCAGTAAGTCACTATCTACCACAATAATAAACATAAATGCAGTAAGAAAGGAATGCAGAGCTGAACCATAAGAAACTAAGGAAGTACATACTTACCTGTATCGATCCAAACCCGGTAGTATGCATGTCAACCAAGTGCAGCAATCAAGTGCAGCAAACACAACCAAGTGCAGAGATGCAGAGCATGCTCATGATGCAACATGGGTCACCCCTGACGCCAGTCGGTATAGGTCGCGGAAGCATGCGAACCGAGTGGGTAGGGCTCTGACCTGGTCTTCCCTGCGCGAACAGACGGTCTATAAGGTGGTACACGCGAGACCGAATGGGTAGGGTCGGAGACCATAAACGTACCCCACCATCGGGTGAAGTAACGCTCTAAACGTCCCTCGCTATCATCGGATAGGTAGGGGACCTGCTGCAACGCCGGGTCCGCCAACGGGGCTACACGATAGGTCATGTGGTAGGTCTGACGGCCTATCTCAACCACTAGGGGAGTCAAAGGTCGCCTACATATGCCCCCACACGAGTAGCAAGTATGATGACCCATCTCAACCTCCAGGGAGTCAAAGGCCATCCCCTATGCTACGTGCAACAATGATGCATGTCACTATCTCATGCATCATCCACTATCTATCCTTGCTGTTATCTACATGATATGCAGTAGTCCAGATAACCGGTATGCATCAATACCTAAATCCTAGCGTAAGGTATAAGGTAAACCGTGCAACATTAATCCATACAGAAATAGTAAGCAGTAAAGCTAACGGATACAACTACCGAAGCAAGAGCACAGAGATACAGATATCAGATATCCCTACTGCTAACTATGTCTAACTATGCATAAAAAGAGGTACCCGCCTCGATATGAAGAAGTCCAGGCGTCGAGAATCCTCCGTCCAAAAATATCCGCGACTGAGTATCCGAGTCAAGGACCTGCATCAAACACATAATCATTTAGTTTTAATCTCATACGATGCTTAGCTAAATGTACCATGCAATTTAATTAGGATTAATACCAATTAATTAATCCTAACTAAATATCCCATTCCTATTACTCAACCAAGAACTCCAGATCCACCCGAATGCCAACATCACAAGCATGAACACAAATCCAACATCCCCAGTGTCTCACAGCAGAAGCAAAACCAACACCCATCGCCCAAGAAGCTCACAAAGCCTGATCAAGAATACAGATTATAGGATTGCACACTCAACCCAAAACAGATCAATAAAACTGATACAAATTCCTCTAACACCACTGATCAAGCATAACTACTCATCTAACCTACAACCAATCGACGCAAAACACAAATGTTCTCTCCTCCGATTCCTACTCAAGCCGAACAGAACAAGCAACCAACTCAGATGCAATCCTAAAGCTAATCCTTATTCCTTGTTCTTCCCAAAAAGAAAAATCCACATCACCAACTCGTATCGGAACAGAACTAAGAATCAAAAGACAACATCTCGGCATAACCAAATCCTATGCAAACCAGGCAACATATCAATATCCCTTACCTTGATTGTAGCCAACGGAAATCACTGCTTAAATCCGAGTGTAGCTGAGATCCCCGGAACGAAAACCCTAGATCCACATAACACAAAGGTTCGCCCAAATCAAGATCCCGACCACGATCAGAAACCATTCGAAATCGCAAAACAACAACCACTCACCACCAGTAACAGAAAGGGAAGGAAAATGCGAGAGATAGAGAGAGCCTGCGATCCTTGTTGGCTCCCGAAACCCTAGCTTCGATTCGAGTCTCCCAAGCCAGCTCCGATTGGGAAACCCAGATCGCTCCTACGGTAGGAGACGTGGGGAAGAGAAGAAGTTGAGATAGGCCAAAACTCCGGCTCCGGTGAGATCGGGGAAGAAGAAGAGATGGTGCGGTCTCTCTCCTGGCTGCGACGGAAGGCGAAGAGGAGAGAAGAGATCGAGGAATTTTGTTGTGGCTAGGTCATGCGGAATGGGGAAAAAGAAATGTTTATAAAGGGTGGCTCTTTTGCAGAAAAATCCCTTCAACTTTTCGAAATCCAAATCATGCCCTTAATTTCGAAAATTTTTCCTTCTAGCCCCCCCCTAAACCTTCAGTATTTTAACAATAGGTATCACTACTAGCCAATTTTTATTACTATGACAACCATTTGACAAATAACTAGAATTATAATAAATTATTGATGTCGATTAAGATAGTGATTATCTTGTATGCTAATAAGAAACCTCCATTCTAAAAAAATTATTTAATAATCTAGGATTATTCTTCATACAGTTGGTAAAGTTTTACCGCAAGAACCTTATCGATAATCGAGGATTATTTAAAAAATTAACCGTTTTACCGATAATAGGAGATTGATGTTGATAGGGTTCTTGCTGTAGAATTTTCCATAAGTGTGAGTTTAACATAGTAAGGTCACAGGATAACAGACGCAAAGGGAGCAACAGTATTGAACGATGAATCGAGTAAGAAATGATTGTTTTGAGTTGTGGTCGAAGACTACTTTTATAGGGCATTGGGGACACCTCGGTTCATCCGGGGTGCCTCTATGCTTGCTTATCTGATCCAAAACTTCGGTACTTATTCACTTTAGGGTGCCTTCAAAAGATATGAGACGCCTCCAATGTATCGAAGCTCGTCCTTGCAGCTTATCCAACACGCTTATAAGCTTTAGGACACCTCTAATCAATTGAGGCCTCTCCAATGAATTTTCCTATACATGTAAACTTAAAAACAATATGTCCTTGCAATACAAAGTTAGAATAACATATGCATGAAAATGTATTATAATTGTGAATTATATCTTATCAAATCAAGATCAAGATCTAGTTTTAGTTACAACTTAGATTTTTAGATTGAATCTAAGTTAGACCCGTGCCTACAGTTCCATTGGAGCGCGACCTCACTAGAACCCTCTCTCTAGTTTCTTATATCGACTTACCATTTGCATACTTGTTTTCTTACTACGATCCTTTGGCCCACCAGGACTTTCTGTTTGGTGTCCCATTTGGGCTTCAGCTAGTTGCCTGGTCCTACTAACCCAACTAGTTCTTTGATGATAATTATTGTGTGCGGTATTAATCTTATATTAGCCTGTCAAATGGAGAATTAAATTCTTATATAACATAATTGATATCACAATGATGCACATTAATTCTTATATAACATAATTGATATCGCATTGATGTGCATTCATCCTGCTCCAGTTTCTAAAAATGTAACCATTATTTTGTTATTCCCTCTATTATATAGAAGATTTTCACTTTTATTTATTATTATTTTTCAAGTTGGCATTAGATATCTAACTTGTTGATTAATCTTGGAAGTAACTAACCTGACCCACAAAATTTTTTCACTAACCATTAATATAAATCGGGAGGCGCTCACAGTGAGCGGTCCATTAGCCAGCGTTCTTTGGTCAACTGTCCATTAAAAAAAATTTATCCGTTAATTTGTTAAAGTTGAGACTTGATTATGAAATATCTGAGAATCTAAGAAGACGTTTTTGCCGCTGCTACATTACCCCAAGGGCGAAGGTTTCCACTTATTGATGTATTTGATGATTGCCATTATCCTGTCCTCAAGGTTAATGATACTCTGCTACAGTAGTCTCTCTCTTGTGATACGCTATCTGTTGTCACGAGTCTTCCTCATACTTTAGATCTTAGCAGCAACTTCCAAAATTCTTACCAAAGAATCTAGTAAGATTCCAAATTCATCATCTTGTGCTGCTAAAGCTGAAGAAGTTGAAAAATTCTTCCATTGACGTTGAATATGTAAAATGGCATGCATCTTGGAAGAATAATCATGCTCTGACCATATACTTTTCAAAGACGTGCACTCTCGCACTTGTCGGTAGTATCCGATGCAATTACATTAGTATGATTTTTCGGACGTCCCATAAATATGGAGAAGAATCTTTACTCTATATTCCCAACTTTTTCTAATCTTGTGTTGACAAATTGTCCAGTATCCGCATACCATTCATCCAAACTGATTAAGGAAATTTGCAGGGAGTTTACCGTGAAACTTAAAGGCGAAAGAAAAAATGAGACTTGAATACTTGACATATATATATATAGGCCTCTAGCAACTTTGTGAAACCAATCTAGCATTGGGAGTTCCAAGCAATTAAGAAGATCTTTCAACATCCATTGCCCAGATGCGGCTGTTTCTTATTCGGTTCCTGCAAATAGTAGCAACGGTGTTCACTGTTCTTGGTCTGGCTTCATCGAGTATGTATCAAAAGAAATCTTACTCTAAAGTTATAAAACTGCAGGATCTTCCGTTGCTTCTCCTTCTCATTTATTTATTATTCATCGTTTTTATAAGAAAATACATTATTATGCATTTCGACCAGAGCTCAAGCGTTTGTGCAGGAGATACACTGAACCAGAACAGCTCACTTATCTATGGCCAGACGTTGATCTCGGCAGGAAGCGTATTCCAGTTCGGCTTCTTCAATCTTGCGAATGATCCGGTGGACGTATACGTAGGAATCTGGTACTTGAATCGCGCACTCGGAGAAGGCACAGTAGTATGGGTTGCAAATACTAAGGCCCTCAACAGATCCACCGCATCCTTGAACCTGAACGCCACCGGAAACCTAATCGTATCTGATGAAGGAACAACTATTTGGTCAACGAACACGTCCACAGAAAATTCTTCAAGATTGCAGATTTTGGACTCGGGAAACCTCATACTGATCGCTGGCGACGCTAACAGAACTCTATGGCAGAGCTTCGATGAGTCAAGCAACAGTCTTCTCCCTGGCATGAAGATTGGGTTCAACTACCTGACCAATACTACATGGAAGCTCGTGTCATGGAGGAGCGAGACGGACCCTTCTCCGGGCTACTACGAAGACAGGATGGAGACTCAAGGGGTTCCGCAGATTGCAATATTCAATGAATCCGGAAAAGTCTACCGCTTGGGGCCGTGGAACGGACACCAGCTCGCTGGCGTCCCAAAGATGGGGGCGATCGGTGTGAACTTCACGTACGAGTCCAACAGCACCGAGTCCTACTTCATGACTAACTACGAGAACGAGGCATCGCTGGCAGTGCAGTCGGTGTCGGTGTTGGCTGCCAACGGCAGCTACCGTCGCTGGCATCTGCAAAACGGAGCGTGGCAACTTTTGTGGTCGATTCCCGAAGACGATTGCGATTACTACAATCACTGTGGCCGCAACAATATTTGCACCAAGGGCTACTACCTGTACTCCTGCGATTGCTTGCAAGGGTTCAAACCCATACCTGCAGAGAACGGTTGCGAAAGGGAGAAGCCCTTGAGTTGCTCGTCCAACCAAATTTCACGGGTGCAGAAAGTGAAACTGCCCGACACTGAGAACGCCACAGCCCACAGAAACGTGAATCTGGACGGGTGCAAGAGCTTGTGCTTGGGCGATTGCTCCTGCGTGGCGTATGCTGTGGTGACTGGGCTGAATGGTTGCCTCACTTGGCGTGGCGATTTGTTGGACGTCAGAAACTTTACCGATGGAGAAGATGATCTATATGTTCGGCTTGCAGGTATGCCAATTATATCGATGATGATCAAGGATGATATATATATATATATATATATATATATTATATATATATATATATATATATATATATATATATATAATATATATATATATATATAATATATATATATATTATATATATATATATATATATATATATATATATATATATATATATATAAAATTTGTAATCATCACGAATTTGTTTGTTTTTCTATGTAGAACGTTTGACTCCTAAGGGGAAGCAGGAACTTGTCTGGGAGATAGCCGTTCCTCTGTTGCTTGGATTTATTCTATTATGTTGTCTAGCTTTACTTGTGATCAGGAGGAGAATCAGAAGATTGAGGCCTGCTGCTGAGTCCTCGGCCAAGTCGACTAGCTTGCAATTGCAGCTGCCAAATGTGGATAAAGGTAAATAATGACTTAGTTCATTATGTTTTATTTGGGAGAATTCAACGTGGATCATGGTGTTCGTACTCACAGGTGGCCTGCAGAAGCTCTCTCTACAATCTAATTCGATGGATTTTGATGATGCATCAAGGTTGATTGTGATAGGCTCCGAGGATTCTGCTCTGTATAATACTGGAGTAGGTCAGTTCTTTCTTTCGGTCATTTGAACTTTATCCATTCTTTTGTTGTCTGAGTAAAAATCATAAGAGAAGATTTCTGCTGTTTATGGTGTGGTCTTGTGGCAGGTTCGATCAATACACTGGGGGCACTACCTTCCTACGATTTATCTACAATAAGAGATGCAACAAATAATTTCTCGAGTGAAAATAAACTCGGGGAAGGTGGATTTGGTGTGGTTTACAAGGTAATTAGAGATCTATTGTCATATGAAAAGACTCGGTGTTTCAAAGATACTTACATATTCCCAAGTAAATTACATTTTGTCAGGGTCAGTTTCAAGATGGGCAAACAATTGCCGTCAAGAAACTGTCGAGATACTCCACACAAGGCCCAAAGGAGTTCCAAAATGAACTGTCATTGATTGCCAAATTACAACATAGAAATCTTGTTCGACTTTTGGGATCATGTGTTGAAGGAGATGAGAGACTCATCATCCTTGAATACATGGAAAATAAAAGCTTGGATGCCTTCATTTACGGTTAGTGTACTTGCCTACATTAAGTTAAATTGTAATCATCAACTACAATTTAATCATCTGATCTTGAGCAAATTAAATGTGCCAGATAAAACTAAAAGTTCATTGCTAAATTGGCAAAAACGCATTGAGATTATAATTGGGATTGCTCGTGGACTCCTATACTTGCATCAAGACTCTCTCTTGCGGGTCATCCATCGTGATCTTAAGCCAAGCAATATCCTCCTTGATAAGGACATGATTCCGAAAATTTCAGATTTTGGCATTGCAAGGATATTTGAAGGAGATGGAGCTATTGAGAATGCAACTACTAGACCAATCGGAACAATGTAAGTCTCGTAGGATCAGTTTATTTGAGTGAAAAGATATAAAAGAGTATGAGTGGTAGCTTAGGAGGGAAAATAAAAAAGAAATAAACATTTTGTTACTTATGTTTTATATGCAATTTTGTCATCTTTCACCCTTCTTACCCTTTATATTTATGCAACTAACATAATTTTAGTCGAACAATAAATTGTAAGAATGATATTAATATTAAAATTCTCAAACGCAGTGGATATATGTCGCCTGAGTACTTAAATGATGGAGTCTTTTCATTTAAATCAGATGTATTCAGCTTCGGTGTGATAGTATTGGAAATCCTTAGTGGCAAGAGGAATAGAATGACTAGCCAAACACAAACAAGTTTGAATCTTCTAGGACATGTAAGTATACGCTACCTCAAAACATCAATGCATTTTACTTTGTAAGGTGTCATTTCAATTTTTGCTTTTATGTTATCGCAGGCATATATACTTTGGAAGGAAGGTAGATCCTTGGAGATTCTTGATAATGCACTAGATTGCTCATATCCAATAACAGAAATTCTGCGTTGTATCCGAATGAGTTTGTTGTGTGTACAAGATAACATCGAAGACAGACCAACAATGGCAGAAGTTGTGATGATGTTGGCAAGTGAAGTCGAACTCCTAACACCCTTTAAGCAACCTAACACAGTATCAACAAATGGAGAAGAACACTTCACTGCCAGAGATATGAGTCTTACAATCACAAGTCGATGACATATCTGCATCCTTTTAACTCTAGAGCCATAAGTGCCTTTTGTATTGTGATCATTCCATGATGACCACCATACTCTTTGATCTTTACCTTTATATTGATGATATAGTTTGTGCTTGAAACCCTCATATTCCTCCTTTAGTTCCAGAGGATGTTCATCGCTAAAGGTCTGGATGCTTTTTGGTTGTTTGTAAGGTGTATGTTTATATGCTCCGTGAGTATGAGTAACTTCCTTCAACTTACTAGTTATATTACATAATTCATTCAGTGTTGTTTCCTGTATGGTTAAAATTTCATGTATATGAGTTTGGTGACAAAAGTTTTACTATATCTTTGTGAAAATATCAAAACTTTTGAAATCATAAAGATGTTTGATTGGAATCTTGCAAAGTAATAATCACAATCACGCTAGGAATGACTAGATATTTTATGTAAAGGGAAACCAATTTAAATTTATTGTTCAAAACGTTGATTGTTTCATGACAATCGAAGATCATTTGGTGCACAGCCTATATATATAGATAGTCTAGTGATAAATGAAATCATACCCAATATGCAAAGGTTTGAATTGAATATGTGTAATGACATTATTGAGAAGGCCTTAATTTATCCCTTTTACCCCATAGAAAAAAGTCTTGCATCCAATAGTGTGAGGACACGCCATGCATCAACACTAAAAATGGTAAATAACGGAAAAATTAGAGTTTTTGGATTGTTGGATAAGGTTTAAGGGGATAGAGTTGTTTAACACAAAATTTTGGAGGGCGTATTGGGTTTAAAAACCCTAGTTTTGAGTGTCTGGATTGAATTGTTTAAAATTGGAGGGGTAAAGTGCTTAAAAGCCCTAAGTTAGGTGTGGAGTTTGGATTAGCTGGTGATCCGGGCCTTTACTTTGCTCGAGTTGGCTTCAATGCCCCGCTCAATGACAATATACCCCAGAAAATTTTCACTCATGGCTTCAAAGAGGCACTTGGCTAAGTTTAACTTGAACCTATACTTTCTCAACGTGTCACACGTCTCTTCTACGTCCTTTATAAGGTTGCCCACCCGAGCAGACTTGACGAGGATATCGTCGATGTATACCTCGATGTTTCGTCCGATCTTCTCTTGAAAGATCTTGTTCATCATTCGTTGATAGGTGACCCTGCATTCTTCAATCCCAAGGCCATCACAGTAGCAGTACGTACCGTCCGCCATGATGAAATTGACCTTTTCTTGGTCGGCCGCTGCTAGGGGAACTTGATGGTACCCCTGATACGCATCTAACATGCAGATCAGCTCACTCCAGGCAGTGAAGTCCACCGTCTAGTCGATTCTCGACAAAGGATAACAATCCTTCGGAGAGGCTCGGTTGAGGTCACGAAAGTCAATACAAATGCGCCATCTATTATCCAGCTTGGGTACCAACATCACGTTGGCCAGCCACGCCAAAAACTGAACCCCGGATGTGTCCGACCTCCAAGAGCTTATCCTCCTCGGCTCGAATGATTTTGTTTTGGTCAGTACTGAAGCCCCTTCTGCTTTATCGGTCGGGTATTAGGGTAGGCATGCAGATGGTGCACCAAGACCTCCGATCGAATGCCTCTCAAGTTCTCGACTGACCAAGCGAATACATCTTTGTTTCGAGCCAGACAACTTATCAATTCTTGCCTCAGCTCGCTCGGGAGGCCCTACTCAATCTTGACTTTAGCTTCTTCTTGTCCAAGGAGCAGCTGAACCTCTTCCTTGTCTTCCCGCAGCTCAGCCCTAGGTGAAGGTTGTACCATGTTGCAATTGGCCAGCGGTGCTCTAAACGTCTTTTGGACCTTCGTTCGAATGGGCCTCCCCCACGTGGTCCCCTACAGGGAACTTGACTTTGAGATAGAAAGTGAACACAACCGCCCGGAAATCATTGAGGGTCGGTCGGCTCAATATAACATTATAAGTAGACGGGGCATCTACTATGAGGAAGATGGACCACCGAGTCCTCTTTAGGGGCTCCTCTCCCAAGGATATGGCCAACTTTATCTGTCCGACCGACTATACCTTATTGCCTGTGAATTCGAACAGGGGTGTGGCCACCAGCTGTAACTCTACCACATTGATCTACAGTTGGTCAAACACCCTCTTATAGAGTACGTTGACCGAGCTGCTTGTGTCCACGATGGTTCGGTGGACTTGATAATTGGCTATTACCACAGATAGGACTACTGTGTTATCATGGGGGACCTCCATGTCCTGCAAGTCTTGAGTCTCGAAACTAATCTGCGGACCTTGGGCTTGAGCCGCATTGGTCTCGACCTGATTAATTTCCAGTTGGCGCACTTAGGACTTACGGGTCCGATTGGAGTCCTCGTACGTGGGCCCTCCTAAGATGACGTTCACATCCCCCTACACCGCGTTCCTCTTGTTAGATTGCTCCTCGTCAGCCTCTGCAGCTTCGGGCAGACCGGCCACTTGGAACAGCCGTTAGGCCACAGGTGATTCTACAGGCGCCGCCCCCGGGTGTCTAGGCAGAGTCGGTCGGGGTGCTCCTTGGGCGATGGGAGTCTGCCCCTGTCCTAGCTGTCTGCATTCTTAGGTGGCATGCTTGTGGCTCTGGTGGAAAGAGCAATATGGCCTCCATCTGGCCTGGATGCATCATTGGGTCACTTGCTGCACCTGTCGATATCCTAGCTCGGGCCTATCAGTGGTTGCCCGGGGGCTTCGAATGGACACTCTTGGAGGGGTGGCCCTTTGAGTCGGGGGAAGAGTCGGAGTCGAGCCTATCTCCTTTCGCTGGGCTACTTGCGCCTCCACCATGTCACCGTATTGGACTACTCTCCCCAAGAGGATGTCAAAACTTTTGGGTGGCTTTCTGATCAGTGAACGGAAGAATCCATCCTCTTAAAGCCCCTGGGAGAAAGCACTGATCATTACCTCTGGAGTGGATATCGACACATCCATCATTACCTGGTTGAACCTTTTAATGTAGGCCTTAAAGGACTCCTTTGGGCCTTGTTTAAGGCAAAGAGATTAAGGCTCATCTTGTGGTGTCTCCGAGTACTCGCAAAGTGCTGCAAGAAGAGTTTCTTGAAATCCTTAAAGTTTTGTATCGACTCTCTAGGAATCTGGTCAAATCACCGCTGAGTGGGACCAAAAAGCATGGTCATGAATGCCCGACATTTGATGTCGTCTTTGTACTGATGCAGTAGAGTTGCATTTTCAAATTTAGCTAGGCGCTCCTCTGGATCTGCGACCCCTCCATATTCCGTGATAGCCAAGGGTCGAAAATGTTTGGGAACAAGGTCTCGGAGGATGCGACTGGAGAAAGGAAGTCCCAACCTGTTCGGAATCGTCTGATTGACAATAGCTTTGCCCTTGGTCAGGTTGCGGGGAACCACATGGCTAGAGGAGGAGATCTCCATATGATCCGACTGAGCCTCATCCTCTATGGGTCGGAAGAAAGCCCTGGGGAAATAGGCGCTCCCACCTTGGTGCATACCTGCTCCCGCCTGGGTGGCCATCGCTATGGCGGAGGCGGCCGGCAACCCGACGGTCGGGTTGCCATTAAGTGGCTGCTATTGCACCAACTTCTGAGCCTTGCCGGCGACCAATAGCTCAAAGTTCTCTAGTGAGATGGTGATGGTATTTTTGTTGGAGTCACTCATCTTTTATCTTCCGATCAGGCAAAGCTATTCTCATAGACGACGCTAAATTTGATCCTGTTGGTAAGCGAAAGGGGCCCACCCGGTGATGACTTGCTTGTGTGTTGACCAAAGATTATCTGTGGGATAACCGACCAGATGATCGGATAGGTCCGACCAAACAATAGGGACAACCGGTCAGGTGCTTGGAAAGGACCAAGGACGAAGATTTTTGTGTAGGGCACAGAGACCAACCAGGCGGTTCTCCGGCGAGGGCACTCCAACGACTCTCTCTAGGTTCCGACAAGTAGGGAATGAGAGGATCACTGTAGAAGAATTCTTTTTTCCCTCTTCCTTTCCGAAGGGGGGCCCTTTATATTGGTGGGATGATAGAAAAAAACTTGCTAGAGTATCCTAAAGAATTTAATGTGAATCTGGCAGCAGGCTTTGCGGGCCGACTGAGGGGCTAAATCTGTAATCGTATAACATAGCAACTCGACCTAGTGGTACAACCACCCACCTTTCTTAACTACCTGGCACGTCAATGGGCCCGCGCCGCCTCCCTATCCCCTAGCAGGATTTCACTAATACCCTCCGTACTCCTTGGGCGCGTAAATGATGGCCTCTACATAGTGTGCAAGCTTCGTCACGACCGACCGACCACTCGTGCTCGACCGATCGGCAGGTTACGATGCCACTTTCCCCCGAGTCTCACCTCTGTGCAGCCGCAACCGCCTTAACACGAGTGGACCTGGTCGTGACCCAGTTGTCGGGTGGGGATCCCGCCCGACAAGATTTCAACAGGGCATTGCCAAGGCCCCGGGTTGCCCCCTGCCTGAAGGGCCTTCCAACGGCCTTTCACCGACCGGCCTGGGGCTGCCTTAACAGCCGACCCAACCTTTTTCTTGGCCGACTACGACCAGGTCATCCCCCATGGGGACTGGTTCGAGTGGTCCCCGTCATCACCCAAATCACATCCGCCCCGGATCAGCTGGGTTTGGAAGGCTATAATATAAAATTTCACCCACTACAAGTCATTCCCTTCTTAGTCTCCCGCTCGCAAACCCACTATCGCAATAGCTCCTTTTCGTTCTTCTTCTCCTCGTGATTGTTGATGCAGTCTGGCCTTGATTGTTGTTTTGGTGTTGACAACGATTTTAAGTTAGGAGGATGATCATGATTTGGAAAATCCTAACCTGGGAGGTTAGGTGTGATGATTATGATGATTATGATTAAGTCCTAATCGAGGATTAGGCATGATATGGAAAATCCTAATCTGGGAGGTTAGGTGTGGAAAATCCTAGCTTGGAGGGCTAGGTGTCGAAAAGTCATAATTCGGGAAGGTTGGGTGAAAAGTCCTAGTTTGGAGGGCTAGGTGAAAAGTCCTAACCTGGAGGGTTAGGTGCAAATTCCCATCCTGGAGGATTAGGTGAAAAAGTCCTGGCTTGGAGGGTCAGGTGCCTAGCTTGGAGGGCTAGGTTGGATGATGTTCTAACTCGGAAGAGTTGGGTGAAAAGTCCTAGCTTGGAGGGCTAGGTGAAAAGTCCTAGTTTGGAGGGCTAGGTGAAAAGTCCTAACTTGGAGGGTTAGGTGCAAATTCCCAACTTGGATGGTTAGATGAAAAAATACTTAGCTTGGAGGGCTAGGGTTGAGTCGCTGGATCGGTCTGGTGACCGATCAGGGACATTGGCATGCTGCTCCCTAGTGGATCGGTCTGGTGACCGATCCAGCTATGTCTGATCGGACTGGGGACCGATCAGGGAGCGCACAGTGAGATTGGGAATCTACTATGTGGCTCCTGATCGGACCGGTGACCGATCAGGGAGCAGGCTGCTTCCTTGCTGTCTTGCTTCTGATCGGTCTGGTGACCGATCAGGGAGCAAACGGTGAGTGAGTTCCCTTGCTGATCAAAGTCTTGGATCGGTCTGGTGACCGATCAGGGATCTTGGATTTGATTAAAAAGTTACTGTTCATCTGCTCTGATCGGTCTGGATGACCGATCAGGATCCAATCTGATCGGTCTGGTGACCGATCAGGCTTCACCCTGATCGGTCTGGTGACCGATCAGGAGTGTATAGCTGCGAGAGCTGGGAATCCCGACAAAGCAGTGGATCGGTCTGGTGACCGATCACTTTAATTCAAATTCACTGTCAGACGCGGTCAGAATTTCTGATCGTATTGGATTTGCTGATGATATATGATATGCTGCATGATCTTCTGCTCTAATGCTCTGATTGAGTTTCAGGTGACAGGGGAGGACTCAAACACTCAAGGAGAAGTCAAGGCGTGCTTTCCTTGGAGCAGGTTTGTCCTTTTTCCCATCTCAGGTTGCAACGGCGAGCTGCGGACTGGAGCTAAGACTGGGGCTTGGCTGAGGAGCTCAGTGAGTCCAGAGATAGCTCAGTAGAGGCTGGCGTTGGCAGATGAGTAGCTGGGAGCTACAGAGATGGTGTCACCTGTCGCTTGGCGGAGAAATAAAAAGGAACGCAAGAGTTCAAACGAAAGAGAGATTTTGATATTTGCTGAAGTTCTTCGTGCTCTTGCGTTCTGCTGCTGGAAGCTTGCTGTTCTTGAGTTCTTCAACCATTTTAAGCAAGCTATTGAGGAGCAATCATCATACTTGAGCGCTTGAAGGAGAAAACAAGAAGCTTGGAGTCCGACAGTGGGAAGACATGAAACAGACAGGGGTCTGCGTGAGATCGCCACTGGGTGGAGCTCGGGGAGCTTGCTGTGTTTAATCCTTGCTAAGTGTTTGAGTAAGATCTTCCTTGTTGTTGTTTCATTGTGCTCATTATATATCTTTGTTTGAAACACACTGTGGAGAGGTTTCTCCACCGAGAAGGAGGTTGCTTCATATCCGGTGTTAACCGGGGCTTGATCTGTCGACGATCAAGGGATCGCCCACCTCAAGGGCACGCCAAGGAGTAGGGGCAAGTTATCCCCGAATCTTGTAAACCCTCCTTGTTAGCGATCTTGCTAGTTGTGTGTGTTTAGCTCTCATTTGTTTTCCTGCATACTTTGTTTTCCATTCTTTCCGCTGTGCTACTGATAATTGAGTTGCAGAAATCATGATAAGTTTTCAAGGGGCAAGCGATTGTCTATATTCACCCCCCCTCTATAGCCATCTCGTACCCAACAAGTGGTATCAGAGCAAGGGGCTCTATACACTGATTAACAACCGAGAGTCTTCAACAAGATGGCTTTGAGAGAAGGTTTCTCCACCACCCGACCTCCATTCTTTGATGGCGCCGATTTCCAATATTGGAGATCAAAGATGGAATACTATTTGAAGATGGACATCCATACATGGTTCGCGGTGAAGGAAGGATTCATCCCTCCTAAGGTTGATGAAGGCAAGGAACTCGAATCTTCCCGGTGGACTGCCGAACAAACAAGGAAAAGTGAAGCCGACGCTAAGGCGGTTGTCACTCTACAATGCGGCATGAACAAAGACCAACTCATCAAGGTTGGTCCCTTCACGAGTGCAAAAGATTTGTGGAATAAACTCATAGAGCTCCATGAAGGCACCCAAGACTCGAGGATTGCAAAGAGGGACTTGTTCCTCAATCAACTTCAAAACCTCTCCATGAAGGAGAATGAGTCGGTAAGTGAGCTCCATAGCCGGTTCAAGGAAGTTCTTAATGGACTTCATTCAATTGATGAAAAGGTCGAGAATCGCGACCTTGTGAGGTATGTCTTGAAAGCATTTCCAAGGAATGCTTTGTGGTCTTCTATGGTGGATGCCTACAAAGTATCCAAGGATTTATCTATTGTAAAGTTAGATGATTTATTTTGTGAGATGAAATTGCATGAAATGGCTAACAAAGGCCCCAAGGAAAAGGGGATTGCCTTAGTTGCAAGGGACCGGATCAATAAGAAGAAGAAGGAGAAGAAAAAGGAGAAGGATCTTTCATCATCTTCATCCTCCTCCGAATCCGAGTCAACCTCGAAGGAAGATGGCAGTGGCTCCTCTTCATCCGAAATGGCGAACTTCGTGCGAAGAATGATGCGAAGAGATCGACGGTTCAAAAGGAGAGGTAACACTAGTGAATTCAAGCTTGATAAGAATAATGCATCTTGCTTTGAGTGTGGTAGGAGAGGACATTTCAAGAATGAATGTCCGAAGCTTAAAAAGGAGGAGAAACCCAAAAGAAAAGAAGAGAAATCCAAGAAGAAGAAGAAAGCCTTGAAGGCTTCTTGGGATGAGTCATCTTCTAGTTCATCCGGTGATGAGAAGGAGGAGAAGAGCACAAGGCAAGTGGCTCTCATGGCTCTTGGAGAGGAGAGCAGTGAAGAAACTTCAAGCTCCGCAAACATGGCTTCATCATCTTCGGATGATGAAGAGGTTATGATTGAGGGGGAGCATCTATCAACTTGGTTCGTTGATAGTGGATGCTCCAAACACATGACCGGGGATAGATCATTGTTTACCACATTTCACAAGAAGAGTAGAGGTAATGTATCATTTGGTAACAATGGTAGTCTTAGGGTCATAGGAATAGGAGACATTCAAATATCCGAATGCCTTAGAATCTCAAATGTCCTTCTAGTCAAGGAGATGAAGTTTAATCTCCTAAGTGTCAGTCAATTGTGTGACACGGGTTACACAATTGACTTCCAACCAAGTCAATGTCTAGTTAGACAAAATGACACTTTGAACACGGTACTAGTAGGAGCAAGAGTAGACAATATTTATCAAGTTTCTTTTAAAAGTGCTACTAATGCTTTTGCTAAGTGTTTCATGTCAAAACAAGAAGAGTCCACACTTTGGCACCGGAGGCTAGCACATGTGAACATGAAGAACATCCGGAAGTTGGCCAACAAGGGACTAGTGCGAGGCTTACCAAGCATCAAGTATGAAAAAGATAAATTATGTGATGCGTGTCAAATGGGTAAGCAAATAAAATCTGCACATAAAGGTAAAAGCACTGTAAGTACTTCCAATGCTTTAGATTTACTTCACATGGATCTATTTGATTGTAGTACCATCATATCATTGAATGGAAGTAGATATTGCTTTGTTATCATTGATGATTTTACTAGATATACTTGGACTTACTTTTTAAAACATAAGGATCAAACCTTAGATATTTTCATTTCTTTTTGTAGAAGGGTTGAAAATGAGAAATCATCAACAATTAAGACAATAAAAAGTGATCATGGAGGTGAATTTCAAAACCAAAGGTTTCTAGAATTTTGTCAAGATAAGGGTTATAGACATGAGTTCTCTACTCCTAGAACATCACAACAAAATGGTGTTGTAGAAAGGAAGAACTGTGCACTTCAAGAGGCTGCACGAAGCATGCTTAATGAGTACTCACTCCCGAGTTACTTATGGGCTGAAGCTGTAAATACAGCTTACTATGTGCAAAATCGAGTTCTCATCCATTGGTTTTTAGAAAAGACTCCCCATGAACTTTGGTTTGGGAAACCACCTACGGTTAAACACCTTAGGGTGTTTGGGTGTAAGGTGTTCATCCTAAATACCAAGGATCATCTTGGAAAGTTCACGGCAAAAGCTGATGAAGGAATACTAGTCGGGTACTCCCTCGTTAGTAAAGCCTACCGAGTCTACAACAAGAGAACTAGACTAGTTGAAGAGTCTTCTGATGTGGTTTTTGAGGAATTTCCAAAATCGATTCACCAATCAGATAATGTAGAAGGAGTTCAAATCGAACTAAGGAGACTTAGTTTGAATGAAAATCCGACTATTGTTGATGGTGATGAGTCTGATGACGGTGAGCCTAGACAACTCATTGATCAGCCGGTCCCTGAGGCTGAATTCGTGTCTAGTGAACCTATCCAAGAAGCACCACCAACACCAAGGCAAACGAGACTAGCCTCTAGTCATCCCCAAGACCAAATTGTTGGAGACATCCATCAAGGGGTTAGAACTAGATCATTCTTCAGGAATGAGGCTAATGAAGTTGCTCTAATTTCCGAAATTGAACCTAGAAAAATTGATGAAGCATTAAATGATCCCGATTGGATTATTGCAATGCAAGATGAACTAGGTCAATTTGAGAGGAGTCAGGTTTGGGACTTAGTCCCTAAGCCTAAGAAGACCACCATTATTGGAACCAAATGGGTCTTCAAAAACAAATTAAACCACAACGGAGAAATCATTAGAAACAAGGCACGCTTGGTAGCCAAGGGCTACAGTCAAGTTGAAGGTCTTGATTATGATGAGACTTATGCTCCCGTGGCACGATTAGAGTCCATCCGATTGATGCTTGCATTTGCAGCACATTGAGGCTTCAAACTATTTCAAATGGACGTCAAATCGGCTTTCCTAAATGGTTTGATTAGGGAAGAAGTCTATGTCGAACAACCTCCAGGGTTTGAGAGTACCGAATATCCAAACCACGTGTACAAGCTCAAGAAGGCACTCTATGGTCTTAAACAAGCACCCCGGGCTTGGTATGAGCGATTGTCGACATTCTTGATTGAAAAGGACTTCATTAGAGGTCAAATAGACCCTACACTATTTCTACGAAGAGATGGTGACAATATATTTGTAGCCCAAGTATATGTCGATGACATAATTTGTGGCTCAAACAACAAGGGCTATTTACGTGAATTTATCAGACACATGGAGAGTGAGTTTGAAATGAGTTTAGTGGGAGAGTTGACTTTCTTCCTCGGACTTGAAATCAAGCAAACTCGCGATGGTATCCATGTGCACCAATCAAAGTATACACATGAAATGCTTCGAAAATTCAATATGAGTGATTCAAAAGAGGTAACCACTCCCATGGCCACAAACACAAGATTAGATAATGATGAGAGTGGCAAACCCGTTGACCTAACTCAATATCGAAGCATGATAGGTAGTTTGCTATACCTTACAGCTAGTCGACCAGATATACTATTTGCTGTAGGTATGTGCGCTAGGTATCAAGTCTGTGCTAAGGAATCTCACCTAATTGCTGTTAAGCGAATTTTGAGATATCTCAAGGGTACAATTGGTGTAGGTCTTTGGTATCCCCGTACCGAATCTTTTGATTTGATGGGCTATACGGATTCTGACTACGCTGGATGTAAGTTGGACCGGAAAAGTACTAGTGGGGGCTGCCAATTCCTAGGATCGTCTTTAGTAAGCTGGTCGAGTCGGAAGCAACATTGTGTTGCTCTTTCCACTACCGAGGCAGAATATATCGCCATGGGAGAGTGTATATCACAATTGTTGTGGATGATCCACACCTTAGAGGACTATGGATTGGGTTACAAGGGTGTGCAAGTGTTATGTGATAACATTAGCACAATTAACTTAACCAAAAATCCGGTCCATCATTTTAGGACAAAACATATTGAGGTAAGACACCACTTCATTAGGGATCATGTAGCTAGGGGGAACATCATACTCTCACATGTAGAGTCAAAGTCAAACCTAGCTGACATTTTCACTAAATCACTTCCCGAGAGTGAATTTAGTTTCCTAAGACGGGAATTGGGAATGTGTCGCGCTTCATGATGTTCAAATTGTGGTCAAAACCCTTCATGATTATTTCAAATTGTTAGGGAACAATTGGGTAACTTTGGGAACATCTCACACAAACTATAAGGGTTACCAAAATGTTTTTGACTGCTAGATATGGGGTGAGATGTTAGGTTCAACTCAATTTCTCAAAATGTCATTGCATCACTTGAGAAATTAAGTTGACGAGATAATAATCACGATGGTGACCAAGTATGGGGAAAACCATTGCATAACATATGTGTATATGGCTCCATGATCATTCTTGGACATTCCAATCAAGGCAACTTGATTGGAACCATGAAGTTGGAGTAAAAACTTGTTTGAACTTGCTTGGTTGATTGATGGTTGAGTTTGATTTCATTTAGATGGATCAAAGTGTTTGTTGAACATATAAGAACTTTAGATTCTTGTTCAAGAATCAATTTTAGTCATAAAGACCTATCCAAGTTAGACAAAATCCACCAAAGATCGTTTGGAAATTTCAGAAATTCTGAAACTGAACATTTCAGGACGTATCAGGAACCCTGATCGGTCACCGGACCGATCAGGCATAGGACTGATCGGTCCCCAGACCAATCTGACTCCTTCCTGTGTCGAGTCTCCCGAAATTTGACTAAGTATCTGAGCTAGCCTGGATCGGTCTCCAGACCGATCTGGCACCCTGTAGGGATCGGTCCACAGACCGATCAGGGAGCTCAGAATTTTCTACCCGGGACCTACTCAAATCCTGATCGGTCACCCGACCGATCAGGAGCGTATCTGATCGGTCATCCGACCGATCAGGACCACTCCAGTCCGATCAGGCTGTATCCTGATCGGTCCGGACGCGATCTGATCGAACGGTGATTCGATTAACCGCATTAAATTTTGGTTGGTGGACCGATCCTCCAACCGATTAAATCTCCAAATCATCGTTTTCCCGAACCCTAGCGCCGAAACACCCTGTGCGAACGAGCGAGAGGAGTCTCTGCGTCTTCCTTCACGCTCGTGCGACCTCCTCTGCGGGCGATTTTCTCCAGCTTGAAGGCTCTTCCTTGCGCGTTCTTCTCTGCCGAAGTCTTCCAAACGAGTTTCAATGGCACCAAAGTAAGAGTTTGGATTCATTTCTCATTCCCAAGAGATCATAGAATATATGTTTGTGAAGCTAACCATGTTTTTGTTCTTGTTCTTGCTTTGTCTCTGTCGTGACCCTCTTCCGCATTTCTTCTGACCAAAATTTCTTATCTATCTGTTGATTGGGTCTCAACTTATGCTCAACTCTTATATGATTCACTCTATGTGTCATGTTCAACTCAAATCTTTTTTAGAAAATCATCTAAAGGAAAAGAGAGCGTGGAGGGAAATCCGAGGGGGAAGGCTCCTTCCTCCTCTTCCAGAAGGCCACAGCCTTCCTCTAGCTCCAGATTCCCAAATGCGGCCTGTTAGCAGGCCTTTCAAGCTAGGACATTCAAACTTTTGCCCTGCAGATCCATTGACATTCCTTTCTTAACAGAATTCTGCCCTTCGGTTATGGAGATTGTTACTTATTACAATCTGGGGTTTCTTCTCTCGTTGGAAAGAACCATAAATCACGACCTCGTCTCCGAATTTTATAACCACCTACAACCGAGTTCTAAAGGGGGATTCGAGTTCACCACTCGAGTCGGGAAGATGAACCTTGACTTTTTATATGAGATTTTGGCTGAGTACTTGGGTGGTCGACGATCACCGAATCTTTATTCGCTCTATCCTGACCTTCCTAATCCCCTGCTAGCACCCTTTGCAGACGTTACCCCTGATTCCATCTATCGGTATTTCTTTGGTTGTCCGCGTCCAGACGGTCTTGATGAGCTTGGACCTGACTTTCCTACCTTTGCTGCACTACGTTTGTCTCCCATTAGTTATATACTTTTCAAGATCATCACAAATTGTATCCTTCCAATCACCTCCAAACCCTTAGCTGAGATCCGACCCTATCACTGTTTGATGCTCTACGGCATGCACAGCCGTTCGGATTTCGATATTATGGAGAGCATCTTCCAGTCCATTCTGTCTTATCCAGAGGAGTCCAGCCGCCGCACTGTCTACATGCCTTTTGGTCATGTCATCACCGACTGGCTCATGTCAGTAGGTGTTGATGTCACCAAGGGTCGGACAGTGCCTATGGTACGACAGGATTGCAGACTTGGCCGGCGTGCCTTCGCCAAGTCTGGCATCATTGTTCGGGGGCCCGATCGGATGCTGATCTGGAAAGATGGTAGGGTTCTTGGGGAGTTACCACGGGGAGGTCCACAGGGTCAGTTTCTAGCCGCTGCTGTTGATGATGATGACTATGACGAGCCTGAGCCTGATCTGCGCTGGCAGATCGCAGAGCTAGATCAGACTGTTCAGGAGCTTATTCAGCTGGGGGCGACAGATCGTGAGGAGTTTCGCTCGGGTTTTTGCTCTTTCGATTCCCGACTGACCAGGATCGAGACCGACCTATCAGGGACCCGCACACTCTAGCAGACATGGTATGATGAGTGGCGCAGTCATACATTTCCTGGAGGTGCACCTTCTGTGAGTACTACACCAGGGTCCTTGGCTCCTACTGATGTCTCGATGGACGACCTTATGCGCGATGACGACCCTCCTGCTGACTCTTGATTTCAGATACCTGTTGTTTTATCTATGTATTTGACTATGACTCTTGGGCTGTATGCCCTCTGACTGTGTTGATGTGACCTTGGGTCACACTTATTTTGCTACTTGCATGGATGCTTTTATGTCTTGATCTATATATTTTCATCTGCCATGCTTATCTACTATTGTTGATGTCATTGCCAAGTTCATGCTTACATTGCCATGTTTATTTGATACTTATGAATATTATGGCATGTTTTGGGGGCCTATATTTCATACTCATATGATGCATGTGATTGCTATGTCTTGCTATAATTTTTCACATGTGTTCGTATGCCAATTCCACAAACTATCGCATTTTTGATGAGTTGGGATACCTCTAGGATTGAGGGGGAGTTTTGCTTAAACTTAACAGCCCCTCTGGCTCCTTTTCGGTGTTCGACAAAGGGGGAGAGTGTGAATTGGTTATGTTTAGCATGACTATGTTGTAGGGGGAGGATCTGGATTCCCCTATGATTCTAAAGTTGGAATGATTGAGAATCCCTAAACTTAAAATCGGGTTGTCAAACAACAAAAAGGGGGAGATTGTTGATGCAGTCTGGCCTTGATTGTTGTTTTGGTGTTGACAACGATTTTAAGTTAGGAGGATGATCATGATTTGGAAAATCCTAATCTGGGAGGTTAGGTGTGATGATTATGATGATTATGATTAAGTCCTAATCGAGGATTAGGCATGATATGGAAAATCCTAACCTGGGAGGTTAGGTGTGGAAAATCCTAGCTTGGAGGGCTAGGTGTTGGAAAGTCCTAATTCGGAAAGGTTGGGTGAAAAGTCCTAGCTTGGAGTGCTAGGTGAAAAGTCCTAACCTGGAGAGTTAGGTGCAAATTCCCATCCTGGAGGATTAGGTGAAAAAGTCCTGGCTTGGAGGGTCAGGTGCCTAGCTTGGAGGGCTAGGTTGGATGATGTTCTAACTCGGAAGAGTTGGGTGAAAAGTCCTAGCTTGGAGGGCTAGGTGAAAAGTCCTAACTTGGAGGGTTAGGTGCAAATTCCCAACTTGGAGAGTTAGATGAAAAAATACTTAGCTTGGAGGGCTAAGGTGGATGAATTCCTATCTTGGAGGGCTAGGGTTGAGTCGCTGGATCGGTCTGGTGACCGATCAGGGACATTGGCACGCTGCTCCCTAGTGGATCGGTCTGGTGACCGATCCAGCTATGTCTGATCGGACTGGGGACCGATCAGGGAGCGCACAGTGAGATTGGGAATCTACTGTGTGGCTCCTGATCGGACCGGTGATCGATCAGGGAGCAGGCTGCTTCCTTGCTGTCTTGCTTCTGATCGGTCTGGTGACCGATCAGGGAGCAAACGGTGAGTGAGTTCCCTTGCTGATCAAAGTCTTGGATCGGTCTGGTGACCGATCAGGGATCTTGGATTTGATTAAAAAGTTACTGTTCATCTGCTCTGATCGGTCTGGATGACCGATCAGGATCCAATCTGATCGGTCTGGTGACCGATCAGGCTTCACCCTGATCGGTCTGGTGACCGATCAGGAGTGTATAGCTGCGAGAGCTGGGAATCCCGACAAAGCAGTGGATCGGTCTGGTGACCGATCCACACACCCTGGATCGGTCTGGTGACCGATCACTTTAATTCAAATTCATTGTCAGACGCGGTCAGAATTTCTGATCGTATCGGATTTGCTGATGATATATGATATGCTGCATGATCTTCTGCTCTAATGCTCTGATTGAGTTTCAGGTGACAGGGGAGGACTCAAACACTCAAGGAGAAGTCAAGGCGTGCTTTCCTTAGAGCAGGTTTGTCCTTTTTCCCATCTCAGGTTGCAACGGCGAGCTGCGGATTGGAGCTAAGACTGGGGCTTGGCTGAGGAGCTCAGTGAGTCCAGAGATAGCTCAGTAGAGGCTGGCGTTGGCAGATGAGTAGCTGGGAGCTACAGAGATGGTGTCACCTGTCGCTTGGCGGAGAAATAAAAAGGAACGCAAGAGTTCAAACGAAAGAGAGATTTTGATACTTGCTGAAGTTCTTCGTGCTCTTGCGTTCTGCTGCTGGAAGCTTGCTGTTCTTGAGTTCTTCAACCATTTTAAGCAAGCTATTGAGGAGCAATCATCATACTTGAGCGCTTGAAGGAGAAAATAAGAAGCTTGGAGTCCGACAGTGGGAAGACACGAAGCAGACAGGGGTCTGCGTGAGATCGCCACTGGGTGGAGCTCGGGGAGCTTGCTGTGTTTAATCCTTGCTAAGTGTTTGAGTAAGATCTTCCTTGTTGTTGTTTCATTGTGCTCATTATATATCTTTGTTTGAAACACACTGTGGAGAGGTTTCTCCACCGAGAAGGAGGTTGCTTCATATCCGGTGTTAACCGGGGCTTGATCTGCCGACGATCAAGGGATCACCCACCTCAAGGGCACGCCAAGGAGTAGGGGCAAGTTATCCCCGAACCTTGTAAACCCTCCTTGTTAGCGATCTTGCTAGTTGTGTGTGTTTAGCTCTCATTTGTTTTCCTGCATACTTTGTTTTCCATTCTTTCCGCTGTGCTACTGATAATTGAGTTGCAGAAATCGTGACAAGTTTTCAAGGGGCAAGCGATTGTCTATATTCACCCCCCCCTCTATAGCCATCTCGTATCCAACAGTGATCTCCTGACTTCTTTCTCCATCTTCTTGTCACCGCTGCATCGCCTCTCCACCTTTTTGTTGTCGTCGTTAGCGGCACGAGTTTGAGGTAGTCATTTGCGCAAGAGAGGGAGGGACTTCTTGTCGTGGATTTGGTCCCTTCTATGACGTCGCTATCCCTCTCCCATCCCTAACCGATGGACGTCATTTGTTAACAGTGCCACATCTTTGTCAAAGCTAGCAACCTCAACTCTCCATCACTGACCACGAGTAAGTATGTTATCGCCACCTTCGTTTGTTGCTTTTTTTCCCTTATAGCGATCATCACTGTTCGTGATGCCCTAATCGATCCATGGTTGCAACCCCCTTTAATCTATAACGAAGTGGTGTTTCACCGATCTCTAAGGGAAGATCTTGGATTTGTGCCCTAGTGGTAATCCCTCCCCGGGGCCATGGATTTGGTCATGCTTGGATCGACACAGGAGGCTCATCTTCAAGTGAGATTTGTTGATGATGGTTTATTTTGGAGGATTTTTACGGTGGGATTGTCACACCCCCAGAGCCCATATTTGCTCGAAAAATGGGTAACATATCCCCTGTATGACGGACAATATGAATCATTTGTACATACATCTCACATCAGTTATAAATAAAACCCAGCCAACATACAACTAACATAAAATAACTTCACAACCACGCAGTATAGAAGATATTACGAAAAATAACTTCACAACCACGCAGTATAGAAGATATTATGAAAAAAATCATATATCCTAATTAAAACTCAAATCTAACGAAAACATACCAAGTACATATAAGCATAAACATAACTCTACTCAAACTAAACATAATTCTACTGAAATAACAAATAATATGTGAGAATACATAAACATGAGGGGTTTAAAGGCAAAATAACCCAAACTTAGGGGCTATTGTGGTAATAGACGAACTTGGAGGGGCTAATCGCAAAATGACCAAGTTATATGAGTTACTTTTTGCGTTGTTTTCTCTGCCCGATCGGAGTTCTTCGCCTTCCCGTTGGTTCCTCTAGGCCTAACCTCAAGCGATTCCATTGTCGACCGCCCTTTCTCGCTTCACCACCCAAGTGAGAGCTTCTCCTCGGTTCCAGACATCGGCGACCACTCTTCTCCTTTTCTTTCCTCTTCTTCCCGAGTTGCTGCTTGAGATCGCGAACGTAGCACCAGTTCTCCTTCTTCTCCGATTGAAGCCGACGCCAACAAACCTCCTCTTCCTTGCGATCGAGCCAACGCTGTGGACCACCTGCATTGTCTCCTTCCTTCTTCCTTCCTAGTGCAAGGAAGGGAGCAGTATAACTGACCGATTGAGGAAACTTTTGGGTGTTTTAGTTCAAATCCGTGGCTGCAATTGTTTAGCCACCGACGATTGATTGAGGTAAGGGTTGGTTTAGTCCTTCTTGAGCTTGGATGAAACGTTGTGCTGCATTTGAGAAAATTCTTTAAAATATCCCTAAAGTTTCAATCGAGTCTAAATTATATCCCTAAAGCTTGTTCGGACTCATTTACGTCCCTCTTGTTTTATAAAGTATCCCAAATATATCCCTACCGTCAACTCTTCGTTATCTATAACAGAAGCTCTGTCACGTGAGAGGAACATGAGATAAAAGTTGTTCTTGACAACGGAATGGGGCTCACGTGAGATCAACGTGACCTAATTAAAAACCTCACCTACCGCCTCACCTATCGGCAACTAAACTTCACCCTCACCACCGGCAACCCTAATTCCCAAATCTCTTCACCTGGGCGATAATTCAGTCAGTCACGCTTAAGTTGCTTCCTTCGATCAGTTGCTCTCCTTGCATCAGTTGCTTCCCACCTGCTCACCACCTGCTCTCCTTGCATCAGTTGCTTCCCAAACACTTACTCCCGTCGGCGAAGAAGTCAAGGGCGATAATTCCTCTCCACACACGGGCGACGAAACCATGAACACACGGTATGATCCCGCTTGCAACCCTACTTTCCAAATCCTCTAAATCTTACTCCATGCGGTGAAGACGTCAAGGGTGATGATGTCTCGCCGCACTCGGACGACGATTAATGGAAGTGAATCGGATAGTGATGGAGAAATTCAACCAGATAGTGGATCAGATGATATTGGAAGTGAATCAGATGGTGATGGAAGTCGATTAGATGATGTTGACAATGATGAGGATGATGAAGATTATTTTGATAGTGGGTATGAGTTTGAAGAAGATGATAGGATTTTTTATGCTCACATTGATCATGATGCCGAAATACTGGACAATAGAGTGGCTATTGATAATGGAGTAATTCGAAATGAGGTTTTATTTAGAATGCAGGTTGGTTTTCTCAAATTAACCATTTTTCAAGTTTTTTACCTTTAATGGTGACTAAGGATATCAATGTTTTTGCAGGATGAAGAAGGTGATGCTAATTGTGTTGATATTGACGAATTGATTATTGATACGGGTTCTGATGATGATGATTGTGAAGCCCAGAGATTTCCTTTGTACAACCACATTAAGGATGCAGAAAACCCTGACTTGCAGGTTGGTATGATTTTTAGCTCAAGAGATGAAGCTAAGTTTGCCATTAAAAGTCATTGCATTAGACGAGGAAGATCTGTTATGTTCATTAAAGTCGATAAGAAGAGGTTGCGGGGAAAGTGCAGAAATGAAAGTTGTGATTGGGTGATTCATGTGTCACCAATGGGTTATGATAGTTGTTGGTAGATAAAGACTTTTCAATCAAGCCACGACAATTGTTTTTGGGATAATGGTAATAGAAGTGCAACCTCAACTTGGTTGGGAAAGACTTTTGTCAACAAGTTTAAGTCGAATTCAACTTTAGGGACTATATCTTTCAGAGACGAGATTTTCAGCAGTTTAAGATTGAGTGTTTCGAGGAAAAGAGCTTACTTGGCTAAGAGGAAAGCACTTGAAATGGTTCAAGGGTCTGTTAGCCAACAATTTAGCAAGATTCGAAATTATTGTGTAGAGTTGATTAGGATAGATCCAAGTGCTACAGTCATTTTAAAATTAACCGAAGATGAAGATAGTCCAAGGTTTCAACGTATGTACATTTGTTTTTCTACATGCAAAGAAGGATTTAAGAAAGCATGTAGACCTCTTGTAGGTGTTGATGGATGCTTTCTTAAAAGTAAGAATGGTGGACAATTGTTAGCAGCAGTTGGGTACAATAATATCTTTCCTATTTGCTATGCCATGGTTGAAAGAGAAACAAAAGATAGTTGGATGTGATTTCTACAATTGTTGGACACTAATATAGGCTTTGGAGATGGAAATGGATGGACATTCATGTCAGACAAACAAAAGGGTCTGATTCCAACATTTGAAAGTTTGTTTCCTGCTGCTGAAAATCGCTTTTGTGTTAGGCATTTGCATACTAACATGAAACGGAACGGTTTTCCAGGTATGTCCATTAGAAGTGCACTTTGGGCAGCAGCTAAAGCAACAACAATGGCAGAATTTCGTCAGAGGATGGACAAGATGAAACAAATTGATGTGAAAGCATATGAGTAGTTGGCTAAGAAACCTGAGGAACAATGGTCTATGGCACATTTTACTACAACCTCCAAATGTGATACACTTTTGAATAATATGTGTGAGTGCTTCAATAGTTTTATCTTGGAGGCTAGAGAGAAGCCAATTATTCCGATGTTTGAAGCTATAAGAAATTTGCTCATGGTTCGATTTCAACTAAACAGAGAAAAGGCTGAGAAATGGGACAACAAGATTTGTCCAAAAATTAAAAAGGTTTTGGCTCAAAATTGCAATGATGCATCACAACATAGTCCGATACAAGCTGATCATACGCATTTCCAGGTCAATGGACCATCTGGTCAACACACAGTCGACTTTGGTGCAAATTCGTGCAGCTGTAGGAGATGAGACTTGACTGGAATCCCTTGCCAGCATGCGGTTTGTGCAATTTGGTACAAGTATCAAGATCCACTTGATTACGTGCATTCCTATTATGAGGTTGAGACATATAAGAAATGTTATGAGAAATCTATTTTTCCAATCATTGGTCCTGATTTATGGCCTGAATGTTCATTGCCATCTCCACTACCACCGGTGTTTAAAGAGAAAGTGTGTAGACCTGCTAAATTGCGAAGGAGAGAAAGAGATGAACCTCCTAGTTCTAGCAAAACACATCTGCGTGGAGCAAGAAGAAATAATAAATGCAAAAAGTGTGGAGAATTTGGTCATAACCAGAGGGCATGCAAAGAACCTAGGGTGATTGTGCATGAACATTCAACACAACAAAGCCAAACAAATTCAAGCCAAATTAAAAGGGAAAAATTACAGGTATATTAGTTGTAACTTTTGTATGATAAATTGCAAGAGTTATGATAAATTGCAAGAGTTCTTATTTCACTTGTTATTATGCTTTACACAGGTGAGAAGGTCGGTTAGTAGTGGGCAAAATGGAGCAGGAGGGAGATCAACTGATGCTAGAGAGAGCTCAACCACACTGAATGTAAGTTAATAACATATAATTGATAATGAGAATGCATTAATATTTTAGTTGCTGTTATGCTTTCATGATAATGAGAATGCATTAATATTTTAGTTGCCTTTTACCCCTCATTATCCACAAATAGCATAATGAGGATACCACATTATCCACAAGAAAGGATGATCTTACAAACCTCTAGCCTCTCATCTTGATCAATTAAGACCAATCTTATTTCACTTTTTATTATGCTTTACACAGGTGAGAAGGTCGGCTAGTAATGGGTAAAATGGAGCAGGAGGGATATCAGTTGATGTTGGAGCGAGCTCGACCATTGTCAATGTAAGTTAATAACATATAATTGATATATACTAAATAAATAAAATGTAATTGATATATCTTCCACTGATTTTTTTTCCTATGCGACTTAGGCCACGTTAGTACAAAATCCTGTCTTCGTGAACGGGGGAAAACTTTGTCACAGTTTCTAGACTCAGAGCATCGTTAGATGATCAACGAAAGAAGAGGCACTTAAGCCAAGGCCATGAAAATGCGAGGCTTGTTTCGAAGACCAAATCAATGACATGTGCTTCAGAATCTTCGATTGGGAAGGATTGAAAAGTGTTTTGTAATGCATTTCAGTAGATATAATGCGGTGTTTTGAGACTTTGTTGGTGTTATGTAATATGGATATTGAGACTTTATGACAGTACTTCATCGCTGAACTATTTTGTAAATGAAATCTGTTTGATCTCAAGTTTATGATAGTACTTCATCGCTGAATTTGAGTAAATGATGTACTTTATGACATATCTCAACTGATTGATCTCAAGATTATCCAATATCTTTATTTTCTTTGTAAATGATGTATTAGATTTTCCTGGATGTTATCTCAACTTATTGATAAGCTGGATGTCGGTTCTCTTTGCTCGACTGTTTCAGGCCTTCTGAACGGTCCGGTGACCGATCAGGGCCTTCTGAATGATCTAGTGACCGATCAGGCCATCAGAAAACAATGACAATGATCAGAGGAATTTCTGATCGGTCAGTGGGACCGATCAGATAGGCTTTGGACCGATCAGATAGGCTCTGGACCGATCAGGAGGTAGCCTGATCGGTCCATCATAGGTCTGATCGGTTAGGCTGACCGATCAGTCAATCGGTCCAGCTGACCGATCAGCGACCTGACTGATCAGTCAGTCGGACTGATCAGCGACCTGGCTGATCGGTTCAGCTGACCGATCAGCCAGGTGGTTGATCAGTCAGGTTGACCGATCAACCGAACTTTCTCTAGTCAGTAAGGTCTGTGATCGAAAATAGCTAATATTTCCTGGGAAGACAATACCAAAAATGAAAAGCAAAACAAAGGATCTTGCAAAGCTCGAAACGACTCCAAAAGATGAATGATCTGAGAAATCTCCCCCTTCTGAAAATCTGGATTAATGAACTCAAGTTTCTTCTAGGATTCCTATGAGAAATGTTACCAGTGGTGCAGGAATAAATTCAAGCACGTATAGATTTAGATGCCCAAGCATGTACATATTTGTTCTTCCAAATAGATGTCCAGTTAAACAAAAGCTTCCAAATATATGCCCAAGCACGTATAGATCATTCATAACATAAGTAGCAAAAGCTTGGAATTTAAACTCATAAAGTAATTCATAATAGGAGTACATATGTTTACCTCGATACATTAATCAACTTTCATTACACCATAAAGAAAAATACTTAGCATCATCTCTAACACGGAGAGATTTACATAATAAAAAAACACTACTTAGCATCGTCTCTAAGACGGAGTGATTTCAATTGTTGTTCTATGTCCTCAAATATCCCTGCAACCTTTAAACAATGGTTACGATGCTCATTTGCCAACTCTAACTGTGTATCTATAAGTTTGGCTAGCATCTCAGATTGGTCGGCTTTACTAGAATTCGAAGTAGCAGTTAAGCTTGATCCAGAAGTTGAGCTCGGAAGGATCTTTTCGGCACGAGTAAAGGTAGTAGCTTGTTTCTCTTTGTTCGCAATAAATGATGCTACTGCTTCCTCTTTAGTTTTATAGGACTTATGAACAGCTCCACTAAATTTGTTAACTTGCATATGTCTTTCCTCCCAAGTGCTATTCCGTCCAATAAATACAACATATGTCTTGCCATATAGTTGCCACAAAATTTTCGAAACTTACTTCCAAAATATAATAAATAATAAAAAAACACAAATTGAAATAAAATGGCTCACCATTTCCAATCTGATTTACTCCTCCTCCTTCTTCTCCTGCTCGATTTTGATGATAACGATTTGTTTTCTAATCAGCTTGTTAGCCTGTCAGATTTGTTTTCTTCTCCTGTTCATGGTTTAATTTAAGGATGAAGATATATAATAGAAAATCAGGGAATCCGAAAATAAGCAATGCAAACTACTTAGCTTTTATTGTGAGTTCAAGGATAACACGAAAACAAGCGAAGGATAATGACAAACTACAAAACCCCATGCCATTATTGTAGCACAGCAATCAAGTGGAGAGGTTAGAGGGTCACACCCATCCCACCATGACTTCTCCTTTTGTTCCTCGATCCATTGACAACATAAAAATATATATAGGTTCATATATACCGTGTGTTCGTGGTGTCGTCGCCCATGTGCCTCGAGGCAACTCTTGGATCGAAGAAAACGATAGAGGGGGATGAATATCGTTAAAAACTTTTCGGACTAAGAAAGAGCAAATATGCAGTAGAAAGAAATAAAGTACACAATAACACAAGTCGATTTTTTACTTGGTTCGGAGTCGTGGTTGGTTGCTACTCTAAGGCCCACGGTCCTTGACCGTTTACTTTGGACAATTCTATATTCGGAAAGATCTTTACAAATTTAGAGTACAGATATAGATTTGACAACTAAATCACAACACTTTCGTAGATTTAAAACTTTACCAATGCCCGAGATGAATCGAATTCTGGAGCAGAGGGTCGTCGTCGGCGCTGAAATCTCGAAATGGAACTTTGCCAGAGCGTAGCGCGTAAGCGAACGTGTTTGGAGCATTAGAAAGTGTTGGTGCCCTGGTTGATTTTGATGTGATCAACTAAGTTAGGTTAGGTCCTGGTATGTTTAATCCCTCTGCTAAGTGTGCAGGAACTTAGGTACGGAGGAAGTCGAGCGTAAGACGCAGCGGACGAGAAGGATTGCGCGGGGAAGTGAGCCGACGAGCTCGGTGCAATCCGAGGGACGCGGAAGTTGCGGAAGAGTACGCCGGTGGACCAAGAAGGACGTGCGCGACGTCCGAGGGACGAGAAGCCGGGAGGAAGGACGCTCGAGGGGCGAAAGGTCGGAGTCGGGTTCGGGTGAGCCTAATTCCGATTGGTCAGAAATCACCCAGAATATCTACTTACGAGCAGTCAAGTTACCTTTGACTTGGACTTGGATCAAGACGAGCGCGATGTCATTTATAAAATCCTTTTATTAAAGCTTTTATTAAAATGGCTTTTAATAAGTCGAGCTCGAGAGAATTAAAGCTTTTATTAAAGCTTTTAATTAAAGCCGATTCAAGTGGAAGCAACAACCAACGGAAGCTTTTAATTAAAGCGTATATTAAAGCTTTTATATTGAAGCTTTTATAAAAGGTTTTAATTAAAACTTTTAATTAAAGCTCACAAGTGGAAGCAACGACCAATGGCGGAAGCTTAGCCAGCCAATTCAAGCGGAAGCAACGACCAACGGTTGCTTTAAAATATAAAGGATAATAATTTATCCTTTAAAATTAATGGTTGAGATAAAATTTCATCTACGATCAACGATCAAGATCGTATCACTCAACCTATAAATAGGCTTAGAGATTTAGAGGAAAAGTCATTCTTTCTGTAATTTCTTTAAGTCTAAGTGTGCTTCAGTTGTAAGGCTTCTCCGCCACAAGGAGATTTTCTGATTGAGCGTTAACCGTCTTGGAAGCAACGACCAAGTTGCAACCAAGTTTTTCTTAAAGACGAGTGCCCTCTTGTTTTATTTCTTAACCGTCTATTCACCCCCTCTAGCCGGACCAACCCGATCCTACAGAAAGAATTGATTCTGAAGCCTTGGTGTCGAACCCCCTTTTATAGTGCTCATACGGGCGCCTGTGACGTTGGGGGCGCCTAACACGTGCCCTTCGATCCGCGAATCCTTATCCGCGGGCTCAGTCAGTGCTTATCCACCTCCACTTGGGCGCCTGAGCTGATGGGGGCGCCCGTGACCTCACGGGCGCCTGATCCGGCTTGGTCCAGAGGCTTCACAGCTATGTTTTGGGTTTTGCCTTCACACTTGGGCGCCCGTATCCATACGGTCGCCTGAGCCCATTCGGGCGCCTATGTCCATTCGAATGCCTAGGCCCAGTGAAGTCCCTCACTTGCAGATGACCAGTCCTTCGACCCTGCAACTTAGGTTAGTCCCAAAACATAATGAACATTGGTTACAGCCGTAGCTATCTTGGTTCTGACTTCGGGTCTCCCAAATGGAACCCTAGGTCGAACCGACGCTTACTGTTCCCTCGACGAGGAACGCGTCCTCACCTACTCCTCTCGGGAGAGTTTATCTTTTGTCAACCGGCTCCTTCGGTTGGACTTTTGCCCAATTCCCCTGACTAGGTCTTCGTGCCCAACTTCCGGTCAGGTCTTCGGTGCCCAACCCCTTGCCAGGACTTCTTGCCCAGTCCTTGACCAGGACTTCTTTGCCCAGCCCTTTTCCAGGACTTCTTGCCTAGTGTACCTAGGACTTCTTCCTGCACACTCAGTGAACAAGTTAGATCACAATAACATTTTAACTTCTGAACCCTTTGTCATTATCAAAACCCAGGTTTGACTTAGGTGTTGCCTGCACCAACAATCTCCCCCTTTATAATTTATGACAACATGGTTCAAAAAGTTAAGTTAATGAAGCAAGTAAACAAGTACGTAATTTCCTCCCCTGGAAGAAATTCTCCCTCTGAGTTTTTCAAAAATACGTGGGGTTTTTGAAAACATTTCTAAGTCCTTGTCTATCATAAAATGAAAAGATTTTTCAAGTTTTCAACACTTAGAAAATTTTCAAAAGGGATTTTCAAAAGAAAATTTTCTAAAATATTTTCGAGTTGGGCACTTAGAAAATTTTCCAAAACATTTAGTTTTAGCACTTAGAAAATTTTCCAACATAATTATCCAGTTTTTACCACTTAGAAAAATTTTCCAAAATTATTTTGAAGTTCTTAGCACTTAGAAAAAATTTTCCAAAATAATTTTGAACTTCTTAGCACTTAAAAAAATTCCAAAATAATTTTGAATTAAGTTACTTTTTGAAAAAGGAGATAAAAGTTTTTAAAAAATAAAAATTCAATTTGGAAAAATCGATTTTAAAAAAGTTTTTGAAAAATAAAAATTTAATTTGGAAAAATTAGATTTTAAAATCTTCTTTTCTCTCCTTTCCAATCTCTCCCCCTTTTCCATATATCAAAAAATATAGCAAAAAATTTGAGTAAGGAAAGTAAGAATGCTGTATTGAATTAATTCTAAGCATAAACTGGACCAAATCAATTTAGATTTTCTCTTTCGGGTCCTGTCTAACCCAGTTAGCTACTTACTAACTGTTATAAACAATAACTTTCGCTAGGGTTAGTCAAGTTAAGTGATTTGATCAAGTTAGATTTTCTAAGCTTGACACTTAACCTATTACTGTTTAATTGATATTTATTGCCCCAATTACTGCATATGCACTGACTTAAAGCATCTTGAATCAAGGCATAGACCTAAGCATCTCAGCCCAGTCTAGGTTATCAATCAAAAATACCCTAAGGTGTTTGTGAGATGTTGGCTTCTAGATCTATAGGTGCATGCAGTTCTAAGGGTAGGGCCTAAGCTAAGTCAATTTACGAAAAAACCTAGTTTTGAAAGGGGGTAAGTTTAAAAAAACTAAGTCGGAAATCATTTTAAATTTTAAGGTAAAAATGATTTTTCAAATAAATTAAATAACAAATAATAAAACAGTTTTTGAAAAGAGACATAGGTAGAGCAGTCCTATTCTACTAAGCATAACCCTAGCTGCCTTCTTAGTGAGCTGAACTCAGACTCAGATAAGGGTTTGGTGAAGATATCAACTAAGTTTGACTTTGAGTTACATGCTTAAGGACTATTTCACCCCTGGCTACATGATCTCTTACGAAGTGATGTTTAACCTCTATATGCTTTGTTCTAGAGTGATGTGCGAATAGGAGGGGTGCGAAGGGAGGGTCGGCCGGAGGATAACAAGAAAAGGTAGACTGCGACTGTCGTAGTCCGAGAAACTGATTAAACAGGGTCAGAGAAATGGTTAGGGGAGTGCCTTGTACTGTGGTAGAGTAGAGTAGGTCATCAATCTTGACTAGATTATTGTAAAATTCTGCACACAAGGTCGAGTTCACAGGATGTGTGCAGAAGACTAAGTGATCTAATTGATAAAAGTTGATCGCGCCCATCGCTAAGGGGCATGACTGAGTGAAGAATTGTCTATTTAGGAAGCTAGTCTTAATAGGCTTATAGGTTGTTTGGGCAAATTTGTTGAATAATTCTAAGTTGCGGAACCTTGGGTCAGGGCTAGGTTCGACCACGGGGTTGGGTTGAGAGACGCAACGTTTTCTAAATATGTAAAGAAAAATTGAGCATTTAATAAGCAAAATAGGGGAAAAGGAAATTGCTTGAAAAATGCATAATAAAATTGATACCGGGGCAGCATTTTTGAAGTGGAGCGTTTAAAGACGAGGAAGGAGCGTCCGGGCGCCTTGGGAAGAAGAGAAGTGAAGGGAGGTTTTGGTTTTGGTGTGAGGGAAGAGGAAGGAGTCATGCTCCTTATATACTGTGATACGGGCGCCCGAGTTCATTGGGGCGCCCATAAGGTCACGGGTGCCTGAGTCAGTGGGCAGCTTTTTGGCAGACTTGATTGCCTTGGATGAAGACAAAGACCTAGGCGCCCGATATGTCACGGGCGCCTGGGTCAGATGGGTAAGGGTTGACAGCTTTTGCTATCTTGGTCGAAGAGAAAGATGGGGGCGCCTGACAGGTTACGGGCGCCCGAGCTGACCAGTGTTTGACTATTGACCATTTGACCAAGTTTGACTGTTTGACTTGGTTTGACATCCAATGAGTAAATCAATCAAGCTCTATGATTCAATGTTTTTACTTGACAAAAGAACAAAACCCAGATAAGTTAGGTACTAACCATCTCACCCGGTCTATAATTATCAATCACGTTAACCTTATAGGTTTTGTGAGACAGGTAGAAGTAATGATTTTATTTTGAAAAACATGATTAATTTTGAAAAGTTGAATTAATTTTAAAACCAATTAGTTTTAAATTTAGTTTAAAAAATGATTGAATCTAAGATTAATTGAAATTTGTGTTAGATTCAAATCTGACAATAGTAAAGTGAATTTGGTTTTCAATAATTGGCTTCCAGGTCTTGGTGATGCACTAGGTCTTCTTTGGTCGTAGCCTTATTGGATCATCAACCCTTTCCTTGACAAAGCCTTTTATTGAAAATTCATCTTCAAGTTACTCCTTGAATGATTTTGGTCTAACTAGTTTGGGTCTTGGATCGGTAGCTTCAGCTAGTTCCACCAAAAATGGCTTCCCTAATGTACTATCATCTCACCTCCACCCAATACTATGTTGTTCAAATTTCAATTAAATCATTTTAGTCCTTAGTCTAACCAGTCCTAGATCTAAGTATGATAATTTGCAGAAATAAATAAACAATCAATCATGCAATTAAAACTAAGAAATAAAAGAAATTTATCTAATTATGAAAATTATTTTTAAACTGGCTCCCCCTGGACTAAAGCCGCGATAATGGTTAGGCAAGATATGAATTTTGTCCTTGGGGATCCAATATTGGTTTGGTCTAACTTGGTTGTTCAAGCAAAGTTTTGGTACCCATGCTTGAATTTTGGGTCTAGATTGGTTCAATACAGCATAATATGACCGTTGTCTTGACTTGGTTTGATATCCTTGTAACACCCAATAATTTTCATGAATAATTAGGAATTTTTCTGAATTTTTGGCAATTTTTCGGAATATAAATGAAAAAAAATTAAGGGTCGAGCGAGGGATTGATCTCGCGACCACAGGGACAGGCAAGTCCTTAAGGGCGCCCAGCTGACCAGAAGGGCAAGGGTATCAAGCAGAGAAAGGGAAGGAGCGAAATTATGTTATAGGTGAGTTAGGCTTTTTCATGAAGAGGTATTTAAACCCCGCTTAAGTCGCGTGAAACCGCAGACTAGGGTTGGTGGCTGCGCGACAAGGGGAGGGTGAGGGGCTGCGAAACCAAAGGGAACTTAAGAGATCTCTTTCTCCTCCTTCTTCCTCTTGAGTAAAACATCTAGGGCTTCTTCCCTAGGGTCAAGGAGGTAGGAGATTTGCGCGAAGAAAGGGAAGAGAAGGGCTACGTTGGGATTTAAACCATATTTAGTGAGTTTTCTTCAAGAAAGGGTAAGTAGATCACTCACCTGCAATAGGAGTAGTTTTCGTATGTAAGTTCTTGTTATAGAACCATGTTTTATGATGCATGCTTTAAGATTATGGTTATCGTGTGTTTTAAGTTTTTAAAGATGCATGTTTTCTCATGATAGAAATTTAATTGGTTTAGATTTGGTGTATGTAAGCTAAGCATGATAAGATTTAATTTTTGAAAAGTCCCAAAAATGAGGTTGGGATTAAGGGCACGTAAGGTGCTCGATGAAAGTCTCAAGTAAGAAAGGTAAAGGTGTTAAGTGCAAAATTTATACAAAAGTAAGATAGTTTGATACGTATAAGTATTATAGTAAGAAAGTATTTTATTTTCGGAAAGTGACATGTACCGGGCAAATGGAAGGCCCACAGAAAGTTAGAAAGAAGCTCTAATAAGGTGCGGTGGCTAGCTACCCCGCAACCTAATAGAGAAGCGCGCAATTGGTACATTGATACCATGGTACAATGTCAAGGCCTAAAGAAAGTTGATTACTATTTTCAAGTAAATAAGTATTCGCAAGTGTTTTCAATTTTAAGTATGTGCCTTTATTTCATATGTTAGCCTTGATACATTGCAAGCATGTTAAAGAGTAAGAATAAGGAAGTTAGTGTTTTGAATGTATGAGTACATAAGGTTGCAAATGATGTAATGCAAGTAATGTTTTCCACATGATTGAGCATGATAAGTATATGTAAGTTTTCCCATGTACATGTATTTTGGAAGTAAGCATTCTTTGAAATGAGCATGTTTATTATCGATAGTATGGATTTGTGAGTTAGGATTTACTTACTAAGCATTGTGCTTATTAGTTGCATTTCCTTCTATTGCAGATAAAGGCAAAGAAAAAGCATAAGTTATGGAGGTGGCCAGGACTTGCATTGATGCTCAGTGGCGGTGGAACCGTGGAAGAGATCCATTGGGTTAAGGCTTACAGGCAATTTCTGAAGTTTAGAAACTTGGAGTTTAATATTTTGTTTGGTAAAATGTGAACATTGTGTCTAACCTCCGCATAGAGTCAAAAGTTGATACAATCTTTAGCATGATTTCATATGGTTTGGTAGTCTTGTTAAATTCCGCAAAGATTCTAATTTCAAGTCATTAGATTTGTTTTGAGTTGCTAGGATGTTTATAAAACTAGCATAGAGTATAGACATGGTGTTATATCTTTGTATGTCTTGAAAGTATATGAATTGGGGATCTTTGGAAATGATTTTCAGCCTTATGTCTTTGTATGTCTTGAAAGTATATGATTTGTATATGTCTTTAGCATGATTTTGATTGGTGAAGTCAAAGGTTAAGGTTAAGTGAGTAAAGGTAAAGGCAGTAAAGAGCAACGATCCGACTTAAGTATAGGGTAGAGAAGTCGGGTCGTTACAGAGTAGTATCAGAGCAAAAGGTTCCACCCTTCTGCCACACTGACATCAAGCATCAATCCTGCCGCCTACCAAGTAAAAAGTTCATATGTTGTAGTTTTATATGCTTTTTATTATTGACTGCTAGTATCAATAAGTGCATGATGATAGAAAAGTATATTGGTATTATTTTATGCTAATATGTGCAAGGAGATAATGAAGTAAGTTAGTCAGAGATAATGAGTTTTTATTTTCTTTACACTATAGAGTAAGAGAATGGCAAGAGGACATCGCAGAATTGTCCGAAATGAGGAGCAAACTCCTAGAGAACAAGAGTCCACGGAGTCAGTACCACCAACAGATCTTTAAGGAGTGGTAGCCCAGCTGCAGAGACAACTTGCCGAACAGCAGCAAGTTATTGCTACCTTGATGGCTAATCAGTAGGCCACTCCTGCTACTACGCCAGTGGCGCCAGTGGCGCAAGTAGTGGCACCAGTGGTGACAGAGACTCCCCCAGTACCTTTGGCAAGAGAAGTGAGACAGGAAGCATATCTGATCCAGTGGCAGAGATTGAAGCCCGAGAATTTTTCTGGCACAAGTGAACCATGGGATGCTCAGACATGGTTCAAAACAGTGGAGAGTATAATGGAGTTACTGGACTGGCCCGAGGTGGAGAAGATAAAGTGCACATCCTTCTGCCTTACTGGAGATGCCAGGATGTGGTGGGAAAGAGTGAAGGCTAAGAGAAATGTGAATCAGATGACTTGGGTCGACTTTGAAGCAGAGTTCTTGGAGGAGTACTTTCATATGAAGGTAACAAACAAACACTACGATGAATTCACTGAGTTCCGTCAAGGAGATCTATCTGTAGATGAAGCAGTGAAGAAGTTTAATCGACTAGCTCGCTTGTGCCCGGAGTTAGTTAGCACTGAAAAGGAAAGGGGTCAGGTTGATGCTCAAGATGCTGAGGCCTCAGATAGCTTTGAATGTGGCCGGCAGTGGTAATAGACTACAGACTTCAGAAGAACTAGTAAGTAGTTCTTTGATCACTAAGCACTACTTGAATAGTATAAAGGCCACACGTGTGCAACAACAGGCATCAGCCCAGAAGTCCCAAGGGAATCCTCAGAACCAACAAAACTGGAAAGGGAATTCAGGCAAGAGGAAGCAGTGGGATCAAAAGACTTCTGAGGGCAACAAAGGGGGCGCATCAAGCAAGCAACTTAAGTATTCTCCTTACCTGAAGTGTGGGAAGACACATCCTGGAGTATGTCGTCAGGGCATGAGCGGATGCCATATTTGCGGGGGCAGAGGGGCATATGATGAAGGCTTGCCCTAACCGGTCGAGTGTTGGCGGGTGTTATATCTGTGGAGTAGTAGGGCACCTGGCCAAGGCGTGCCCTAAAGCAAAGCCGCCTCCACCACAGCTTCTTCAGTACGGGGGTGGACCTGCTCAGCTGCACCAGATGCAGCCAGTTATAGAGGGATCTTATTACAGTCAGGCGAGGATGGAAGCCCCACCAGCCACGACCAACGCCAGGGTTTTTGCCATCACCAGGGAAGAGGTGGCAAATGCTCCTAACATGGTCACAGGTCGAATACTCATCTCATCTCAATATGCTATTGTGTTATTCGATACTGGGGCAACCCATTCTTTTGTATCCGTGTTTTCTCTAAAAAGCTAGGGATCCCACCAGAAAGTTTGGGTCAGAAATTTTTAACAACCTTACCGTCAGGGGAAGTAATGGCCTTTACTCAGAGGCTAAGGGCAGACCAATCTGGATTTCCAACCGAGAGCTCTATAGTGACTTGATAGTCCTTGAGATGAAGGATTACGATGTCATTTTAGGGATGGACTTCTTGAGCAAGTATAGTGCTTCTATAGACTGCCGCAAGAGGAAAGTCAAGTTCACACCAGAAGCAGAACCTCCATTTGAGTTTATTGGAGACCCAAAGAGAAAGACAGAAAGGTTCTTATCTACCTTACAAGCTCAGAGAATGTTAGAGAAGGGGTGCTCTGGTTTTCTAGCTCATATAGTGGATGCAAGTCAAGGAGAAGGATTGAAGAGAGAAGAAGTGAGGGTAGTCTGTGACTATCCTGAGGTGTTTCCTGAAGAGTTACCAGGACTCCCTCCCAATTGGGAAATTGAGTTTGAAATTGAGTTGGCCCCAGGAACCAACCCAAAGGCACCTTATCGCATGGTGCCAGCAGAACTGAATGAATTGCAAGAACAATTGCAAGAGCTGCTTGACAAGGGTTTCATCCGCCCTAGTCATTCACCTTGGGGAGCTCCTGTATTGTTCGTCAAGAAGAAAGATGGATCTATGCGAATGCGCATAGATTATCGAGCTTTGAATAAGGTAACCATCAAGAATAGATATCCTTTGCCAAGGATAGATGATTTATTTGATCAGCTGAAGGGAGCCACAGTGTTCTCCAAGATAGATCTGCGATCAGGTTACCATCAGCTCAGAGTGAAGGAGAGTGATGTGCCAAGGACTGCTTTCAGTACAAGATATGGGCACTATGAGTTTGTGGTCATGCCCTTTGGAGTGACAAACGCCCCTGCGACATTTATGGATCTAATGAATAGAGTGTTCAAGGATTTTCTGGACAAGTTCGTCATTGTCTTTATTGATGATATCCTAGTGTATTCAAAGACTCAGGAAGAACATGCCGAACACCTAAAGATGGTATTGCAAACCTTACATCAGAAGGAGTTGTACGCCAAATTCTCAAAGTGTGAGTTTTGGCTTGACCAGGTGGCCTTCCTAGGCCACATCATTTCCAAGGAAGGTATTATGGTAGACCCAGCCAAGATTGAAGCAGTTAGTAACTGGAATCGACCAAAGAATGTCAGTGAGATCAGAAGTTTTCTGGGTTTGGCAGGGTACTACAGAAGGTTTGTAGAGGACTTTTCAAAGATAGCTTCTCCACTTACAGCCCTTACCAGAAAGAATAAGAAGTATGAGTGGACTGAGGACTGTGAGCAGAGTTTCCTTGAGTTGAAGAAGAGACTGACCAGCGCTCCTATCCTTACAGTACCCGAAGGTGATAAGAGCTTTGATATATACAGTGATGCATCAAAGCTAGGACTTGGAGCAGTCCTTATGCAAGAAGGCAAGGTTATAGCTTATGCTTCCAGGCAACTCAAGGACTATGAAAAGAATTACCCCACTCATGATCTGGAGTTGGCAGCTGTAGTCTTTGCTCTAAAGATATGGAGGCATTACTTGTATGGAGTACAGTGTAAGATTTATACAGATCACCAGAGTCTGAAATATTTCTTCACTCAGAAAGACCTCAATATGAGACAGCGAAGGTGGCTCGAGTTAGTGAAGGACTATGACTGTAAGATTCTTTACCACCCTGGTAAGGCAAATAGAGTAGCAGATGCACTGAGTAGAAAGACTTGTGCCACTTTGATGTCCTTATCATCATTGGCACCACCATTACAGAAGGAGATAGTAGATTATGGAGTGGAGATTATTGATGGGCAGCTAGCTCTATTGACACTAGAGTCGACTTTGCTTGAAGAGATACAGAAGGAGCAAGCTGAGGATTCTGATATCCAAAGGATCAAGCAGGAGATGCAAGAAGGAGAGAGTAAAGAGTTTAGAGTATCTGACAGTGGGATACTCTACTATGGTGACCGTTTATGCGTCCCCAATCATGAAGAGATGAGAAAGAAGATTCTTAAAGAAGCCCATGGAACTCCCTACTCAATGCATCCTGGTTCCACTAAGATATACCAGGATTTGAAAAGAAGATTTTGGTGGTCAGGGATGAAGAGAGACATAGCTAAGTATGTCAGCACCTGCCTAACATGTCAGAGAGTTAAAGCAGAATACCAGAGACCAGGAGGTGTCCTACAGCCCATTCAGATTCCAGAGTGGAAATGGGAAGACATAGCCATGGATTTCATAGTTGGTCTACCAAAGACAACTAATGGCTATGACGCTATTTGGGTGATAGTAGACAGATTGACCAAGTCTGCCCACTTCTTGGCAATCAGAGTGTCTTACTCGATTGAAAAGTTAGCCCAATTATATGTGCAAGAAGTGATCCGACTACACGGAGTTCCGAAGACCATTATCTCTGATAGGGATGGTCGTTTCACTTCACACTTTTGGGAGTGCGTACAGACAGCACTAGGCACCAAACTGAAGTTTAGCACAGCTTTCCATCCCCAAACTGATGGACAGACAGAGAGAGTGAATCAAATTCTAGAAGATCTGCTCAGAGCTTGTGCATTAGACTTCAAGGGCAGTTAGTGCAAGTATTTGTGTTTAGCTGAGTTTGCCTACAACAACAGTTATCAGACTACTATTGGTATGGCGCCCTATGAAGCTCTTTATGGCAGGAGGTGTAGATCTCCCCTCTGTTGGTATGAAGGTAGTGAGAAGAAAGAAATGAAGTCACAGACTGATCTCATAGATGATACCACAGAAGCTATAAGGAGTATCCGCCAGAGAATAAAAACTGCTCAGAGTAGGCAGAAGAGTTATGCCGATGTACGCCGTAGACCGTTAGAGTTTGAAGTTGGGGACACAGTTTTCCTCAAAGTAGCTCCTATGAAGGGTGTAATGAGATTTGGCAAGAAAGGCAAGCTAAGTCCTCGATACGTAGGACCCTACCAAGTAACGAAAAGAGTTGGCAAGGTAGCTTATGAGTTGGAGCTACCTTCAGAGATGTCAGCAATACACATTGTGTTCCATGTCTCAATGTTGAAGAAGCACATCCCAGATGTCAACCAAGTGATTGAGCCACAGATGATACAAGTTCAGGAGGATCTCAGTTATGAAAGTCGACCTATTCAGATAATAGATCGAGCAGTTAAGAAGCTGAGGAACAAAGAGGTACCACTAGTGAAAGTCTTATGGCTGAATCAGAAGCATGAAGAGGCAACTTGGGAATCAGAAGATAGCATGAGGCAAAGGTATCCAGAGCTGTTTTAAGTTCGAGGACGAACTTTTTACAAGGTGAGGAGGATTGTAACACCCAATAATTTTCATGAATAATTAGGAATTTTTCTGAATTTTTGGTAATTTTTCGGAATATAAATGAAAAAATTAAGGGTCGAGCGAGGGATTGATCTCGCGACCACAGGGACAGGCAGGTCCTTAAGGGCGCCCAGCTGACCAGAAGGGCAAGGGTATCAAGCACAGAAAGGGGAGGAGTGAAATTATGTTATAGGTGAGTTAGGCTTTTTCATGAAGAGGTATTTAAACCCCGCTTAAGTCGCGTGAAACCGCAGACTAGGGTTGGTGGCTGTGCGACAAGGGGAGGGCGAGGGGCTGCGAAACCAAAGGGAACTCAAGAGATCTCTTTCTCCTCCTTCTTCCTCTTGAGTAGAACATCTAGGGCTTCTTCCCTAGGGTCAAGGAGGGAGGAGATTTGCGCGAAGAAAGGGAAGAGAAGGGCTACGTTGGGATTTAAACCATATTTAGTGAGTTTTCTTCAAGAAAGGGTAAGTAGATCACTCACCTGCAATAGGAGTAGTTTTCGTATGTAAGTTCTTGTTATAGAACCATGTTTTATGATGCATGCTTTAAGATTATGGTTATCGTGTGTTTTAAGTTTTTAAAGATGCATGTTTTCTCATGATAGAAATTTAATTGGTTTAGATTTGGTGTATGTAAGCTAAGCATGATAAGATTTAATTTTTGAAAAGTCCCAAAAATGAGGTTGGGATTAAGGGCACGCAAGGTGCTCGATGAAAGTCTCAAGTAAGAAATGTAAAGGTGTTAAGTGCAAAATTTATATAAAAGTAAGATAGTTTGATACGTATAAGTATTATAGTAAGAAAGTATTTTATTTTCGGAAAGTGACATGTACCGGGCAAATGGAAGGCCCACAGAAAGTTAGAAAGAAGCTCTAATAAGGTGCGGTGGCTAGCTACCCCACAACCTAATAGAGAAGCGCACAATTGGTACATTGATACCATGGTACAATGTCAAGGCCTAAAGAAAGTTGATTACTATTTTCAAGTAAATAAGTATTCGCAAGTGTTTTCAATTTTAAGTATGTGCCTTTATTTCATATGTTAGCCTTGATACATTGTAAGCATGTTAAAGAGTAAGAGTAAGGAAGTTAGTATTTTGAATGTATGAGTACGTAAGGTTGCAAATGATGTAATGCAAGTAATGTTTTCCACATGATTGAGCATGATAAGTATATGTAAGTTTTCCCATGTACATGTATTTTGGAAGTAAGCATTCTTTGAAATGAGCATGTTTATTATCGATAGCATGGATTTGTGAGTTAGGATTTACTTACTAAGCATTGTGCTTATTAGTTATATTTCCTTCTATTGCAGATAAAGGCAAAGAAAAAGCATAAGTTATGGAGGTGGCCAGGACTTGCATTGATGCTCAGTGGCGGTGGAACCGTGGAAGAGATCCGTTGGGTTAAGGCTTAGAGGCAATTTCTGAAGTTTAGAAACTTGGAGTTTAATATTTTGTTTGGTAAAATGTGGACATTGTGTCTAACCTCCGCATAGAGTCAAAAGTTGATACAATCTTTAGCATGATTTCATATGGTTTGGTAGTCGTATTAAATTCCGCAAAGATTCTAATTTCAAGTCATTAGATTTGTTTTGAGTTGCTAGGATGTTTATAAAACTAGCATAGAGTATAAACATGGTGTTATATCTTTGTATGTCTTGAAAGTATATGAATTGGGGATCTTTGGAAATGGTTTTCAGCCTTATGTCTTTGTATGTCTTGAAAGTATATGATTTGTATATGTCTTTAGCACAATTTTGATTGGTGAAGTCAAAGGTTAAGGTTAAGTGAGTAAAGGTAAAGGCAGTAAAGAGCGACGATCCGGCTTAAGTATAGGGTAGAGAAGTCGGGTCGTTACAATCCTAACCCAGATTGATTTAGAACGGACTTCTGTTTTCCAAGGATCATGTCAAGACCCTTGGAACCCGAAGTAAATCGTTCTAAAGCCGCTCTAAGGTCCTTGACTTGAGTTTTCAAGGAGGAGTTCTCTTTCTCAAGCTTTTCAACTTGAGTAGAGGTTCCTTCTTGAACCTTCTCGGTCAAGGATCTAGAGTCAGCTCCCTCTTTCAGGAGTTTTACTTCCTGTCGGAGGGACTCGACCCAGATTTTGGCTTTCGCCAGGTTACAAGATAGGTAAGCAATTAACTTTGATAATTCAACTTCAGAATAACCACTTACCGTTATCTTGCCATTTTCTGAAATAGTGAGCCTTCCGTCGTCCGTCTCCGTCTCCGATTCTGATCCGGTGTCGATGTCTTCCGAAGCGGTTAAGGAGAGAAGGTTTGACTGTGGGGCCTCTTCTTCTTCTTCGGAGGAAGATTCGTCCCACGTGGCTTGAAGAGCCTTCTTCCTTCGAGTCTTTTTAGCTTCCTTTAGATTGGGGCACTCCGATTTGTAGTGTCCCTTCTTGTTGCATTCGTAGCAGGTCACATTTGGTTTGGTCTTTGACGTTGAAGGTTCAACTGGATCTTCCTTTCTTCGGCTGGCTTTCCTTCTATTGGTCTGTTGTTTCAGCTCCTTGTAGTAGTCCCGGGCTAGCTGAACCAGCTTGGGTTGATCCCCTTCATTATCTTCTGAGTCTGAGTCTGAGTCTGAGTCAGACTCGGGTGCAGGTTAAGGCTTTTTCTTGGTTACCTTTCCTTGTGTTTTACCTGCAAGAAAGACAATACCTTTTTCTGCCAAAGTGCAGTTAATCTGTTCATGTAATTCCAATTCTGAAAACAATTCATCTAATTTAATTTTAGAAAGATCCCTAGAAACTTTGTAAGCATCTACCATAGATGCCCACAGAGTATTTCTTGGGAAAACATTTAGGGTATACCTGATAAGGTCACAATTTTTTACTTTGTGACCGATTGTGTGCAAACTGTTTATCAGCTCCTGGATTCTGGCGTGCAGCTGTGCTGCTGATTCACCTTCATTCATTTTTATGGTGTAGAGTCTGTTCAGCAGCAGATCCCTTTTGATGATTCTGGTGTCGGAGGTGCCTTCGTGCAATTCAATTAGTTTGCTCCAGAGTTCTTTAGCACTGTTGAAGGGACCCGCCCGGTTCAGTTCTTCCTTGGTTAATCCACATTGCAAAGTTTGAGTTGTCTTTTCATCAGCCTCGATCTTTTCTTCAGCGAGGCGCCCCATTCGGAGTAGTGTTGTGCCACTCCTTCAGCATTCTTGGGGATTTCAAGGCCAGATTGGATTATAATCCACATATCCACCTGAGTTTTCAGGTGGACTTCCATCCGAATTTTCCAGTAGGAGAAATCTTCTCCACTGAATAGCGGTGGTCTGACTGTGTTGAAACCCTCTTGCATGACCATAATAATTTTTCTAAAAAAGAAAAACAAAGAAACTCGGTCCCAAGACTTGGTCTTGGATTAGCAGTGCGGGAAGGACAAAAAATTAATCGAAATGAAAGCGATCGAGTGGTGTTGCACCAACCTCGATTAACGAGAAAAATTCGAAAAAGAAATTAAAAATTTCATAAAATCCGAAAAAACAATTCTCAAATTGGTGGTTGCACCAGATTTGAGCCACCCGCTCTGATACCACTTGTTGGATCGATGAAAACGATAGAGGGGGGTGAATATCGTTAAAAACTTTTCAGACTAAGAAAGAGCAAATACGCAACGGAAAAAAATAAAGTACACAAGAACACAAGTCGATTTTTTACTTGGTTCGGAGTCGCAGTCAGCTCCTACTCCAAGGCCCACGGTCCTTGACCGTTTACTTTGGGCAATTCTATATTCGGAAAGATCTTTACAGATTTAGAGTACAGATATAGAATTTGACAACTAAATCATAACACTTTCATAAATTTAAAACTTTACCGACGCCCGAGATGGATCGAATTCCGGAGCAGAGGGTCGCCGTCGGCGCTGAAATCTCGAAATGGAACTTTGCCGGAGCGCAGCGCGTAAGCGAAAGTGTTTGGAGCATTGGAAAGAATTGATTCTGAAGCCTTGGGGTCGAGCCCCCTTTTATAGTGCTCATACGGGCGCCTGTGACGTTGGGGGCGCTTAACACGTGCCCTTCGATCCGTGAATCCTTATCCGCGGGCTCAGTCAGTGCTTATCCACCTCCACATGGGCGCCTGAGCTGATGGGGGCGCCCGTGACCTCACGGGTGCCTGATCCGGCTTGGTCCAGAGGCTTCGCAGCTATGTTTTGGGTTTTGCCTTCACTCTTGGGCGCCCGTATCCATACGGGCGCCTGAGCCCATTCGGGCGCCTAGGCCCAGTGAAGTCCCTCACTTGTAGACGACTAGTCCTTCGACCCTGCAACTTAGGTTAGTCCCAAAACATAATGAAAATTGGTTACAGTCGTAGCTATCTTGGTTCTGACTTCGGGTCTCCCAAATGGAACCCTAGGTCGAACCGACGCCTACTGTTCCCTCGACGGGGAACACGTCCTCACCTACTCCTCTCAGGAGAGTTTATCTTTTGCCAACCAGCTCCTCCGGTTGGACTTTTACCCAATCCCCCTGACCAGGTCTTCGTGCCCAACTTCTGGTCAGGTCTTTGGTGCCTAGCCCCTTGCCCAGTCCTTGACCAGGACTTCTTTGCCCGACTTCCGGTCAGGTCTTCTTGCCCAGTCCTTGACCAGGACTTCTTTGCCCAGCCCTTTGCCAGAACTTCTTGCCTAGTGTACCTAGGACTTCTTTCTGCACACTCAGTGAACAAGTTAGATCACAATAACATATTAACTTCTGAATCCTTTGTCATTATCAAAACTCAGGTTTGACTTAGATGCTGCCTGCACCAACAGCATCATCACCCTTGACGTCTTCACTGCATGGAGTAAGATTTAGAGGATTTGGAAAGTAGGGTTGCAAGCGGGATCATACCGTGTGTTCATGGTTTCGTCGCCCGTGTGCGGAGAGGAATTATCGCCCTTGACTTCTTCGCCGACGGGAGTAAGTATTTGGGAAGCAACTGATGCAAGGAGAGCAGGTGGGAAGCAGCTGATGCAAGGAGAGAAACTGATCGAAGGAAGTAACTTAAGCATGACTGACTGAATTATCGCCCAGGTGAAGAGATTTGGGAATTAGGGTTGCAGGTGGTGAGGGTGACGTTTAGTTGCCGGTAGGTGAGGTTTTTAATTAGGTCATGTTGATCACACGTGAGCCCCATTCCATTGCCAAGGACAGCTTTTATCTCACGTTCCTCTCACGTGACAGAGCTTCTGTTATAGATTACGAAGAGTTGACGGTAGAGATATATTTAGGATACTTTATAAAACAAGAGGGACGTAAATAAGTCCGAACAAACTTTAGGGATATAATTTGGACTCGATTGAAACTTTAGGGATATTTTAAAGAATTTTCTCTGCTGCATTTTGGTGCATGATTGATGTTTGCCCGTCTGCTCTGCCGAGAGTTTCTTCTCTGTTGGTACGATTCATGATACGACATTTAGGGTTAGATCGGATGTTGTGGGGTGTGTGGGTTTTGGTTTTGTACATCGAGATCTAGATCCTTGTGGTGAGTTTACTTAATTTATGTAGATCTTGTTGAACCTAGGTCTTCTATTTGGATTTTTAGCTTCGATTCATGTTGTTTTTTACCTGTTTGTTGACCAGATTCTATGATTGAGAATTTGAATTCGTTTGTTCTTTACTTTGAGTTTGTGGAGATCTGGTATTGGGCTTGGAAATTGTATCAGGTCAGTGATGCGGTTTTCTTCTGTTGTGTAGAGGTTGCTCAATTTTGTTGATCCAAGCCTTGCCGTGGGATCAGAGGATGGTTTTTGAGTTGTTGTGAAACTGCTTTAGTGTTTTATTTCGGGCGTTGTTTCAGCTGATCGGGCAGAGGAGGGCGGACTCGTGTTGTTGTGGTTAAGTGTGATCTTGGATGGTTTTGGGTCTGTGTAGTTTAATCTGAAGGGGAGGTATGTTTTGAGGGTTGTTCGGATGGCTGTTGGTGAGCAGAGTGTGGTGTGTGAGGGGTTCTTGGAGTTTGATCTTGCTCCTTCTCCCTTTGAGCCATGAGTTCCCTGAGGTGGAGTTCTGTAGTGGTTAGGTTACGGTGGGTTCTGCCATGTGACTCCCTAGTGGTGGATTTGTTTTTGGCTACGAGTTCTATATATGTTATGTAAGTTTAGGTATTCTTATATTTCTTATGGACTGTACCCTGTTGGTTCTCTACTTGTTATATTTTTTGTTATGTGATGCTTATTGTCTACTCATATACCCGCTGAGTCTGCCCCGACTCACCACCCCTGCTTTCTTTTTTTGTTTTAGATAGCAGGTAGTCGTATTTCTTGGAGCCAGGAGAGAATCCAGTTACCAATCCCCAGAGTTGAGTTATTTTTCCGTATTTGATTTAGTTGTTTTGTTTCAGTACTTGGTAAGTTATATTTTATTTGTCATCGGGTTTTGTCGTTATCAGAGACATTTGAGTTCTCTTTGGATTGTAGTTTCTTTTATGTTTAAGGTGGCTGAGCCACCCATTATCTTTTATGTTGATATAAACTGCATGGTGATGTTTTTATTTCTGTTATGATGACTGAGTCATCTTTTGTGATTAGAGTGTATGCATTATTGCCTCAATTTGTCCACCGTACATGGAAGATGCCGTCCGATTTTTGAGTAAGCATGTGTATCTGGGGTCGTGACAACTTAAGCTTAACGATTTGCTCTACTTGCGCCTGTAATCTACTGCTGTATTGCCTTTTAGAGTTGCTGCAATTTATAACAAAATACTCAATTTCAATTAACACCTTAAATTTAAAAAATTTGATGGTAGAGCATGAAGTCTAGACAATAAACTTGTCTGTGTTCGAGAAACTATAAGAATTGTGCGCATGCAATTAATTCGGAGACTGCAGAATGGCTGGATAAGACAACAATTGTCAACATCCGATTAGAAGATTAATAGATCGAAACAACATGTGGAGATGGATTGCTGTGTGATATGAAGAAATGTGCAAAAATACATATCTCTTATGAATATGTAAAATGACATTTTGGAAGAATATTCATGCTCTGACCTTATTATACTTTTCCCAGAAGTGCAGTATTCTTGAACTTGCTGTCAGTATCCGATGCAATTACATTAGTATAATTTTCCAATTCTCATAAATAGAGAAAGGGAACGAGAAGCCTTTCCATACTGTATATTGTCAGTTAACTTTATCTAACCTTATGTTGACAAATTGTCCAGTCAAATAGGCATCCTAAGTCAGTTCAAAGTACCTGCATCCGCATAATCACAGGTGACCTGCAGAAGCTCTCTAAACAATCTTACTCCATGGATTTTGATGATGCATCAAGGTTGATTGTAATAGGCTCTGAGGAGTCTGCTCTTTATAATAGTGGAGTAGGTCAGCTCTTTCTCTCGGTCATTTGAACTCTATCCATTCTTTTGTTGTCTGGGTAAAAATCATAAGAGAAGATATATTTCTGCAGATTAATGGTGTGGTCTTTGTGGCAGGTCCGGTCAACACACTGGGGCCGGGGCACTACCTTCCTACGATTTATCTACAATGAGAGCTGCAACAAATAATTTTTCAAGTGAAAATAAACCTGGGGAAGATGGATTTGGTGTCGTTTACAAGGTAAGAGATCGATCTAGTGTAGTGGTAGGAAAAGACTCTGTATTTCAAAGATACTTACATATTCCCAAGTATATTGCATTTTATTAGGGTCAGTTTCAAGATGGGCAAATGTATGCTGCCAAGAAATTGTCGAGATACTCCTCGCTTGCCCAACTCTCACTAATTGCCAAGTTACAATATTGAAATCTTGTTCGACTTTTGGGGTGTGTATTGAAGGAGATGAGAGTCTCATCATCCTTGAATACATGGAAAATAAACGCTTGCATGCCTTCATTTACGGTTAGTATACTTGCCTACATTAATTTCGATTGTCATCATCTGCTGCAAGTTAAGCATCTAATCTTAAGCAAATGTGCTAGATAAAAATAGAAGTTCTTGCTAAATTGGCAAAAACACCTTGAGATTATAATTGGGGTACACATCTAATCTTAAGCAAATGTGCTAGATAAAAATAGAAGTTCTTGCTAAATTGGCAAGAACACTTTGAGATTATAATTGGGATTGTATCGTGGACTCCTATACTTGCATCAAGACTCTCTCTTGAGGGTCATCCTTCATGATACGAGTAATATCCTCCTTAACAAGGTCATGATTCCGAAGATTTTGGATTTTGACATTGCAAGGATATTTGAAAGAGATAGATCTGATCTTGAGAATGCAACTGTTAGGCCAATTGGAACGATGTAAGCCCTCTAGGATGAGTTTGTTTGAGCGAAAAGATATAAGAGAGCAAGAGTGGGAGCTTTGGAGGGAAAATAAATAAGAAATAAACATTGTGTATGTCTAAGTTTGGTGACAAAAGTTTTACTATATCTTTCTGAAAATATCAAAACTTTTGAACTCATACACGAAGATGTTTGATTGGCATCTTGTAAAGTACTAATCATGCTAGAAATTCCTAGAGATTGTTTCATGATAATTGAAGAATATTTGGTGCAAAATTATACACACACACACACACACACACACACACACACACACACTCTTGGCCCGGTGGTAATTGAGCTATATAAATTTGAAGGGTTTTCAATCAAAATTTAGAGGTTCAAAACTGAGTAATGACACTATTAGGAAGAGTTTAATTTATCACTCCTATCCCAAATAAGAAATAGTCTCATATACTTTAGTGTGGGAATACCTAATGGTCAACAGTAAAAAAAGTCTTCATTTGTATAGAGGATGCTCAAGTTTAACATGCTTCAGTTATAATTTAAAAACAAATCACAAAATATAAAAGTATTGTTTATGATAACATTATATTCAAATGAGTGAAGGGCATACAATTCATCGACCTGTGATTGTGATACTCATTTCTTTGGTAGTGCAATTTCCTTCACTACGAGTCGATGTTATTGAGGGATTTTTGAGTGGAATGGAAAGTTGATCCTCACTTGCTAACATCATCAACACCTCCGCCATTGTTGGCCTGTCTTCGTAGTTATCTTGTACGCACAAAAGAGCCATTCGAATGCAACGTAGGATTTCGAATGTTGGATATGAGCAACCTATTGCATCGTCGAGAATATCCAAAGATCTTCCTTCCTTCCAAAGTTTATATGTCTATAATTACATAGGAATTAGATTTTGAATTCTAACAACTTATGAAGGTAAAGGTATATATATGCATGTTTTCAAGTTAAACTTACATGTTGTAAAAGGTTTAAACCTGAATTTGTTTGGCTGAATGTTCTATTTCTCTTGCCGCTGAGGATTTCTAGCACTATCACACCAAAACTGAACACATCTGATTTAAATGAGAAATATCCGCATGATAAATACTCAGGTGCCATATATCCACTGCACTCAAGAACTTGAACATTAGTTTTATTTTATGCTAGAAAATGAAAATAATTTATGCTATATAGAAGATATATTATTATTTGATTGTATATAGAAAGATGGAAGGGAAAATTAAAAAAAAAACAATATGAACTATTTCTCTCCTATTTTATCTTTTGATGCAAGTAAATTTAACTTGAAGGGATAAACTTACAAGGTTCCAATTGGTCTAGTGGTTCCATCTGGAAGATCAATATCTCCTTCAACTATTCTTGCTATGCCAAAATCTGAAATTTTTGGAGTCATGTCTCTGTCCAAGAGGATATTACTTGGCTTAAGATCACGATGAATGACTCTCAAGATAGAGTCCTGATGAAGGTATAAAAGGCCTCGAGCAATTCCAATTATAATGTCAAGACGTTTTTGCCAATTTAGCAAAGAACTTTTTATTTTATCTGGAGTCATTTTCATAAAATTAGCTATATAAATAAAGACAAATATCTAACCATTATTTATGAGGTGATGTAATTAACTCATTAAGGAAAATATATTTACCATAAATGAAGGCGTCTAAGCTCTTATTTTCCATGTATTCAAGAATGATAAGTCTCTCACCGCCTTCGATACAACAACCCAAAAGACGAACAAGGTTTCTATGTTGTAACTTGGCTATAAGCGAGAGTTCATTTTGAAACTCATTTGGGCCTTGTGAGGAGTTTTTGGACAATTTCTTGACAGCAATCTTTTGTGCATCTTCCAATTGACCCTTGCAAAATGAATTATTTATTTCATATTTGCTGGTTTAAAAGATTGGCCCTCTTTTGCTATACTGGAACTCTTCTTACCTTGTAAACCACACCAAATCCACCTTCTCCAAGTTTGTTTCCATCAGAGAAATTATCTGTTGCAATTTTTATTGTACACAAATCGTAGGAAGGTAGTAGCCCCAATGTGTTGAGCATACCTGGCACAAAGATCACACCCTTAATCAGTATAATTCTCCCATCATGTTCTTTGATTTCAAAAAATTAAAAAAAGAGAAGGAACTCACCTACTCCTGTATCAGTATTATTTAGATGAGAATCTTCATAGCCGATGGAGACTGACCTGGACTCTGATACATCATCACGAGTCGTCGAGTCACCTGCGAGAATGAATTGAACACCATGATCGACATTACTTTCTCACAGATAAAACTAAAACTTAGTGACCACTGCGATTCATTACCTTCGCATACATTTGGCAGCAATAGCAATCTGGTCGACGCTCTGTTTCTCTTCCACCAAACGAGTACGCCAACACAACATAGGAGAAAAAATCCGAGTAACAGAGGAATGACTATCGCTGCCCACGCGTGTTTCTTTGTTGATGATTCATTTGTGTCAATAATTAGATTACCTGGCAGTCGAATGAATAAATCATCTCGTCCTTCATCATCAAAAGTTCTGAGATCCAACAGATCACCAGTCCAAGTTATGCATCCATAAGATCCATTGATCACAGCATACGCAACGCATGAGTAATTATTTTGATCCAAGCACCATTTCTTGCAGTCACCTGGACTCATGTTTCTTCGTGCTGTAGCGTTCTCAGCGTCGGGCAGCTTCACGTTCGTCACCTTTAAAAACTGATTTGACGAGTAATTCAAAGGCTTCTCCCTCTCGCATTCGTTCGTAATATTTACGAGCCCGGGCAAGCACGGGCAGTCGGGGCCATTGTATTTCATGGTGCACACTTTGTTGCGACCGCAGCGGTTGTACTTATCGCAGTCGTCCTCTGGAATCGACCACCGAAGCTGCCACTCTCCCGTCTCAAGAAACCAACGCTGGAAGGTCCCATTAACGCACAAAACCGACCGTGACAGCACCAGCGTTGGCGAGACTTTGTAATTAGCCATATAATAGGTCTCATTCTCGTTGGACACAAACACGAAATTTATTGCCGCCTGGCTGTTCACCATCGACGGATGGCCGTTGAACTCATATCCGTTCCATAGGCCGGTGCGATGGTATTTGGCGGATCCATTAAAAACGACCAATTCCGAAATAGGTAGAGCACGGATCATGTGGATGTAGTCTCCCGGAGAAGGATCCGTGAGGTTCTTCCATGACACTTGCCACCATGAAGTATTGGTCCGGTTGTTAAATCCGAGCTTCATGCCAGGGAGATACGTGGCGCTGTCGTCTGGTTGCTCAAAGCTCTGCCATAGAATCGAGTTGCCGTCGTTCAGCACGAGGTTTCCAGAATCTAAAAGCTGCAAGCGTGCAGAATTGAGTCCTTTGGATCTCGTTCTCGTCGACCAAACATTTCTGTCTTCCTCAAATAAGATTAGATTTCCATCGGAAGTGTGGTTGAAGGATGCCATGGATTTGTCGACAGACTTGTTTCGATTGGCGATCCATACTACAGTGCCTTCTTGCGGTGGGAGATTGCAGTACCAGATTCCTAAGTATCCGTTCGCTGAACTATTATCTAGACTGAAGAAGCCCAGTTGGAACAGGTGATCTCCTGCCGATGTCAAGTTCTGGTTATTCACAATTGAGCTATTCTGGATCATTATATCTCCTGTACAAGTCATCAATAAATAAATAAATTTTAATGAAGGATGAAGCTAACTTTTCTAGAAATATGTAAAATGATATATATATATATATTATATATATATATTAAATTTACTAAATAATTTTATTTCTCAAGATGCTTTTCAGCCACACCAGCTTTGCCCGAGATATTATCGCTCCCATCAGTATTCCACTGGCCACTCCACTATCTTTAGATGACTAGCAACTGATTTTTGAATCATCCAATGGATTCAGAGTATTTTTAGTCATTGGCTACCACTTTGAACAAGTTAAGTCAAGGGATAATTTTAAAAATAAATTATTTAATTGATAAATTTTAAAGGGGGAAAAATTAAAAAGGAAGTTTTTATTATTATCATTATTATAAAATAATTCTATTTCGAAAAATATTAAAATAGTACACCACCAATAATATTTTGTTCAAAATACTTTATTACTTCATCTTAGAACTACAGTGAGAAATATCTATGGGACTATATCTTAAATTCGTCTATTATTTAGTTTATCATCTTAGAGCTACTTAAAATTATCCAAAGTAGTTCCATCTTAAAATTGCTTTTTAACTAAACTAACTCTAAATTTGACTTATCTTAGAACTATTTTGATTAAAGAACTTCTAATTTAGAGTTGTTTTGACTCAGTTTTGTTTAAAATTGCTATAAAAAAAAATCTACTTTAGAATTATTTTGACTCAGTTTTGAGCATCACTTTGTATAAAAGAGCTCTAAATTAGAGCACTATTTCAAATAGAAAATTATAGATTGAGTGACTTTCTAACAATTTCAAAAAGTGATGTGCCTTTTTGACTATATGAAAAGATGCTATTTTGATTTTCTATCCTTTGGAAGTATGG
>JAGFNQ010002698.1:247915-339654 GCA_024364735.1 Boesenbergia rotunda
GGTTCGTTGATAGTGGATGCTCCAAACACATGACGGGGATAGATCATTGTTTACCACATTTCACAAGAAGAGTAGAGGTAATGTATCATTTGGTAACAATGGTAGCCTTAAGGTCATAGGAATAGGAGACATTCAAATATCCGGATGTCTTAGAATCTCAAATGTCCTTCTAGTCAAGGGGATGAAATTTAATCTCCTAAGTGTCAGTCAATTGTGTGACACGGGTTACACAATTGATTTCCAACCAAGTCAATGTCTAGTTAGACAAAATGACACCTTGGACACGGTACTAGTAGGAGCAAGAGTAGACAATATTTATCAAGTTTCATTTAAAAGTGCTACTAATGTTCTTGCTAAGTGTTTCATGTCAAAACAAGAAGAGTCCACTCTTTGGCACGGAGGCTAGCACATGTGAACATGAAAGAACATCCGGAAGTTGGCCAACAAGGGACTAGTTCGAGGCTTACCGAGCATCAAGTATAGAAAAGATAAATTATGTGATGCGTGTCAAATGGGTTAAGCAAGCAAAATCTGCACATAAAGGTAAAAGCACTGTAAGTACTTCCAATGCTTAGATTTACTTCACATGGATCTATTTGATTGTAGCACTATCATATCATTGAATGGAAGTAGATACTGCTTTGTTATCATTGATGACTTCACTAGATATACTTGGACTTTCTTTTTAAAACATAAGGATCAAACCTTAGATATTTTCATTTCTTTTTGTAGAAGGGTTGAAAATGAGAAATCATCAACAATTAAGATAATAAGAAGTGATCATGGAGGTGAATTTCAAAACCAAAGGTTTCTAGAGTTTTGTCAAGATAAGGGTATAGACATGAGTTTTCTACTCCTAGAACACCACAACAAAATGGTGTTGTAGAGAGGAAGAACTGTGCACTTCAAGAGGCTGCACGAAGCATGCTTAATGAGTACTCACTCCCGAATTACTTATGGGCTGAAGCTGTTAATACAGCTTGCTATGTGCAAAACCGAATTCTCATCCATAGGTTTTAGAAAAGACTCCCCATGAACTTTGGTTTGGGAAACCACCTACGGTTAAACATCTTAGGGTGTTTGGTTGTAAGGTGTTCATCCCTAAACACCAAGGATCACCTTGGAAAGTTCACGGCAAAAGCTGATGAAGGATATTAGTCGGGTACTCCCTCGTTAGTAAAGCTTACCGAGTCTACAACAAGAGAACTAAACTAGTTGAGGAGTCTTCTGATGTGGTTTTTGAGGAAGTTCCAAAACCAATTGACCAGTCAGATAATGTAGAAGGAGTTCAGATCGAACTAAGGAGACTTAGTTTGAATGAAAATCCGAGTATTGTTGATGGTGATGAGTCTGATGATGATGAACCTAGACAACTCATTGATCAGCCTGATCCTGAGGCTGAACTTGTGTCTAGTGAACTCGTTCAAGAAGCACCACCAACACCAAGACAAACGAGATTAGCCTCTAGTCATCCCCAAGATCAAATCGTTGGAGACATTCATCAAGGGGTTAGGACTAGATCATTCTTCAGGAATGAGGCTAATGAAGTTGCTCTAATTTCCGAAATTGAACCTGGAAAAATTGATAAAGCATTAAATGATCCCGATTGGATTATCGCAATGCAAGATGAACTAGGACAGTTTGAGAGGAGTCAGGTTTGGGACTTAGTCCCTAGACCCAAGAAGACCACTATTATTGGAACTAAATGGGTCTTCAAGAACAAATTAAACCACAAGGGAGAAATCATTAGAAACAAGGCACGCTTGGTAGCCAAGGGCTACAGTCAAGTTGAAGGTCTTGATTATGATGAGACTTATGCTCCCGTGGCATGATTAGAGTCCATCCGATTGATGCTTGCATTTGCAGCACATCGAGGCTTCAAACTATTTCAAATGGACGTCAAATCGGCATTCCTAAATGGTTTAATTAGGGAAGAAGTCTATGTCGAACAACCTCCAGGGTTTGAGAGTACCGAACATCCAAACCACGTGTACAAGCTCAAGAAGGCACTCTATGGTCTTAAACAAGCACCCCGGGCTTGGTATGAGCGGTTGTCGACATTCTTGATTGAAAAAAGGTTTTCATTAGAAGTCAAATAGACCCTACACTATTTCTACGAAGAGATGGTGACAATATATTTGTAGCCCAAGTATATGTCGATGACATAATTTGTGGCTCAAACAACAAGGGCTATTTACGTGAATTTATCGGACACATGGAGAGTGAGTTTGAAATGAGTCTAGTGGGGGAGTTGACTTTCTTCCTCGGACTTGAAATCAAGCAAACTCGCGATGGTATCCATGTGCACCAATCAAAGTACACACATGAAATGCTTCGAAAATTCAATATGAGTGATTCAAAAGAGGTAACCACTCCCATGGCTACAAACACAAGATTGGACAATGATGAGAGTGGTAAACCCGTTGATCTAACTCAGTATCAAAGCATGATAGGTAGCTTGCTATACCTCACAGCTAGTCGACCAGATATACTATTTGCTGTAGGTATGTGCGCTAGGTATCAAGTCTGTGCCAAGGAATCTCACCTAATTGCTGTTAAGCGAATTTTGAGATATCTCAAGGGCACAATTGGTGTAGGTCTTTGGTATCCCCGTACCGAATCTTTTGATTTGATGGGCTATACGGATTCCGACTACGCTGGATGTAAGTTGGACCGGAAAAGCACGAGTGGGGGCTGCCAATTCCTAGGATCGTCTCTAGTAAGTTGGTCGAGTCAGAAGCAACATTGTGTTGCTCTTTCCACTACCGAGGCAGAATATATCGCCATGGGAGAGTGTATATCACAATTGTTGTGGATGATCCACACCTTAGAGGACTATGGATTGGGTTATAAGGGTGTGCAAGTGTTATGTGATAACATTAGCACAATTAACTTAACCAAGAATCCGGTCCATCACTCTAGGACAAAACATATTGAAGTAAGACATCACTTCATTAGGGATCATGTAGCTAGGGGGAACATCATACTCTCACATGTAGAGTCAAAGTCAAACCTAGCTGACATTTTCACTAAACCACTTCCCGAGAGTGAATTTAGTTTCCTTAGACGGGAATTGGGAATGTGTCGCGCTTCATGATGTTCAAATTGTGGTCAAAACCCTTCATGATTATTTCAAGTTGTCAGGAAACAATTGGGTAACTTTGGGAACATCTCACACAAACTATAAGGGTTACCAAAATGTTTTTGTTTGCTAGATATGGGGTGAGATGCTAGGTTCAACTTAATTTCTCGAAATGTCATTGCATCAATTGAGAAATTAAGTTGACGAGATAATAATCACGGTGGTGACCAAGTATGGGAAAAACCATTGCATAACACATGTGTATATGGCTCCATGATCATACTTGGACATTACAATCAAGGCAACTTGATTGGACACTTGAAGTTGGAATAAATAAAAAAATTGTTTTGAAGTTGCTTGATTGATTGATGGTTGAGTTTGACTTCATTAAGATGGGTCAAAGTGTTTGATGAACCTATAAGGACTTTAGATTCTTGTTCAAGAATCAATTTTAGCCATAAAGACCTGTCCAAGTTAGACAAAATCCATCAAAGATCGTTTGGAAATTTCAGAAATTCTGAAACTGAATATTCCAGGTCGTATCAGGAACCCTGATCGGTCACCGGACCGATCAGGCATAGGACTGATCGGTCCCCAGACCGATCTGACTCCTTCCTGTGTCGGATCTCCCGAAAATTGACTAAGTGTCTGAGCTAGCCTGGATCGGTCTCCAGACCGATCTGGAACCCTGTGGGGATCGGTCCACAGACCGATCAGGGAGCTCAGAGGTTTCTCTTCAGACCCTACTGATCAAATCCTGATCGGTCACCCGACCAATCAGGAGAGCGTCTGATCGGTCATCAGACCGATCAGGACCACGCCAGTCCGATCAGGATCGCATCTGATCGGTTTGGACGCGATCTGATCGAACGGTGATCCGATCAACCGCATTAAATTTTGGTTGGTGGACCGATCCACCAACCGATTAACTCTCCAAGTCGGCGTTTTCCCGAACCCTAGCGCCGAAACCACCCCGTCTGTGCAACCTTGAGTGAGCGAGAGAAGTCTCTGCGTCCTCCTTCACGCTCGCGCGATCTCCTCTGCGGGCGATTTTCAGCTTGAAGGCTCTTCCTTCACGCGCGTTCTCTCTGTCGAAGTCTTCTAAACGAGTATCAATGGCACCAAAGTAAGTGTTTGGCTTCATTTCCCGTTTCCAAGAGATCATGAAATATATATTTGTGAAGCTAATCGTATTTTTGTTCTTGTTCTTGCTGTGATCTCTCGTTCCGTGTGTCTGTGCCGTGACCTATTTTTGCCGTGACCCTCTTCCTCATCTTCTGACCAAAATTTCTTATCTATCTTTTGATTGGGTCTCATCCTATGATCAACTCTTGTATGATTCACTCTATGTGTCATGATCAACTCAAATCTCCTTAGAAAATCATCTAAAGGAAAGGAGGTAGCAGAGGGAAATCCAAGGGGGAAGACTCCTTCCTCTTCTTCCAGAAGGCCATAGCCCTCCTCTAGCTCCAGGTTCCCAAATGCGGCCTATGAGCAGGCCTTTCAATCTAGGACATTCAAACTTTTACCCTGCAGATCCATAGACATTCCTTTCTTAACCGAATACTGCCCTTCTATTATGGAGATTGTTACTTATTACAATCTGGAGTTTTTTCTTTCTTTGGAAAGAACCATAAATTACGATCTCGTCTCCGAATTTTACAACAACCTACAACCAAGCTCTAAAGGGGGTTTCGAGTTCACCACTCGGGTCGGGAAGATGAATCTCGACTTTTCTTATGAGATTTTGGCTGAGTACTTGGGTGGTCGACGATCACCGAATCTTTATTCCCTTTATCCTGACCTTCCTAACCCTCTGCTAGCACCCTTTGTAGACGTTACCCCTGATTCCATTCATCAGTATTTCTTTGGTTATCCGCGTCCAGACGGTCTTGATGAGCTTGGACCTGACTTTCCTACATTTGCTGCACTACGTCTGTCTCCCTCTAGTTATATACTATTCAAGATCATTACCAATTGTATTCTTCCAATCACCTCAAAACCCTTAGCTGAGATCCGACCCTATCACTGCTTGATGCTTTACGGCATGCACAGCCGTTCAGATTTCGATATTATGGAGAGCATCTTCCAGTCCATTTTGTCTTATCGAGAGGAGTCCACCCGCCGCACTGTCTACATGCCTTTTGGTCACGTCATCACCGACTGGCTCATGTCAGTAGGTGTTGATGTTTCCAAGGGTCGGACGGTGCCTATGGTACGACAGGATTGCAGACTTGGCCGGCGTGCCTTCGCCAAGTCTGGCATCATTATTCGGGGGCCCGATCGGATGTTGATCTGGAAAGATGGTAGGGTTCTTGGGGAGTTACCACGGGGAGTTCCACAGGGTCAGGCACCAGCCGCTGTTGCTGATGACGATGACTATGATGAGCCGAATCCGGATCTCCGATGGCAGATCTCAGAGCTAGATCAGACTGTTCAGGAGCTTATTCAGCTGGGGGCGGCAGATCGTGAGGAGTTTCGTTCGGGTTTTCGCTCTTTCGATTCCCGACTGACCAGGATCGAGACCGATCTCTCAGGGACCCGCACTCTCCAGCAGACATGGTATGACGAGTGGCGCGCCCACACATTTCCTAGAGGTGCACCTTCTGCAAGTTCTGCACCAGGGTCTTATGCTCCTACCGATGCTGCGATGGACGATCTTATGCGCGATGATGACCCCCCCACTGACACTTGACCTCAGATAGTTGTTGTTTTATCATGATCTGTGTTGTATGACTTTTGGCTATATGCCTTCTGACTTTGTTGTTATGACCTTGAGTCACACATATTTTACTACTTGCTTGGATGTTTTCATGTCTTGACCCATATATTTTATCTGCCATGCTTACTCTGCTATTGTTGATGTCATGCTGTTTGTATATCTATTATGTGCATGATTATTCAATTGACATTTTATGCTTACATTGCCATGTCTAGTTGATCCTTATGGATATTATGGCCTGCTTTGGGAGTCTATATTTCATACTCATATGATACATGTGACTGCTTTGTCTTACCTTAATCTTTTCATATGTGTTCATATGATTAATCCACAAATTATCACATTTTTGAGTTGGGACCCTCTAGGTTTGAGGGGGAGTTTATCTTAACAGTCCCTCTTACCCCTTTTCAGTGTTCGACAAAGGGGGAGAGAGTGTGATTGGTTAAGTTCAGAATGACCATGTTGTAGGGGGAGGATCTGGATTCCCCTATGATTCATAATGTTGGAAAATTGATTGAGAATCCCTAAACTTAAAATCTGGTTGTCAAACAACAAAAAGGGGGAGATTGTTGATGCAGTCTGGCCCTGATTGCTGTTTTGGTGTTGACAACGATTTTAGTTTAAGAGAATGATTATGATATGGAAAATCCTAATCTGGGAGGTTAGGTGGATTATGATTAAGTCCTGATCGAGGATTAGGCATGATATGGAAAACCCTAACCTGGGAGGTTAGGTGTGATGATTGTGATGATTATGATTAAGTCCTAATCGAGGATTAGGCATGATGTTGGAAAATCCTAACCTGGGAGGTTAGGTGTGGAAAATCCTAGCTTGGAGGGCTAGGTGTTGAAAATCCTAACCTGGGAGGTTAGGTGTTGGAAAAGTCCTAATTCGGAAGGGTTGGGTGAAAAGTCCTAGCTTGGAGGGCTAGGTGAAAAGTCCTAACTTGGAGGGTTAGGTGCAAATTCCCATCCTGGAGAATTAGGTGAAAAAGTCCTGGCTTGGAGGGTCAGGTACCTAGCTTGGAGGGCTAGGTTGGATGATGTTCTAACTCGGAAGAGTTGGGTGAAAAGTCCTAGCTTGGAGGGCTAGGTGAAAAGTCCTAGCTTGGAGGGCTAGGTGAAAAGTCCTAACTTGGAGGGTTAGGTGCAAATTCCCAACTTGGAGAGTTAGATGGAAAAATCCTTAGCTTGGAGGGCTAAGGTGGATGAATCCCTAGCTTGGAGGGCTGGGTAGAGTCACTGGATCGGTCTGGTGACCGATCAGGGACTGTTGGCACGCTGCTCCTTAGTGGATCGGTCTGGTGACCGATCCAGCTATGTCTGATCGGACTGGTGACCGATCAGGGAGCGCACAGTGAGATTGGGAATCTACTGTGTGGCTCCTGATCGATCCGGAGACCGATCAGGGAGCAGGCTGCTTCCTTGCTGTCTTGCTCCTGATCGGTCTGGTGACCGATCAGGGAGCAAACAGTGAGTGAGTTCCCGTGCTGATCAGAGCCTTGGATCGGTCCGGTGACCGATCAGGAACCTTGGATTTGATTAAAAAGTTACTGTTCATCTGCTTTGATCGGTCTGAGTGACCGATCAGGATCCAATCTGATCGGTCTGGTGACCGATCAGGATCAACCCTGATCGGTCTGGTGACCGATCAGGCGTGTATTGCTGTGAGAGCTGGGAATCCCAGCAGAGCAGTGGATCGGTCTGGTGATCGATCCACGCACCCTGGATCGGTCCGGTGACCGATCACTTTAATTCAAATTTCACTGTCAGACGTCGTCAGAACGTCTGATCGTATCCGATTTGCTGATGTATGTGATATGCTTTGTGATCTTCTGCTCTAATGCTCTGATTGAGTTTCAGGTGACAGGGGAGGATTCAAACACTCAAGGAGAAGTCAGAAAGTGCTTTCCTTGGAGCAGGTTTGTCCCTTTTCCCATCTCAGGTTGCAACGGCGAGCTGCGGACTGGAGCTAAGACTGGAGCTCGACTGAGGAGCTCAGTGAGTCCAGAGATAGCTCAGTAGAGGCTGGCGTTGGCAGAGGAGTAGCTGGGAGCTACAGAGATGGTGTCACCCGTCGCTTGGCGGAGAAACAAAAAGAACGCGAGAGTTGAGTTCAAAGTAGAGATTCAGTTTTTGAAAACCGGTGTGTTCTTGCGTTCTGCTGCGAGAAGCTTGCTGCTCTTGAGTTCTTCATCCATTCTAAGCAAGCTATTGAGAAGCATACATCATACTTGAGCGCTTGAAGGAGAAAACAAGAAGCTTGGAGTCCGACAGTGGGAAGACACGAAGCAGACGGGGTCTGCGTGAGATCGCCACTGGGTGGAGCTCGGGAAGCTGGCTGTGTTTAATCCTTGCTAAGTGTTTGAGTAAGATCTTTCTTGTTGTTGTTTCATTGTGCTCATTATATATCATTGTTTGAAACACACTGTGGAGAGGTTTCTCCACCGAGAAGGAGGTTGCTTCATATCCGGTGTTAACCGGGGCTTGATCTGCCGACGATCAAGGGATCGCCCACCTCAAGGGCACGCCAAGGAGTAGGGGCAAGTTATCCCCGAACCTTGTAAACCTTCCTTGTTAGCGATCTTGCTAGTTGTGTGTGCTTTGCAATCATTTGTTTTCTGCATACTCTGTTTTTCTATTCTTTCCGCTGTGCTACTGATATTTGAGTTGCAGAAATCGTGATTAGTTTTCAAGGGGCAAACGATTGTCTATATTCACCCCCCCTCTATAGCCATCTCGTTCCCAACACAACAATCAAGGAATGATGCATCATGTGCATATGATGTTTGTACGCATTCCAGCTATCACTACACTGGGTGGGTAAGTGGATAGAATGTCAGGGAGCCAACTGCTCCAATAATCATAATCCCAAAATCAGGCAAGAGGGGAGCCAACTACTCGTAGGTCACACAACCCATCATGGCATATACCCCTCAGCTAACAAGGGGGAGTCAACTGCTCGCGGTTCACACAACCCATCATGACATGTATCCCTCAGCTAACAAGGGCGAGCCAACTGCTCGCGAGTCACACAACCCATTATAACACATACCTAAAGCCAGAATGGGGGAGCCAACATCTCTCTATACCACTATTGTCTACTATCATGCTCCGACATCACTATCCATGAGTGACCGAGCGAAGACACGACAGAACAACTGCACACACTAGGAGGGGTCCCTGACTGCTACAATGCACCGAAACCACTACACAAGAGTGACCGTGTGGAGTCTTGATAGGACAACTATACACACTCTCCAATAGCCACCTGCTCACATGTGGCAATGTGTGCAGTTCATGTTCGCGGCATGACTAATGACATATCTCAACCACATGACTAGGAGCCCTATGTCGCCGCCTATGCTATAACACCAGAAGCATGACTGATGACATATCTCAACCACATGACTGGGAGCCCTATGCCGCCAGTCCATGCGCATATAGGGGCGATGCATGATATTAGCATAAGCAACACCCACCTAACTAATCCTCCAATCATCAACATGATATGCAGAGGTCCAAGAATAACCATGCGCCATATCCTAGGCCTAGTGCTAGGTATAAGGTGTCCTATCTCAAATAAAAAATACTCAATAAAAAATTCGACAATAAAGAGTAAGGAGGTTCAACCTTGAAGCAGTATAGAAATAAACTATCATCTAATCAAGCAGCTAGTATCAAGCACTATACGAAAGTAGAAATAACTATAACTCTACTGCTGTCTGTAACTACTATGCATAAAATTGTGACAATATCTAAATAGATAAGTCAGAAGTACCTACTTTAATATGAAGAAATCCGTGTGCGTAAAGAGTCTCCTGTCCAAAATAATATTCACGATGAATGAACCAAATCAATGTCCTACACCACAGAACATAATCATTTAGTTATAGTCACAAATGATACTTAACTAAATACATCATCTAATTTGATTAGGATTAATCCAAATTATCATAATAATTTAATTGTTCCCCAACTTCAATGATTAACTACTCAATCCTATATATTTAGATCAACTTAATTCCCCAAGAAGACTAAACCAATCCAAAATAACAACTACCTTCACCTACTGACCCACGGCAGCACAAGTCCAAAGATAAACAACCATGAAGCAAACTCGAAACAAACCGTTCAAAACACTACATCAATCTGCCTACACACTCCAACAGATCAAACATCAATTACCAATCCACCTCCTGATCAAGAACCTTCTAACAATGTATCACACGACAAAGCATCACCAGCTCAAAGGAACTAAGCTATAAACCTAATCCAACACAGAATCCTAGCAATGCATCCAAACTACAGGAAGAACAGTACCACCTCGGAACAACAACCTAAAACTAAATTGCTATCAAGAATAAGCAATCCAAATATAGAAATCAATTCCAACTTACAGCCACACTCACCATAAGATCCAAAAGCTACAACTTCATCCAACACAAACCAGTCAATCCAAGAACACACACAGGATCAAAAAACTACCAATTCAAATAGAATTAGCTTCAAAACTAGATACAAACCCAAGAGATCAAAGGCTTTAAAAACTCCAACCAAGCAACACAATTCAACTGATTAATCCCATACCCAAATCAAACTCACAACATGGTATCATAGAGCAGATCAAAGCTCTAATGCAACCCCTACCAAGCGCCCATTGAACTCAGCAACACCTCACATGAACAAAAGCCAAAACCAAGAACACACTCATTCAGAAATCAACCCAAAAATCCAATAGTCGACCGAAAATCCAAACAGATTAGCTATCCTAACCACTGATCTATGCATTAGAGCCTCTAATTCGCACAAACAATCGTTGAATCTAGTGATCACACCAAACCCACGGATCATCCCAAAAGAAAACCCAAATTAGGTCCAAAGAAAACAAACTAAGTTCTACTGGGGAAATCAGAGAAAGACTCGACAAATCTAGGCAAACCATTGTGCATACAAGCTTACCTTAAAGTTGTACAATCAACCCTCCAATCGGAGTTCGCCCTAATGTCGGTGATAGATCGTCATGCCCCCAAGAAGGTCTTCACAACTCCAACGTGAGTAGCGAGCAAGCACTAGGTGAAACACTAGCCTTCCGCTCGCCTTGGAACAACAATAGGAAGACTCCTACATCTGCTAGACTCAGGTGAGGAGGAGGTTCGAAGGTTGTAGAGAAGAAGGAGAGGTATGCAACCGGCTTCGGCGTTCTGGTCGAGCAAAGGGGAGATTGGGGGAGGAAGGAAGAAAAGGAGAGGAAGAAGAAAAGGTGATGGCTTCGTCTTCTTCTATCGCACCGTGAGAAAGGCCGAAGAAGCAGAGGAAAAGGGATTTAAGCTTATGGCACTTTTGCAAAAAGAACCCTCAAGTTCAGTTATTCTTGTTCCACCCCTTTAGTTAGGGGTTTTAAGCAAAAAGACCCCTCAAGTTTTGATTTTAAGCCACTAAACCCCTCAACCTTGATTAAAGACCCAAACAACTTTAAGACCTTGCGAAAAATCCTCTGAAAATGGATCGAGTTTTTGAGTTTCCGAATTTAACACAAATATCTGGATAACAACTTAAATACCTTTCCACTATACCATAACCTGAGAGCAATCCATGCCATTAAGTTCTTTCAAAAAAATAATTAACTAAATTGGATAATGTCTAACATGGAATGACTGGCCAACCATACGGATGTTTCCCATCAGCTACCAAGATAAATAAGGAAGTGTTCACGGCGAGCAGTCCAAAAGTCCAATATTCTACGATTGTACTCCCCATTTAGAAAAAAATTCTTATAAAAATTCATCGTAACTGGGGACCAAACTGCATTTGAGAGATAACTAATCGTCCTTCCGCTACATCATGATCCCGATGAAAATAGTGTTGATGCAGTCTGGCCCGGTTGTTGTTTTGGTGTTTGACAATGATTTAAGTTTGGTTGAGCGAATTTGGGATTAAGTCCTAGTCGGGGACTGGGCACAAAGTCCTGGCTTGGAGGGTCAGGTCCTAGCCTGTGAGGCTAGGTTGGATGAAATCCCGGTGAGTGAAGCCGGGTCCTGGTGAGTGAAGCCAGGTGATTGGAAATCCCGGTGAGTGAAGCCGGTGAGTGAAGCCGGGTCCTGGTGAGTGAAGCCAGGTGATTGGAAATCCCGATGAGTGAAGCCGGGTCCTGGTGAGTGAAGCCAGGTGTTGGAAATCCCGGTGAGTGAAGCCGGGTCCTGGTGAGTGAAGCCAGGTGTTGGAAAAGTCCTAATTCGGAAGGGTTGGGTGAAAAGTCCTAGCTTGGAGGGCTAGGTGAAAAGTCCTAACTTGGAGGGTTAGGTGCAAATTCCCATCCTGGAGAATTAGATGGAAAAATCATTAGCTTGGAGGGCTAAGGTGGATGAAAACTTAGCTTGGAGGGCTAAGTTTGAGTCCCTGGATCGGTTTGGTGATCGATCAGGGAGTTGGCACATTGCTCCTTCGTGGATCGGTCTGGTGACCGATCCAGCGATGTCTGATCGGTCTGGTGACCGATCAGGGAATCGGTCTGGTGACCGATCAGGGAGTGTGTGTTTCACTCACTGCACAGCTCCTGATCGGTCTGGTGACCGATCAGGGAGCAAACGGTGAGTTGAGTTCCCTTGCTAATCAAAGTCTTGGATCGGTCTGGTGACCGATCAGGGATCTTGAATCTGATTAAAAAACTATTGTTCATCTGCCCTGATCGGTCTGGGTGACCGATCAGGATTCATTCTGATCAGTCTGGTGACCGATCAGGCTTCACCCTGATCGGTCTGGTGACCGATCAGGCGTGTATAGCTGCGAGAGCTGGGAATCCCAGCGAAGCAATGGATCGGTCTGGTGACTGATCAGGCGCAGAACTTTAATTCAAATACGCTGTCAGAAGCTCTGATCGTGTCTGTTTTCATTGCCGATTCTCTGATACACTGCTGATATGTTTTGATATGCATTGCTAAGCTTCTGTTGGAGTGTGCAGGTGATAGCAGGTGATTCAAACACTCAAGGAGGGTCAATGGGAGGCTTTCCGTTGAGCAGGTTTGGCTGTTTCTCATTCTCAGGTTTCAACGGGCAACTGACGCAGTTGGCGACTGACGGAGGCTCAGCTGGAGAGGAAGTCTTCAGTGGACTGAGTGCTCAGGGAGGTCAGTGGGTTCAGGCTGGCTCAGTGGATGCTGATGAAGCTTGTGATGGTGAGCAGAGCTTATGTGATGAAGCTGAGGCAGAGGAGCGGCGAACAAGAGAAAGACAGAAACTTGGGAAGTTTGGCTGGGCTGTGTTCGTGCTCTCTGTTGTTTTGTTCTTGAGCGATCTTGTTGCATTCCTGTGAGAGCTTTGTGAGCTTCCTATCTCGAGTGTCTCGTGTGCTTAATCTTGTATTCATCTACTGAGACAGCTTGTGGAGAGGTTACTCCACCGAGAAGGAGGCGCTTGATATTCGGTGTTCACCGGAGCTTGATCTGCCGACGATCAAGGGATCGCCCACCTCACGGGCACGCCAAGGAGTAGGGGCAAGTTATCCCCGAACCTTGTATATCGAGGTGTTAGCGTCGGTTTGCTTCCCTTTGTGTTTTGCTGTCTGTTCTTTGTTTCTGCTTCTGTGTTTTTGTTTCTGCTGCTACTAATCTGATCACGCAGAAGTATCAAAGAGCAAGAAATTGAGATTGTCTAGATTCACCCCCCCTCTCTAGCCATCTCGTCCCCAACAAGTGGTATCAGAGCTTGGGGCTCTGTTCAAACGGCTTAACATCCGAGAGCTTACAACAAGATGGCTGGAAGAGAAGGAATGAGCACAAACCGACCTCCATTCTTTGACGGCACAGATTTTCCATATTGGAGGTCAAGGATAGAGTTCTATCTCAAGACCAACATCAATTTGTGGTTTGCCATGAAGGAGGGCTTCATCCTTCCAAGAGATGGTGAAGGAAAAGAGCTAGACTTCTCCATGTGGTCAGCTGAGCAAATCAAAAGGGGAGAAGCGGATGCTAAGGCTGTGGTCACCTTGCAATGTGGGATGATAAAGGACCAACTCATCAAAGTTGGTCCCTTTACAAGTGCAAAGGACCTATGGAACAAAATCTTTGAGCTCCATGAGGGAACTCAAGACACCCGGAGAGCTAAGAAGGATTTGCTTCACAGTCAACTCCAAAACCTCACCATGGGAGAAAATGAAAAGGTAAGTGAACTCCATAGACGGTTTAAAGAAGTGTTGAACGACCTCCACTCCATTAATGAGAAGGTAGAGAACCGAGATCTTATAAGGTATGTCCTCAAAGCTTTTCCTAGGAACGCCTTGTGGTCATCCATGGTGGATGCTTACAAGGTGTCCAAGGATTTATCTTTTGTTAAGTTAGAAGATCTATTTTGTGAAATGGAACTACATGAGATCTCTAACAAAAGTTCAAAAGAGAAAGGTATTGCTTTAGTGGCAAGTGACAACAAGAAGAAGAAGGAGAAGGAAGCCTCTTCATCTTCATCTTCATCCGAGTCCGAGTTCGAGGAGGAGGGCAGCTGGTCTTCTTCCTCCGAGATGGCCAACTTTGTTAGAAGAATGATGAGGAAGAGCCGGCGCCTCAAGGGTAAAGATAACCCGAGTGAAGTTAAATTTGATAAGTCTAATATTACATGTTATGAGTGTAGCAAGAAAGGATATTACAAGAATGAATGTCCAAAGTTAAAGAAGAAGAAGGATAAATCAAAGAAGAAAAGGAAGGCCTTGAGGGCCACATGGGATGAATCGTCCTCTAGTTCATCCGAAGAAGAGGAGGAGGAGAAGTACACTCATCACCGTGCCCTCATGACCATAGAGGATTCAAATGAAGAGGAAAGTGGAGACGAATCAAGCTCCTCAACCGCGCCTTCATCATCTTCAGATGATGAAGAGGTAATCTCTCCCGAGCTAGATAAGTGTTATAGAACCATTGCATGTCTAGCTAGGTTGCTTAAAAAATCTAAGAACAAAGTTAAATTGTTGAAATTGGAAGTAGAAGAGTTGAAATCCTCTAGGGTGGAGGATGTTAATGACTTTCATGATAGTTTGCATGTTAAAAATCTTGAGGATGAAAATAAGGGCTTGAAGGGTGAAATTGAAAACCTCAAGAATATTCTTGAGAAATTTTCAACAAGTTCCAAAACCCTAGACATGATACTAAACTCCCAAAGGGCGGTTTACAACAAGGCCGGCATAGGTTACCGACCTAAGGAACCAACCTTTGTATCATTAATGTCAAGAACCCAATTTAGATCACAACATAATTCTAGGGTTCAAAAGGTTAGGAAGAAAATGACTAAGGCATGGGTGCCAAAGTCTTTCATTAGAGATGCATTAGGTCCCAAAATTTGGGTACCTAAAACCTCTATTTTTCGAATTGTATAGCATGGTTTGAGGGGGAGCATCTATCAACATAGGTTGTTGATAAATTGGTGCTCCAAACATATAGCCATTCCTAGTTAGGAATGTGCTTACCATTTCCTCAAATTCACATGAATGGCTTAGACTAACCCACAACTTGCTCTTGCCATGAATTGCTTAGAATAATTGGTTTTCTTGTAGCAATTTATGTTTTACTGCAATTTATGTTTTATGAAATTTCACTTGAGTAGTGAGGACATTACAAGGATGAATGATAGTATATCCATACTTCAAAATAAATTTACAAGGTTTGGAAAAATTATATATATTGCATGAAGGGTTTAGATTCACACATAACTTGCTCTTGCCATGAATTGCTTATGATAATTAGTTTTCTCGTTGCAATTTATGTCTTCCTGCAAATTATGATTTATGATATGCCTTATCTCAAGCTTAAGGTGTTTTGTTTGGTAAACATGATCGAGTATGCCATAATTTTCTTGTGTGTGTTATAGATCATGAAGGCATGCTATTGAACAAGATGAACACACAGTTTAAATTGATCATGATGTGAAATAAGCATGTTTTGGAATTTTAATCATTCATTGGAATTGACACAAACTTAATTTTGGTTAAAAAAAACAACATGATCATGCTAAAAACATTCCGATCATGCCTTGGTACACATAGATTTCATTCATGTATTGATGTTGATAAATAGCAATATGCATCCATGCTATCCATGATTATAAACTTCCTGTTAAAGTGATGGTATGCATACCTGCCTTGGAATTTTGATACCAACATGTTTTGACATCCAAGAACATGCTTAGGACATAATTGATCAGTCAACCTAGTGATGGTATATTAATCCATGGAAATTCTTAATCTTTGATATGAAATGAAGCTTAGTTAAGAGACCCAAATCAGATTGCTTGCTTTAATTAAATGATTTATGGTTAATGGAACTCATTTAGGGAGTAAATCTGATTATATCAGGGATTAGAGTGATTAAGAGTTGAAACAAACTTGTTTCTGAAACTGATCAGTTTCAGAAACCATTCTGTATCATCCCTGATCGGTCCACCGACCAATCAGGGGTGCTTCTGATCGGTCTGGTGACCGATCAGACCAACTCTGATCAAGGAACTCCCAGATCGTTCCAATTTGATCCAAAAACTTTCCAGACCAATCACGTTGCATCGATTTGTATCAGTGGATTGATCATACCACCAACAAAACTGATACACACAAATCCGATACAAACCAAGTCCAATTGAAACATATTTGATCACCCATTGGTACAAACCTGGTACTAAGGGAGCACAAATTTGTTCAAGTGATACAAACCTGGTACGTAATAGTGATTTGATACAAACCTATGTTGGAATGTTCAAATTCATAAGAAAGGGTTTGTTTGAGTCATGACTCTTGTTCTTAATGTCGTGTTTCAGAAATTTTTCTGAACTATCGAATATTAATAGAGTTTACTCCCCGGTTATGGAATGCCAATTGTTAATGCAGTCTGATCAGGAATGTATCAGAGTTTCAAGAATTTTTCTGAGATTTGATCACTCCCCAGACTAATAAGAAATATTTCTGTGTCAAGTTATCAATGAACCTGATTGGTCACGGAGACCACTCAGGATTATATGTCGGATACAGATGCATTCCTTACTTGTCATATGAAACATATACATGTTTGACCTTGATATATTTCTGTATATGTTTTCATGTGCAACTTCACACTTGTTGTCATATGATGCATATACATTGTTGCCATGATACATTTATGATATATGCCTCTCATATGCAATTCCAAAATCATCCTTTGACTTCCTTGTCATATGAAACATATACATGTTTGACCATGATATATTTCTGTATATGTTTTCATGTGCAATTCAAAATTATGCTTTGATTATTTTGGGATTGGGGAGAGACCCATGTTTGAGGGGGAGGTATGTTCAAACTTAATAACCATACCCTTTTCGATGTTTGACAAAGGGGGAGAAAATGGCTGATTAAGTTTATGGTTATTATAGGGGGAGGATCATGATTCCCTTATGAGAATTGAACGGACTTCAATTGATTGATACCTAAACTTAAATCGGGTTGTCAAACAACAAAAAGGGGGAGATTGTTGATGCAGTCTGGCCCGGTTGTTGTTTTGGTGTTTGACAATGATTTAAATTTGGTTAAGCGAATTTGGGATTAAGTCCTAGTCAGGGACTGGGCACAAAGTCCTGGCTTGGAGGGTCAGGTCCTAGCCTGTGAGGCTAGGTTGGATGAAATCCCGGTGAGTGAAGCCGGGTCCTGGTGAGTGAAGCCAGGTGATTGGAAATCCCGGTGAGGGAAGCTGGGTCCTGGTGAGTGAAGCCAGGTGATTGGAAATCCCGGTGAGTGAAGCCGGGTCCTGGTGAGTGAAGCCAGGTGTTGGAAATCCCGGTGAGTGAAGCCGGGTCCTGGTGAGTGAAGCCAGGTGTTTGAAATCCCGGTGAGTGAAGCCGGGTCCTGGTGAGTGAAGCCAGGTGTTGGAAAAGTCCTAATTCGGAAGGGTTGGGTGAAAAGTCCTAGCTTGGAGGGCTAGGTGAAAAGTCCTAACTTGGAGGGTTAGGTGCAAATTCCCATCCTGGAGAATTAGATGGAAAAATCCTTGGCTTGGAGCGCTAAGGTGGATGAAAACTTAGCTTGGAGGGCTAAGTTTGAGTCCCTGGATCGGTCTGGTGATCGATCAGGGAGTTGGCACGCTGCTCCTTCGTGGATCGGTCTGGTGACCGATCCAGCGATGTCTGATCGGTCTGGTGACCGATCAGGGAATCGGTCTGGTGACCGATCAGGGAGTGTATGTTTCACTCACTGCACAGCTCCTGATCGGTCTGGTGACCAATCAGGGAGCAAACGTTGAGTTGAGTTCCCTTGCTAATCAAAGTCTTGGATCGGTCCGGTGACCGATCAGGGATCTTGAATCTGATTAAAAAACTACTGTTCATCTGCCCTGATCGGTCTGGGTGACCGATCAGGATTCATTCTGATCGGTCTGGTGACCGATCAGGCTTCACCCTGATCGGTCTGGTGACCGATCAGGCGTGTATAGCTGCGAGAGCTGGGAATCCCAGCGAAGCAATGGATCGGTCTGGTGACCGATCAGGCGCAGAACTTTAATTCAAATATGCTGTCAGAAGCTCTGATCGCGTCTGTTTTCACTGCCGATTCTCTGATACACTGCTGATATGTTTTGATATGCATTGCTAAGCCTCTGTTGGAGTGTGCAGGTGATAGCAGGTGATTCAAACACTCAAGGAGGGTCAATGGGAGGCTTTCCGTTGAGCAGGTTTGGCTGTTTCTCATTCTCAGGTTTCAACGGGCAACTGACGCAGCTGGCGACTGACGGAGGCTCAGCTGGAGAGGAAGTCTTCAGTGGACTGAGTGCTCAGGGAGGTCAGTGGGTTCAGGCTGGCTCAGTGGATGCTGATGAAGCTTGTGATGGTGAGCAGAGCTTAAGTGATGAAGCTGAGGCAGAGGAGCGGCGAACAAGAGAAAGACAGAAACTTGGGATGTTTGGCTGGGCTGTGTTCGTGCTCTCTGTTGTTTTGTTCTTGAGCGATCTTGTTGCATTCCTGTGAGAGCTTTGTGAGCTTCCCTTCTCGAGTGTCTCGTGTGCTTAATCTTGTATTCATCTACTGAGACAGCTTGTGGAGAGGTTACTCCACCGAGAAGGAGGCGCTTGATATCCGGTGTTCACCGGGGCTTGATCTGCCGACGATCAAGGGATCGCCCACCTCACGGGCACGCCAAGGAGTAGGGGTAAGTTATCCCCGAACCTTGTATATCGAAGTGTTAGCGTCGGTTTGCTTCCCTTTGTGTTTTGCTGTCTGTTCTTTGTTTCTGCTTCTGTGTTTTTGTTTCCGCTGCTACTAATCTGATCACGCAGAAGTATCAAAGAGCAAGAAATTGTGATTATCTAGATTCACCCCCCCTCTCTAGCCATCTCGTCCCCAACAAATAGTACAAATATAATCTAAAACCGATGCAAAGAGAATGAGAGAGAGATAAGAGAAAGAAAAAAATAAACGACGGCTAGATAATTGTATTCATAAAACTTAAGGTTTACATATAAAAAGGAGATATATATACACAAGTGATAACAAATTTAAAAGATAAATTCTACCATAGACAAATTCTACTCTTATGTAAATAATTTTTTATTATATACTAACATTCTCTCTCAAACACATGACGCTTTAACAAAAAACATCGAGAGTTTGTTAACCAAAAACTGAAAATGTGCAGATGAATACACCTTGGTGAGCAAGTCTGCAATTTGCATGGAAGATGAGATAAGTGGCAAAGTGATGGTGACATTCTGATAGCGATGTTGAGTGAGATGACAATCAATCTCAATATGCTTGGTGTGCTTATGAAAAACAGAATTGTGAGCAATTTGAATAGCACTAGAGTTGTCACAATATATATGAGTAGGATTCGAGAGAAAAATACTCATATCAACAAGTAACCAATGTAACCAAATAATTTCAGTAGTAGTAGAGGTTATAGCTCGATATTCTGCTTCGGTAGAAGAATAAGAGACAATATTTTACTTTTTACTCTTCCAAAATATAAGAGAGTCTCCTAAGAAAATATAAAATCCTGTGGTAGACTTACAATCTATAGAATTGCCACCCCAATCTGCATCTGAATAGGCACGCAACTCCAATATAAAAGTGGGAGAATAAAGAAGACTATGAAACTGGATACCTCGAAGATATCGAATGATGCGAAGCACAACTGCCCAATGTACTGAACTTGGAGAAGCAACAAACTGGCTAACAATATGTACAACATAAGCAATGTCAGGTCTAGTGATGATTAAATACACTAAACTACCAACTAAAGTGTGATATAAAGAAGGATCTGGCAAGGGAAAACCATCAGTCGAAGAGTATCGACAGTAATCTAAAGCGAAGTATCCACAATGCGAGTGTCAGATATATGAGCTTGCTCTAGAATGTCACTAATATATTTGGATTGTGAGAGAAAATAACTACAAGGAGAATAAGCTACTTCAAGTCCCAAAAAATAACGCAAAAACCCAAATCTTTCATTTCAAACTCATAAGTCAAATATAGTTTTAATTCTTCTATTTCACTTATATCATCCCCTGTAATAATTATGTCATCAACATAAAAAGAGAGTAATATGCGACCTGATGAAATAAAACAAACAAAAAGAGCAGAGTCATGCTGACTAAAAAGAAAGCCAAGAGATCCAATAACAATAGAGAACTTGTCAAATCAAGCTCGAGGAGATTGTTTAAGGTCATAAAGAGTCTTTTTTAGTCTGGAAACTTCACCGGGATTGTGAGTGATACTTGGTGGAGGTATCATGAAAACTTCTTCTTGAAGATCTCTATTTTTAAAAAAATATTTTTAACATCCATTTAAAAATAGACCACTGACGAACAAATGCAACTGCAATGAGAGTATGGATAGTAATAAGCTTGGAAACTAGAGCCAATGTTTCCTCATAATCCTTCCCATATTGTTGGAAAAATCCTTTAGCAACCAAACGAGCTTTAGTTTTGACCCATTAGATTTAGTTTTGATCTTATGCACTCATCGAGAATCAATCGTACACTTCCCTAAAAGAAGATGGAACAAGATCCCAAGTACATGTTTGATACAAAGCAGAAAGCTCTTCTGCCATAGCCTGCTGCCAAAGAGGATTAAGAGAAGCCTCTCTATAAGAGGAGAGCTTAGATAATTGGTGAATAGAAGCCAAAAAGGAATAAAAAAAACTAGAATAAGTAGAATACACAAAATCAGGCAATTGAGTAAACTTATGAGATCGTTGATGGTAACGAGGAGGAGGATCCGCTATCATAGGAGCATTATGGGAAGCAGTAAAGTAGGAAGATCATCGAGAAACTGATGACCAGAATCTATATGAGTGTCAATCCTGCAAATAGCATCATTAGAAGAAGAGATGCTAGGGTGGTCTACTTGTGGGAAAACATAAGATGACATATCATCGGAGTCTGTGAAAAAAGGATCAATACAAGTGAGATTAGATTTTCTAAGATTAGGAGTGTTAAAGGGAATGAAATAGAATGGAATGTGTTCAAGAAAAATAACATGACGTGAGACATAGAGTTTTTGACTAACTGGATCATAAGGCCGATATCCTTTTTAACTCTCACCATAGCCAAGGAAAACACAAAAAGCTGACCGAGAACTAAGTTTACTACGTTCAACATGAGGACGGAGAACATATGGATTCAAAAACTCTTAAGATAGAATAATGAGGAGCATAACCATATAGTTTTTCAAAAGGAGATAAAACTAAATATAATAGAAGATGGAAATTTATTGATAGAATGGACTGCAGTACGAATAGCCCCCCCCATAACTCACTAGGAACATATGCAGACAACAAGATAGAACATACAGTTTCAATAATATGTCAATGTTTTCTTTCAGTAAAACCATTTTGTTCAAGAGTATCAGTACAAGAACTTTGATAAAGTGTATCATCTGAGACAAGTAGTTCAGAAAAAAGATTAAATGTATATTCACCATCCAAATCAGATTGAAAACATTTAAACAACATTATATTGAGTTTTTACCATGACACAAAACATATGATAAATACCAAGGAAATTAGAATGATATTTCATAAAATAGATCCAAGTGTAGCGAGTACAATCATCAATAAAGGAAACGTAGTAACAAGATCCACTATGTGTACGAATCGAAGATGGACCCCATGTTGGAGCAATCTAGGTACCTTGGATTTTGATGTTTGGGCAAAAGTTTAAGTTAGGATTATTGCGTATTTGATGTTGCATTATGAGAATGCAGAATACAAATACGAAGGAGAAAAGTCCAAGTGACATCTTGGCAAAGGAAGACCCGATAACAATGATCGAGGCCGAACGAAGCTCCAGAAGGCAAGGCGTGAAGGATGGAGAGGCATCCGAGGGACGCAAGGCTGATGGAGGAGGCTAGAAGGCTAGGTCTAGGTTGGTCGGGCTAGGACGAGTGCTGAGTGACTGTACTCGAGGTTGAAATCCTAGGTTTAGAGTCTGGGCAATCGACTGCTGCTTGTAGCAGTCAACTGGTGTTGGGCATAGAAAGATCAGTCGACTGATCCTTTGTACAGTCGACTGGTGTCGCCTGGAATTCGAACGTTGGGTTGTAATATTCATATTCGGTTGGAACCAGTCGACTGGTGTTGGATTGGTAACGGCTAGTTCAGCCACGAGCTCTATTTAAGAGAGCTTAGTTTGGCTGGCAAGAGTTGACAAAATTAGCTTTAGTTAAAGGCCAATTAGTAGTCTAAGTGCTTAGGTGAGTGTTACGGGTTGTGGCGAGGTTTCTCCACTCAAAGGAGCTACACAAGCTAGCCGGAGGCTTTTCGGGGAGTCATCCACCGACGGATCAGGATCGTCCACCTTACGGACAGCCATGGAATAGGAGTTTTATCTCCGAACCACGTTAAAAGTTTTATGTTAGCGGTTTGTGCTTCTTGTTAGTTTTAGTTTTATTTTGTATTCCGTTGTGCGCTAACAACTGTAGGAAGAAAATCATGATTAAAGTGGGTGAACGACTATTCACCCCCCTCTAAGTGTACGCACCGATCCCAACACCCTACACATCAGAATGAACTAATTCAAACGGTGCAAGAGAAACAGAGATACTTCTATAGAAAGGTAAGGTAGAGAATTTTGCTAATTTGAAACCACAACAATATGAAATATCATGAGTTTGTAATGTTCCTAAATTTCCTTTAGAAGCTAAATATTTCAAACGAGGAAAAAAAATATGTCCAAGACAAGAACGCCACAAATAAAAATCAGAAGAAGCAGAGTTTAACTGAAAGGAAAACAAATCAACACTGGATGTTGCAACATCTGAAGCTTTTAGTTGCTCTAATACATATAATCCCCCCTGTTTATGACCTATCCCAATATACTTTTGAGATCGTGGATCTTGCACATAACAAGAAGATGAAGTATAAGAAACTGAGAAATCAGAATCACATAATTGACCAACCGAAATAAGATTCAAAGTAAGATTAGGAATGTGATATATATTAGACAGAGATAAATTAGATGTAGAAATAAAGCCAACACCGGCTAATGGCATGGGAGAACCATATGTGGTCATGATTAACACAAAATGAGAAGAATTTATAGATACGAAAGAATTGACATTAGACGATATATTATACGAAGCTTCAGAATCAAGGATCCAGATAGTGGAAGGTATACCTGAGGTACCATTATAGGACAAACCTTTGTGAGAAGAAGCAGACATGACATGCAGATGAGATGTAAGCAACTTTTGAATCTGTTCGATAAGAGCTACAATTATGACATTGGATGATTGAGTCCTTCTCGAGTATGTAGGAGGAACTACTACTGTCATGTTGGATGCTTTAAATTTAAAGAATCATTGTTATGATTAACTATCGAATTTTCAAGGAGAAGACAGAATTAATAGTCATATTTTTTAATCGTCTGGTGGATTTAAAGAACTCAAAATCCGATCTTCACCGTTCAAAATGTAACCCATGATATTAAAAAACGTTGAAGAAACCTTATAATGATTGACCTTTAGATATTTAAAAATCATAAATCTCGACGATGATATTGAAATCCTTCCAAATTCAAATTTTTTGATTCGGCAGGACCGTGCTCTGATATCATAAAAATAATACAAATATAATCTAAAACTGATGCAAAGAGAATGAGAGAGAGACAAGAAAAAGAAGAAAATAAACAACGACTAAATAATTGTATTAATAAAATTTAGGATTTACATATGAGAAGGAGATATATATAAACAAGTAATAACAAATTTAAAAGACTAATTTTACCTTAGACAAATTCTACCCTTATATAAGTTATTTTTTATTATATACTAACACCCGACTCTATTAAACTCTTTCAGACCAGATAATTTTAATTAAAATTATTTTAAAAATAATATTTTATTAAATAGTATTTAAAATATTGATTATTTATAATATTAGCTCATTTATAAATGGAAATAGGCTGAACGACTACCCCACGGGTAGGCGTGAGCAAAAGTTCGGAAAAACCGAATTAACCGAACCGAACTGACCGATTTTTGAAATTCGGTTCGGTTAAATCGGTTTTCGGTTTTTTTTTAAAAAACTCGGTTCGGTTTTTCGGTTAAATCGGTTCGGTTCGGTTTGGAATTTTGTAATTCGGTTAAACCGAATAAACCGAATAATAATATTAATTTAATTATTTTTTATTTAAAAATATAATTAATTAAATAAATCTGATTATTTTAATTAAAAATCAAATTAAATATAAAAATTTTGGTTAATTCGGTCGGAAACCGAATTAACCGATATTTTATCGGTTCGGTAAGTTCGGTTTTGGTGGAAAATTCGGTCGGTTCGGTCGGCTCCAAAAAAATACGGTTAATTCGGTTTTCGATTAATTCGATTCGGTCAGTTCGATTTTGACCGAATGCACAGCCCTACCCACGGGGGCGTTAAGGAATTAGAGAATCGTTGTCTATGGAAGAGGGGCATTTATCTAAAGACTAAAGAGGTGCCCACACTACAAGTATAGTTGTCATATTATGTCATATTATATATATATATATATATATATATATATATATATATATATATATATATGACAAAAATAAATTTACTTTTTAAATTTATCGTTGGGATTCCTTAATAGTGTATGAGCTGTAATGCTTGCCTGTTTTCGGGAGAATGAGTATGATTATTTACTTGTTAGTGTGTGCATTTATGTGGGAAGACATTTTTATATATTTATAGATAATTATTTTAATAAAGACAAGTATTTGTCGTTAATCATTTACTTTTCTGTATGTATATGATTAATGATAAAGTTCCACAGATTAATGGTTATATTATTCTGAAAATCGTCCTTGATCAGATAGATATCTAGAGGGAACATAGATATCTAGATCAACGCTAAGTATGAGTAGGTCAAGATAGACCGGAGGGATGGATATCCAAGTTGTACTTGGGGGTGCTTTGAGTTTAGAGGTACACTAGACACGACCCGTTTAAGAAAACACCACATATTAAGCATCATTGGTAGTTCGTCTTAATGAACGAGTGTAACTGATCTTTTGACTTGAGACCTTCATATATTCTATGCGTGGAGTTATGTACTTTGATGCCGTTAAAAGCAATATTTAATCGGATTGTGATTAATACGGTAATTGGGTGTATGACAAAACGTAGAGAGAATAGTCTTGAGTCAATAGCGGATTCATCGCTCTCTTAGATTTGGGAGTTAACATCCAGGCCGCTTGATAGAGATATTAGTGACTCGAAATCCATGGTCATGGGAGGAATGATTATCATTCAAGATGAGTCTATTATATCTTGGAAATCAATTAAAACAATTAATTGGTGATGATGCATACTGCACCGAATTAATTGGGATGTAGGAGAAGATGAAGAGATTGAATTACACAGTAATCGGTTCATAGAGGTTTTCGTTTATAACTAACATTCTATCGCGTTGGGTGACTAAAAACTGTTGCTAGACGGTTACCTTAGTATGTGTATGGATTTACACTGCCTTCGTGTATAGAACCTATAGGGTCACACGCATAACACATAGACGCGAACAGTATCTGTAGTTGATTATTTTAGTGGATACTAAAATCAATTAATTTATTATTTCTGAATAAGAATTAATTGGATTATTAATTATTTCTGAAATATCGGAAGCGAGAACGGATCAAGATCAAATATGGATTTATTTGATGAAGAGAAGAGAGAGTGAATTTATCTCTTATTCTCTTTGGAGAATTTGAAAGGCCACAATTATTGTGGCAATAATGGAGAAGATGAAGAGTCTCTATTGATGATTATTAATGGAGAAGATAAAGAATCTCTATTAATGATTATTAACGAAGAATTTCAAAAGTTGCAATTATGATAAATTAATGAAGAATATGAAGAGTCATATCTCTTCATCTTTCTTGGAGGCTATATATATCCACTCTTGGAAGAAGAGGAGGGCACACTTCACCTTTGTCTCTCTCTTGTGCGATTTCTCTCCATTTCTCTCGGGAAGCCTTCGACTACTTCTTCTCTAGTTGGAGACGCATCTCCAGATCCGTAGTGCATCCGAAAGAATTCTATCGATCCAAGTGGCTAACACCTAACAGATCATCTAGTTCGTGATCTTGTGCGCGTGGATACCGCTAGCGGAGTTACATGTGGGGCTCTCATTTGTTCGTGATATTATTCACAAATAAGCAAAGGATTACAAGGTATGTTTTCAGTTTATACTTATTTTCGCATTATTTTGTTTAGAACTATATGTACCACGAAAAGATTCATGATTTAAGAGCAGATTATTACTTTATTATAAATATTCTACTGCGCTCAGAACCTAACATCAACATCATGTTAGAAAAATAAATGGAAATAATATTGAGTCGATGATCCAGTCAATATAACGCTGAGAATAACAGGATTAATTAAAATACTTTTAGGGAGAAAACACACTTTTTAAAAAAAAAAACTCTTTTTACCTCTACAAAAGTACCCGTATTCTTTTAAATCAAATTATTCAATTTCTGTTCTTCACTTCTTATCTCCTCTTAAAACTCTGTTTTAGATCAAATTATTGAATTTTCTTCTTGCAACGCTTCTTCTTTATCTCTTTAAAGATTTGCAAGAACGCGCCGCGCCCTACCACAAAGCATTAATTCCTCCCTTCTATGGAACTAATGTTAAGTTGCATTTGTAAAAACGGTATATATATTTTTAAAATTTACTCAACAATTTATTTCTCAAAATGCTTATCCTCCACACCAGCTTTGCCCACTTGCTTGTCCCTTCAATTGATATTGCAAATGGGTTACATTGTACTTGCATGGCTTCTCTTAATAGCTAGAGACATCATATTTGTGCCTCCGACATAGTTGGTATTATATGGATGATTATTTTAATAGATTTTGGAGTTAAGTTTTTTTAACAGATACAAATTTCATTAGGAGTCTAATTTTTTCCGTGTAAAGATAAAATATTTTTTATAATTTATTTATTGATGTTTAGTCAAAACTTCGATGATACTAAATCGTTTAGGTTGCGTTTGATAAGGAGCAATGTAATCGAGTCTGTAATGTAATCAAGTTTGTAATGTAATGTAATATAATCAAGATTATATTACTATGTTTGGTATCGAGTTGTATGTAATCTTTGATGACCATTGGCTGCGTTTGGTGAAAAGTAATCCATCCTGTAATGTAATCATAGATTGGCGGCTGACGACCGACAACGACGACCGACGACCGACGACCATGGTTGGCGACTGTCGTCGGTCGGTCAGCGACCGACGACCAACGGTCGACCGTCGACAGGCGGCGGGCGGTCGGCCGACGGGCGACCGGCCGTCGACCGGCGAGTGGCCGGCGATCGACCGTCGACCGACGGGCGGCCGGCGGTCGGTCGTCGACTGACGGGCGGCCGGCGGTCGACCGTCGACCGGCGAGCGACCGGCGGTCGGCCGTCGACCGGTGAGCGGCCGACGATCGGCCGTCGACCGGCGAGCGGTCGGCCGTCGACCGGCGGTCGGCCGTCGACCGGCGGTCGGCCGTCGACCGGCGGTCGGCCGTCGACCGGCGGTCGGCCGTCGACCGTCATAGCTCGATCGACGACTTTACAAGCTGTAATGTAATCGGATTACATCGATTTTGTTTTGTAATCCAGATTATAAATCATCAACCTCTTTTATAATCGAGATTATATTACATTACAATTTTAAAATTATTCTAAACAAACGAATCCAACTTGTAATATAATCTTGATTATATTACAAGGTAGATTACACCCTATCAAACGCAGCTTTAGGATCAACATTATAATCTTTTATAGAATGGAAATGCATATTCCTCTAAGTATGTCCATATTCATATCTACATGTCCCACTTGGAAGGTTCCATCATCGAATGCACCAAAAGTAATTGTAACCAGCTAACGAATAGTGTACCACTTTTGAACTACGTCAAGCGATAATTTTAAAAATAAATTAATTATTTGAAATATTTTAAAGGATAAAGAATTTTAAAAAGCTTTTTTTATTATCATTATCAGTTTCAATTAAAATATATTTAAATAATGCACCACTAATATTATTTTTTTTAAATGTCTTTATGTTTTCATCTAAGAGCTATTTGACTAAAGTAATTCCACTTTTATATATATATATATATATATATATATATATATATATATATATATATATATAATTTCACTTCAGAGCTAGTTATTTGTCCGACGAAAATCGAACATCAATTCCTCTGTACGATAGACAATATGAATCTTGTACATACATAAAACGGCCTCCATGACCTTTACATATATCTCATCCAATAATATAAAAAAAAGTAAATAAAGAGAAATAAATATCTATCACCACAAATATAAATGTACCACGGCAAAACCAAACTCCAAAATACCCTCCGGGCAAACCAACAACACAAATATATAAAATCATAACATTTGTGACAAATCCATAAAGTATATATAAAATAAAAATACATTCCAATCATAACTAAAGGAAAATGCGGAATAAAATGAAACCACTACGCGGTAAGCGGGACTGGAAGCTAGGCTCTCCTGGCGACGCCATCCTGAAAAAGGAAAAATAAGTAAACGATTATGAGTCCAGGGGACTCCGCGGATATATAAATAAATAGATATGCATGGCTGTAAAAAGGTCATACAACAGCAGCACAGAAGTAAACAGATACAGTCTCAAAGGGAAAGTCAGAATACATGATTGACACACTACATGCAAATATATATCCATATCAAACTCACATGTGGGGTATGTAGGTCATAAATCCCCGAACTTGAATGATCATCTGACTATAAACAAATAAAATACCTCCTGTATATGTATGTCATCCAAATGCAACAATCATAACTCAAACAAATATAGCAAACACAAACAAATGCAATCTATGCAATCGTGTACATGATGCAATGACATACTCGCTCATAATGCCAGTCAACCACCATCACCGATCATAAGTGAGGTCGAGTAGGTAGGGCTATGACAATTATGCACACTCTGTCATTACTGTTCCTAAATGACCGAGTGGACAGGATGCTGGCGGAGGACATACCCATCCTATCCCAAATTATATGGGAGAACACCGCTCTCATCTCCTCATATCACGGGAAAGAGGATGAATCCTTGTCTGCTACCACGCTGCAGATACCGCTACCCTTGAGTGGCCGAGCGGAGTCTTAACAAGGTAATTGCATACACCCTCATGATAGTACCACTAACGTATAAGTGACAGTGTGTGCAGATCATGATATGATTGACAGTCTGTCTCAACCACAAGAAAGCCAAGGATAGTCATTTATGTAATAATGCAAGGATGTTGCATGACGCTAACACACGCACTACCCATCAAGCAAACCTCAAAATGATATATGCAGGTCTTAAGCATAAATCATGATATATAAATAATCTACTATGCATGCAGTAATGCTAGGTATCAATAAATGTGTGTACTCTTTAGAATCAGAGTATTAAGCATGAAGACTATATTGAAAATAAATTTAAGTATGTCTAAGGTTTAAGCAATAAGTATCAAACAGGATAAATAAAAGACAGATAAAGGTACATTCTACTACTATCCAAAAAAGAAATCATGCATAGAAACCTGAAATATTTACATAGATAAGTCAGAAGAAACCCGCCTTCAAGTAGTTGTCCGTAAATAAAGAGAAATCACCATCCAGAAGTCCAAGCTCAAATCAATCACCGTCTTGTATCAATGACTAAATTTAACTATTTATAGATTAATAAATTAGTTAAATGAATACTAATCACGATTAGTGTAAATCCTAATTATATTGTGCCTTAATTACTCAAAACCACGTTATTCCCAATCTCCTCATGTATTCCCAAGTAAGGGATCCACCCCTAAAATAAAGTCAATCAATAGGGGTTTCACCACAAGTGTAGTCGGTTCAAACCATAGAAGGAATCCAAAGTTATTGATCTATTTTTATAGAAACAAACCACATTCCATTATAAACAAATGTCTATCATTAACCATGGATCCCACAACACAGTGCCCCTAAGACCAAAAGAACAGAGCTCACCTTTTATTCTAAACAAAATTGCTACCTGTCACCATCCTAAGCAAAATTTATATGGCATCACACGTAGGGAATCCAAATGCTCACATAACCAAAATTAATGAAAAACCATTCCTAATCCAAGTTGCCGGTAGAGCATTATAAGCTCCAGGAACCACTAAAAATCCCAAATCCGATCGGAAGAAAAGATACTAAGTTACAACTATTGATCCAAACAATAGTCCATACCTAATTTTGTCGCAAAATGCCTCCCTCTTGGTTGTTCAGATTCGGTGGTGGAGAAGGGTATCGGGGCAAGGCACATGGCATCGCTAAAGGTGGCGGCGACGACCGGGCTGGAGTAGGCAGAGCAACAACGTTGACTCGTCGACGTTGATCACGAGGAGATGAAATCGAAATCACACGATATGGGTGGAAAGAAGAAGAAGAAGAAGATGGCTGGCAATCTTCCCTTCACTGGTGTCGGCGACGACTTCGCGTGGAGATGATTCGTACGAGGCTGTCGGGCAGTTGGCTAGGGTTTGGGGCGGTGAAGAGAGGAATAAAGAGAGGAAAAGTAGATATATAAAAATAAATTTTATAAATTATAAGAAAATTTGCAAAAAGACCCTCAAATTTTCCTATATGTAATATTTTTCCCATTAACAAAAATTTAGTCTCTAAATTTTGCTACTAAATCTTAACAAACACTATTAACTAACAATACTCTAAATTTTGCTACTAAATCTTAACAAATACTATTAACTAACAAATACTAATAGTACTAAACGAAAATATAAAATACACACCTTAGGCAAACAGATAAGGATAATGAGCTCTAATCTTGTCTTCGAGCTCCCATGTAGTTTCTTCATTAGAGTGGTGCTACCATACGATTTTGACTAGCCGGATTGTCTTGTTCCATAACTGTGGCTCCTGGTGGTCCAGAATCCGCACAGGTATCTCCTCGCAGGTCGCGTCAGACTAAAGTGGAACTGATATATCCAATAAAATATGTGATGGATCTGACACATATTTCCTCAACATGGAAATGTGGAACACATCGTGAACTCCGACAAGAGACGGTAGTAGTGTCAGACGACATGTTATTGCTCTAATCTTCTACAGAATCTGAAAAGGGCCTATGTATCGCGGAGCTAGCCTATCTTGAGGCCAAACCTCTTTACCCCATTCATGGGTGAAACTCGCAGAAACACATGGTCACCCACGGAGAACTCCAGAGGTTCTCGTCTCCGATCATCATAACTCTTCTTGTCATGCCGCCAGAGGCTCATGCTTCCTCAAAAATCGGGCAACATCTCTCCTGTATAGCGGACAAGTTGGAGCATATATACATAACACCTCACCAATATAGCTTAGCTACAAGCGGCTAGCATCACAAAAATAAAGAAAATAAACACAACCACGCAGTTTATAATAATTGGATGGCTCAGCAATCACAAACAAAAAAAGAGAGAAAACTCCAAAAAAACGTCCAAAAAAACGTACCGGCTTAATATGAAATAAACAACACTCTATTACGACAAATATCGGACTAATAAAACAAATCTAGTCTTGAAAATGAAAATGCGGAAACAACGAAAATGCAGAAATAAAGTATTGCGATAATAACCCAATATGGAGACAAACTTGACAACGTAGAACTGACAACTGGATCCTCTCCTGACTCCAAGAAATACAACTACCTGCTATCTGAAACAAAAAGAAGAAGCAGGGGTGGTGAGTCCGAGCGGACTCAACGGGTATATGAATAGACAATAAGCATGACATATGAAGATAAAACAAGTAGGGAATCAACCGATACAGTCCATAAGGAATATAAGGAGACCTAAACATATACAACATATATAAAATGACATGGTATATAATATAATGACAACTAAACATGTAAGAAAAACCACATGACATAACAACATCAAAACCTCTAAGCACGTATAAAACAACGCGACATCAAAATTTCGACATATACATACATGTCAACCAAGTGCAACAATCATAGCTCATATGAATACAACAAATACAAGAAAATACATAAATGCAATCAATGCTCAAGTCGTTAACACATCACATCTATGTGACCGAGTGGGTAGGGTTGTGATAACTGTACGCACTCCAACGAATACCACTAATACACATGATTGAGTGGACAAGATGCTGGGGAGCCAACTGCTCCAAACCCCAGAATACAGGGGGAGCTATCAACAGCTATAATGTTGGGGAGCCAACTGCTCCAAACCCCGGAAAAAAGGGGGAGCTATCAATTGCTTTAATGTTGGGGTGCCAACTGCTCCAAACCCCGGAATAAAGGGGGAGCTATCAACAGCTCTAATGTTGGGGAGCCCACTGCTCCAAACCCTGGAATAAAGGGGGAGCTATCAACAGCTCTAATATCCCTCTAAAACAACGGTGAGGGTGTCAATGTTTACCTACAACTCCAACATGTGTGACATAACAGGACAGTTGCTCGCACTCTAGCAGCTACCACGACAACAAGTGGTTGAGTGAACTGAGCAACTAAATGACTAACGACGACTTAATCAAATAAAAGACAATAGTCGTTAGTATGCAACATGCAGATATGGTGCATGATACAAGATGCACAAACAACCGGAAAACAACGATGCGCCAGTAGAAACAACAAGTATCAGAAACCAACTAAGAACCAACCAGAAGCCAACCAAAAACCAACGAACATGCAATTAAACTACTAGATATGATATTTCTAATGTCAAATAAACCTAGTTGTGTTTAATGAATCTCTAAGTACTCGCGTCAAGAGGTACTTTACAGAACAGAAATTCAACGGAAGACTGTACGGATACGAAATTTCGAATAACTCGAAGATCAACAAAGAAAGGTATCAACGACAACAATAAACAATCAATGACAATGAACAAAGTCAAACATCCTAGTTAGACATAAACAATCATGCTTAAAGATAACAGAACTATACGAGTACAAATGAGAAGTACCCGCCTTAAATGTAAAACGTATACCAGAAGAACCTCCCACGATCGACGACGTGAGTCCAAAGTCAAGGTCCTGTATCAAGAACATAGTTTAACTATTCATGCAAGTAATGATTAGCTAATTACACTAAACACAATACATTAGATTCATTCTAATTGGCCCATTTAATTAAGTCTTAATTAAATGACAAGTTCTTAATTACTCTAAGATCCAAAACCTAGACCAAGATCCAACCCAATTCAACAGTAGGTCCAAACCAAAATCAAACAAACTCCAAACCTTAGCTCACGGCTAGGAGGTAAACCACACACCACCCTACAACCCAAAACCAATTGGACTTCACATCTAGGAATAGAACCTATTATTAAGGTTCGCGACAATAATTGGAGTTCCAACTTCATAACCTAAAATCAAAACCCAAACCAAAATAGGAGCTTATGATAAGAATTTAATTCAACTAAATGGAGAAACACCAATAGCGATCCAAAACTCCAATGATGTACTCAAACTAGCTTCCAATGAAGCTAGCAGCACACTTCAAAAACAGGGCAACATCCCTACGAAACTCACAGTACATACACAATGTCAAGCTTGCTTTGATGCACGGTTCAACTACAATTCCCATTAATTACTCATGACACACTATTACAATTCATCTGATTATAGTAGAGTTACAACCCACATTGCAATTAACTGTTCTTAAGGTCAGATGAACATGCCCAACAACCATATAGCTTCTAAACCCACCTATTAATTAATCGATTAATTAAGTAATCAACTGTACACTCAATCCGCTATTACCTCTCGACCTTTACTCCCAGTGGTCGGTGGCCTGCGTTGCATCTCCTCGCAGCCTTGACGGATTCAAGCGCAGCTGTGGCATTGGAAAATAGGAAAAACACGCGTGAAGCACCCGCGTTGGAGTCAACAGTAGGGAGGACGGGGTCGGCACTCAGGCGTACGACAGTTGCATCCTCGCAATCGCCGACCAAGTTCGCTCCACCGTCGGCCTTCTTCCCGGATCTGGCCACCACATCGACGAGGCTAGTTTCGGATCGGCAAGGTGGAGAGGACTGACGGCGTTGGCTATTTTGCGAGAAGAAGAGGAAGGAGACGGAGATGAAGTGAGGGCACGGTGGCAGTTGTCGACGCCGTTCACTCGCTGCGACGTCGAGGAACCGCTCGCTTCGAGCAGAGGGTGTCAGTGTCGGGGAAAAGAAACAGGGGAAAACTGATTTGCGGGAGGAGTTAGGGCAAATTTAATGTTTTTGGTTTTTTACAAAAAGGCCCTCCAAATTTAGATAATTCCAACTAAGTCCTTATATTTTGATTTTTTTCCCATTTTGACCCCTTAAAATTTGGATATTTATCACTTCTGGCAATCCTATGTCTCGGACATTCTTTGTTTGATGGTGCAAACTAACGATGCCTCATGCTGACCTCTCTGAGGTTTTAGCAACTGAGCTTCCCCAACCTCCTCCCGGAGGGTGGGTGTCCAACAAGCCCTACCATACAATGCCTCAAACGTTGCCATCTGGATAGTCGAATGATAGCTATTGTTGTAGGCGAACTTAACTAAATATAGGTGGTCCTCCCAGCTCCCTTTGAAATCCATAACACAAGATTTCAGTAAGTCCTCCAGAGTCTAAATGGTTCATTCTGACTGCCCATCTATTTGCAGGTGGAACGTCATACTGAAACAAAGTTGGGTACCCATGGCCTGCTGCAGACTCTGCTAAAACTGCGATGTGAACCGTGGGTCTCTGTCTAAGATAATGCTCAGTGGAACACCATGCAACCTAACAATCTCTCGGTAGTACAACTCTGTTAATCAATCCAAAAAGTCCATCTTTCGAATATCTAAGAAATATACAGATTTGGTTAATCGATCAATGATCACCCAAATCACGTCGTGCCTTCTCTGGGTCCTCGGTAAGCCCACCACAAAGTCCATGGTGATGTGCTCCCATTTCCACTCAGGAATGGGGATCCTCTGAAGTAAAACGGCAGGTCTCTAGTGCTCTGCCTTAACCTGTTAACATGCTAGACATTTGGCTACAAAATCCGCGATGTCTTTCTTCATTCTGTTCCACCAGTAGAGTCACGGTACATGTGGGGCCCTCTAGGATGAATAGTGAAATGGGAGCGATGAGCCTCCTGAAGCAACTCCTCCATGACTAAATGTGACTCAGGTATGCATAATCACCCTCGAAAGTACAGAATTCTCTCAGCATCTCTAGTAAACTCGGTTTGCTCCCAGAGGCTACTCGGTCGCCGAGGACGGCAGATGTTGATTACTAGCATAAGCTTCTCCAATCCATGCCCTAATTGGTGACTGAGCAACTTCTAGGCTCAACTCAGAAACCCTAAACCAGCTCCGTGACCATCACTCGATGATAGGACAAAACCCCTCTGAATTTCCTGCTCAATATGTCTGTCACTAGATTAGCTTTCCCTGGGTGATAGCTAATAGTACAATCGTAATCCTTCAGGAACTCTATCCATCTCCTCTATCGTAAATGGAGCTCCTTCTGAGTGAAGAGATATTTGAGACTTTTATGATCTATAAAAATCTCAAATGTAATACTATATAGATGGTGTCTCCAAATCTTTAGTGCAAAGATAATGGCGACAAGCTCAAGATCATGTACTAGATAGTTCCTCTCATGCTCCGTCAGCTGACGAGAAGTATAAGAGACTACTTGACCATGTTGCATCAAAATCGCGCACAAACCGTGATAGGATGCATCAGTGTAGAGTACAAAACCGTCCTCTTCAAAGGGTAATATTAGAACTGGTACAGATACTAGCCGCCGCTTTAACTCCTGAAAGGTAGTCTCACAATCCTCTGACTAAGTAAACTTCACACCTTCCTGGTGAGGCATGATAGCAGAGTGGCGATACTGGAAAAACCCTTCACAAAGCATCTATAATATCCCGCCAAGCCTAGAAAGCTATGCACCTTCTGTACTGACTTAGGCTGCTTTCTACTGGTGATAGTCTCGATCTTCTATGGATCCACTGAGATATCGTTGCTAGAAACCACGTGTCCCAGACAAGACAACCAGAAAACACATATGCTGAATTTCGCATACAATTGCTCCCGTCGGAGCGTCTCTAGGACGATGCAAAGATGGCGTACATGCTCCTCCTCGGAATGAGAGTAGATCAGAATGTCATCGATAAAAACAATAATAAACTGATCCAAATACTCCAGAAATACTCGATTCATAAGATCTATGAACACTGCAGGAGCATTGGTAAACCCAAATGACATTACCAAAAACTTATAATGTCCGTAGCGGGTGCAAAAAGTTATTTTCTGGATATTCGAATCTCTGACTCTCAGCTGATAATAACCCGACTGTAAATCTATCTTAGAATACATTGTTAGGACCGAAAGAAATTTAGATATTTCCACAATAGTATGATATTGTCCACTTTGGGTCTAAGTCCTCATGATTTTGCTTTTGGGTTTTCCCAAAAGGCCTCATACCAATGAAGATATCTTTTTTCCTTATAAGCCTATGATCTTTCTCATGTGTTTTCGATGTGGGACTATGTTTGCAACCTTGCAACCCCAACAATCCCCCCTTCAAACAAAGGACCACAAGCCCCCCTCAAGCGGAAACTCCTTCCGTTTGATGTCCGATCCTCAACCCATCAGGAATGTCTGCCCCTCGGTCCACCCAACCTACTAAGACTTCACCGCCTAGCTGCAACTAGGACTTCTCTGCCTGGTGTCTGGTCCTCTTGATCAAGACACGGGAGCCCACACATCCTTTATTCAAGGCTTAACCCACATGGTTAGATCAGGATCATGGCTCTAGCTCATGCTTCTTCCGGCGGTTAGTCCGGTGAAGAGCGGTCTGGCTCTAATACTAATTGTTAAAATTGAAAGAAATTTAGATATCTCCACAATGGAATGATATTGTCCACTTTGGGCCTAAGCCCTCATGGTTTTGCTCTTGGGCTCTCCCAAAAAGCGTCATGCCAATGGAGATATCTTTTTTCCTTATAAGCCTATGATCTTTCCTATGTGTTTTCGATGTGTGACTGTGTTTGCAACTTTGCAACCCCAACATACATTGATGTATCCTTTAGCTGATCAAACAAGTCCTCAATACGTGGCAGGAGATATTTGTTCTTGATGGTCACTGTATTCAACTGACTGTAGTCAATGCACAACCTCATAGAATCATCCTTCTTCTTCACAAACAAAATAGGAGAACCCCATGGAGAAATGCTAGGGCGGATAAATCCTCTATCCAATAATTCCTGAAGCTAGACCTTTAGCTAGTCCAACCCCTTCAAAGGCATACGGTATGGAGCTTTTGATGCTGGCGTAGTCCCCGGAATTAGCTCGATAGTCAACTCCACTTGTCTTCTGGGAGGCAAACCCAGTAGTTCCTGTTAGGGCAATCTATGGTCCGGAGTGACCATGTATTTTGATGTTTGAGCAAAGGGTTTAAGTTAGGTTCACCCTTATGTTTAATATGTGTATTTGAGTGTGCTGATTTTGCAGGATACACATGGACTTAGCTGGACGGCTTCGGGACCGGTGAAGGATGGCATGGGGAGACAAGTCGTGGGCTTGCATGCATCCAAGGGACCGTGGACAAAGCAGGAACGATGAGCCGAGGGAAGCGCACTTCGAGGCATATGCGAAGGATGACATGGGGGAAACGAGATGTGGGCTTGCATGTATCCGAGGGACGAGAGTCAAAGTCGAAGAAGGCTTGAAGGCAACAGGTCGAGGCTGCTGGATGAAGGGTCTGCTGAGTCATGAGGGTTCGAGTGCTGAGAGAATTGTACTCGCGAAGGAAAACCCTAGGTTTAGGGGTGAACCAGTCGACTGATTCTTGGATCAGTCCACTGATCCTAGGGGCAGTCGACTGATGGGCGCAGGAATTTGAACATTGGGCTGTAATGTTAGAATCCAAGTTAGACCAGTTGACTGGTGCTTGGATCAGTCGACTGGTAACGACTCTTTTCAGCTATGAGCTCTATTCAAAAGAGCTCGGATTGCCTGGAAAAGGGTTGACAAAATAATCTTTGTTAGAGATTATTAGTAGTCTTCTATTGCTTAGATATTATCGAGAGTTTGTGGAGAGGTTTCTCCACCCACAATGAGCGACAAGAGCTAGCCAGAGGTCTTCCGGGGACTTATCCTCCTATGGATCGAGATCGTCCACCTTACGGACAGCCGTGGAGTAGGAACTTTATCTCTGAATCACGTAAACGGTTTGTGTTAGTGTTTGTTTGTTTGTACTGTTTTAGTTTTCCGCTTGCGCTTGCTAACACCTATAGGGACAAAATCAGAAAATAGCTATTCACCTCCCTCTAGCTAAACGACAAGATCCTAACAAGTGGAAGCAGAGCGAGGTTCGCTCTTGTTGGAATAACCGCCAAAAGAGCAAAGGTGCTAGAGGAAGATTGTAACACCCAATAATTTTCTGGTATTATTAGGGATTTTTCGGAATTTTTCTAGCATTTTTCGAAATTAAAATAAAAAAAAATTCAAGGGTCGGGTGGGGATTGATCTCGCGACCACGCGAGAAGCCAATCCCTAAGCAAGTCCGAGTAACCAGCTGGGCAAGGGTATCAAGCACAGAAAAGGATGAAGCAAAATAATATTATAGTCAATTTAGCCCGTTTCATGAAGAGATATTTAAACTTCCACTTAAGTTGAGTTAAGACCTCATTAGGGCTTGGAGGAGGCCGCGCGAGCAGGGTGGGAGGCTGCGAAAAATAGGGAAGAAAAGGGGAGTTTCTCCTCCTTCTCCTTCCTCTTGAAGTAGAAAACCTAGGGCTTCTTCCCTAGGGCCAAGGGTGAAGTTTTCTTGCAAAGGAAGAGGAAAAGAACCCTACGCTAGGAATTTCGAGATACTTAGTGAGTTTTCTTCAAGAAAAGGGTAAGTAAATCACTCACCTGCAATAGGAGTAGCTTCACATGTAGTTTTCTTGTTGTAGAACCTTGATTTTGTAATCTAAGTGCATGCTTGGAGAATATTGTTTATTGTGTGTTTTAAGTTTCTAAAGAATACATGTTTTTAATCATAGAACTTGTATTGGAGTAGATTTTTATATGTGTGATCTAAGCATGAAAGACCAAGTTCTTGAAAAGTCCCAAAAATGAGTTTTGGGTTAAGGGCACGCAAGGTGCTCGATGAAAGTTCCAAGTAAGAAAATGTAAAGGTTTATAGTGCAAGATTTATGAAAAAGAAAGTTAGCTTGATAAATACAAGCATTATGAGTAAGAAAGTCCCAAAAATGAGTTTTAGGGTTAAGGGCACGCGAGGTGCTCGATGAAAGTTCCAAGTAAGAAAAGGTAAAGGTTTATAGTGCAAGATTTATGAAAAAGAAAGTTAGCTTGATAAATACAAGCATTATGAGTAAGAAAGTATTTTACTTTTGTAAAGTGACATGTACCGGGCAAATGAGAGGCCTACAGAAAGTAAGAAAGAAGCTCTAATAGGGTGCGGTGGCTAGCTACCCCGAAACCTATTAGGGATGCGTGCATTGGTACACTGATACCAGGTACAGTGTCAAGGCCTGAGAAAGTTGATTATTATTTTGAAGTATATGAGTATATGTAAGTGTTTTCAGTTTAAGCATATGTTTTGCTATGTATGTTAACATTGTTATGTTACAAGCATGTTAAAGAGCAAGAGCAAGGAAGTTAGTGGTTTAAAGTATGGAAATGTATAAGTAGCAAGTCTCAAAAGAAATTATGAGCATGTTAGATTTGCCAATGTTTTAATGCTAGTAAATGTTTTCAAGCATGATTGAGCATGATGAGTATGTGAAAGTTTCCATGTGTAAGTATTTCAAAGTGCATGTGTTTTGAAGCAAGCATTATTTGAAAAGAGCATTTTTATCATTGATCGCATGGATTTGTGAGTTAGGATTTACTTACTAAGCAAATCGCTTATTAGTTGCATTTCCTTCTATTGTAGACAAAGGTAAAGAAAAAGCATGATCTAGGGAGGCGAGCGGGACTTGCATTGATGTTCAGTGGCGGCGGAACCGTGGAAGAGATCTTTGGGCTAAGTCTTGTAGAACATGTGTTTTGGTGTTTTGATTTGGTAGAATGAATGACTTTGTTTAAACCTTGCATAGAGACAAAGTTGGGTACAAACTCTAGTCTAGAGTTCACACATACTTTGATAGCTTATTTACTTCTGCAAAAGTCCTAATTGCAAGTTTATAAGGTTGTTTTGGGTTGCTAAAATGTTTAGAAAACTAGTATAGAGGATAGAAATGGAGTTATGTCTTTGTATGTCTTGAAAGTATATGTTTTGTGGATCGTTGGAGATGGATTTCAGGTCTGAAATGCAGGTTTTCAGGCGTGCCAGTCGACTGGTTCAGAACCAGTCGACTGCCCTATCGAACAGAAAGTTTCTGTTCGATGCACCAGTTGACTGCCATGAGGCCAGTCGACTGGTGCCGTGCACAGAAAGTTTCTGTGGCCGATACCAGTCGACTGGCTATTTAGCAGTCGACTGGTACTATTGACAAGGAGTGGTATAGAGCAGCTGGTTAGTGCTTCAGTTTTACAACTAAGAGGTCTAGGGGTCAAATCCTTGCAAAGCAAATAAAATGAAAGTTATTTTGTTTTTTTTGAAAAAAAAGGGAGAAGGAAGAAAAAAAAATTCATAGCAAGTTAAAGGAAGTCAAGTAGTTATAACCTAAGGCTAAGAATAAGGTAAAGTTAAGGTCTAGTAAAAGTGACGCTCGCCTTAAGGGAGAGAAGTTAAGGAAGGCGGGCCGTCACAGAGTGGTATCAGAGCAAAGGTTCCACCCTTCCGCCACACTGACATCAAGCATCAATCCTGCCGCCTGCCAAGTAAGAAGTTCATATGTTGTAGTTTTGTATGCTTTTCATTATTGACTGCTAGTATCAGTAAGTGCATGATGATAAGAAAGTATGTTAGTATTATTATATGCTATTATGTGCATGATCAGTATATGCTATCTAATATGAGTATGATGATAATATGATGATAAGTTTGATGATAGTATAATGATATGACACATGCTATATAAGTATGATGATAGTATGATGAAAAGTATGATGATAGTATGATGCTAAGTATGATGATAGTATGATGATATGACATATGTCATATGAGTATGATGATATGAGTAGAATGATAGTGAAGTAATGAAATGTCCTTATTTATGAAATGTCCTTGTTGAAGTAATGTCCTGTCTCTATAAGTATGATGATAAGTAATGTCCACCTTCTCTTTATGATATAAAGGAAGAGAATGCCAAGAGGACGTCCTAGAAAGGCCCAAAATGAGAAGCGAGCTTCTAGAGGGCAAGAGGCAACATAGTCTCTTTATGATATAGAGTAAGAGAATGTCAAGAGGACGTCCTAGAAAGGCCCAAAATGAGGAGTGAGCTCCTAAAGGGCAAGAGGCAGCAAAGTCAGTACCACCACCAAATCTTTTAGAGGTGGTGGCTCGGTTACAAAGGTAAGTAGTAGAATAGCTGCAAGTTATTGCCACCATGAGGACTAACCAGTAGGCCGCTCCCATTACCCCGCCGGTGGAGAATGTGGTGGCACTAGTTGTGACCGACGATCCATCGGTTACATCTATAGTCCCGGCAAGAGGGGTAAGGCAAGAAGCGTACCTCATCCAGTGGTAGAAACTGAAGCCAGAGAACTTCTCAGGCACAAGTGAACCATGGGATGCTCAAGCATGGTTCAGAACTTTGGAAAGCATAGTAGAGCTACTGGACTAGCCTGAGGTAGAGAAGATAAAGTGTGCATCTTTCTGCCTTGTCGGAGATGCTAGAATATGATGGGAGAGAGTCAAGGCCAAGAGAAATGTCAGCCAGATGACATGGGCCGACTTCGAGATCGAGTTTTTTGAAGAATACATTCATATGCTAGTAACCAACAAGCATTATGATGAATTCACGGAGTTCAGACAAGGAGAACTATCCGTGGATGAAGCAGTGAGGAAGTTCAATTGACTAGCTTGTCTGTGCCCAGAGCTAGTTGGCACTGAAAGAGAAAGAGTCAAGCTAATGCTCAAGATGTTAAGGCCTGAGATAGCTTTAAAGGTGGCCAGTGGTGTTAGTAGGCCACAGACCTTGGAAGGACTGATAACAGTATTAAGGCCACCAGAAAGGTTGAACGATGAAGTTCTTAACAACCTTACCTTCGAGAGAGGTCATGACCTATATTGAGAGGCTGAGGGCAGTACCAATCTGGATTTCCAACCGAGAGCTCTACAGTGACTTGGTAGTCCTTGAGATGAAGGATTACGATGTCATTTTAGGGATGGACTTCTTGAGCAAGTACAATGCTTCTATAGACTGCCGCAAAAGAAAAGTCAAGTTCACACCAGAAGCAGAACCTCCATTTGAGTTTATTGGAGACCCAAAGAGAAAGACAAAAAGGTTCTTATCTACCTTACAAGCTCAAAGAATGTTAGATAATGGATGTTCTGGTTATTAGCGCATATAGTAGATGCAAGGCAAAGAGAAGAGTTAAAGTAAAAAGAGGTACGGGTAGTCTGTGACTATCCGGAGGTGTTTCCTGAAGAGTTACCTGGACTCCCTCCCAATCGAGAAATTGAATTTGAAATTGAGTTGGTTCCAGGAACCAACCCAATTTCAAAGGCACCTTATTGCATGACACCAGCAGAACTGAAAGAGCTGCAAGAACAGTTACAAGAGCTGCTTGACAAGGGTTTCATCCGCCCTAGTCATTCACCTTGGGGAGCTCCTGTATTGTTCGTTAAGAAGAAAGATGGATCTATGCGAATGTACATAGATTATCGAGCTTTGAATAAGGTAACCATCAAGAACAGATATCCTTTGCCAAGGATAGATGATTTATTTAATCAGCTGAAGGGAGCCACAGTGTTCTCCAAGATAGATCTGCGATCAGGTTACCATCAGCTCAAAGTGAAGGAGAGTGATGTGCCAAGGACTGCTTTCCGTACAAGATATGGGCACTATGAGTTTGTGGTCATGCCCTTTGGAGTGACAAACGCCCCTGCGACGTTTATGGATCTAATGAATAGAGTGTTCAAGGACTTTCTTGACAAGTTCGTCATTGTCTTCATTGACGATATCCTAGTGTATTCAAAGACTCAGGAAGAACATGAAGAACACCTGAAGATAGTGTTGCAGACCCTACATCAGAAGGAGTTGTACGCCAAATTCTCAAAGTGTGAGTTTTGGCTGGACCAGGTGGCCTTCTTAGGTCACATCATTTCCAAGGAAGGTATTATGGTAGACCCAGCCAAGATTGAAGCAGTTAGTAACTGGAGTCAACCAACGAATGCTAGTGAGATCAGAAGTTTTCTGGGTTGGCAGGGTACTACAGAAGGTTTGTAGAGGACTTTTCAAAGATAGCTTCACCACTTATAGCCCTTACCAGAAAGAATAAGAAGTATGAGTGGACTGAGGACTGTGAGCAGAGTTTCCTTGAGTTGAAGAAGAGACTGACCAGCGCTCCTATCCTTACAGTACCCGAAGGTGATAAGAGCTTTGATATATACAGTGATGCATCAAAGCTAGAACTTGGAGCAGTCCTTATGCAAGAAGGCAAGGTCATAGCTTATGCTTCCAGGCAACTTAAAGACTATGAAAAGAATTACCCCACTCATGATCTGGAGTTGGCAGCTGTAGTCTTTGCTCTAAAGATATGGAGGCATTACTTGTATGGAGTGCAGTGTAAGATTTATACAGATCACCAGAGTCTGAAATATTTCTTCACTCAGAAAGACCTCAATATGAGACAGCGAAGGTGGCTTGAGTTAGTGAAGGATTATGACTGTGAGATCCTTTACCACCCTGGTAAGGCAAATAAAGTAGCAGATGCACTAAGTAGAAAGACGTGTGCCACTTTGATGTCCTTATCAGCATTGGCACTACCATTACAGAAGGAGATAGTAGATTATGGAGTGGAGATTTTTGATGGACAGCTAGCCCTATTGACACTAGAGTCCACTTTGCTTGAAGAGATACAGAAAGAGCAAGCTGAGGATTCTGATATCCAAAGGATCAAGCAAGAGGTGCAAGAAGAAGAGAGTAAAGAGTTTAGAGTATCTCACAGTGGGATACTCTATTATGGTGACCGTTTGTGTGTTCCCAAGAATGAAGAGTTGAGAAAGAAGATTCTTGAAGAAGCCCATGGAACTCCCTACTCCATGCATCCTAGTTCTACCAAGATGTACCAGGACTTGAAAAGAAGATTTTGGTGGTCCGGAATGAAAAGAGACATAGCTAGGTATGTCAGCACCTGCCTGACATGTCAGAGAGTTAAAGCAGAACACCAGAGACCAGGAGGTGTCCTACAGCCCATTCAGATTCTAGAGTGGAAATGGGAAGACATAGCCATGGATTTCATAGTTGGTTTACCAAAGACAACTAATGGCTATGATGATATTTGGGTGATAGTAGACAGATTGACCAAGTCTGCCCACTTCTTGGCAATCAGAGTGTCCTACTCAATTGAAAAGTTAGCCCAGTTATATGTGCAAGAAGTGATCCGACTACACGGAGTCCCGAAGACCATTATCTCTGATAGGGATGGTCGTTTCACGTCACACTTTTGGGAGTGTGTACAGACAGCGTTAGGCACAAAACTGAAATTCAGCACAGCTTTCCATCTCCAGATTGATGGACAGACAGAGAGAGTGAATCAGTTTCTAGAAGATATGCTCAGAGCTTGTGCATTGGACTTCAAGGGCAGTTGGTGCAAGTATTTATGTTTAGTTGAGTTTGCCTACAACAACAGTTACCAAGCCACTATTGGTATGGCACCCTATGAAGCTCTTTATGGTAGGAAGTGTAGATCTCTCCTCTGTTGGTATGAAGGTAGTGAGAAGAAAGAAATGGGGTCACAGACTGATCTTATAGATGATACCACAAAAGCTATAAAGAGCATCCGCTAGAGGATAGAGACTGCTCAGAGTAGGCAGAAGAGTTACGCCGATGTACGCCGTAGGCCGTTAGAGTTTGAAGTTGGGGATACAGTTTTCCTCAATGTAGCTCCTATGAAGGGGGTGATGAGATTTGGCAAGAAAGGCAAGCTAAGTCCTCGATACGTAGGACCCTAGCCAGTGACGAAAAGAGTTGGCAAAGTAGCTTATGAGTTGGAGCTACCCTCAGAGATGTCAGCAATACACAATGTGTTCCATGTCTCAATGCTAAAGAAGCATACCCCAGATGTCAACCAAGTGATTGAGCCACAGATGGTACGAGTGCAAGAAGATCTCAGTTATGAAAGTCGACCTATTCAGATAATAGATCGAGCAGATAAGAAGCTGAGGAACAAAGTGGTACCATTAGTGAAAGTCTTATGGCTGAATCAGAAGTATGAAGAGGCAACTTGGGAATCAGAAGATAGCATGAGGCAAAGGTATCCAGAGCTGTTCTAAGTTCGAGGACGAACTTTTTTTAAGGTAGGGAGGATTGTAACACCCAATAATTTTCTGGTATTATTAGGGATTTTTCAGAATTTTTCTAGCATTTTTCGAAATTAAAATTAAAAAAAAAAATTTAAGGGTCAGGTGGGGATTGATCTCGCGACCACGCGAGAAGCCAATCCCTAAGCAAGTCCGAGTAACCAGCTGGGCAAGAGTATCAAGCACAGAAAAGGATGAAGCAAAATAATATTATAGTCAATTTAGCCCGTTTCATGAAGAGGTATTTAAACTTCCACTTAAGTTGAGTTAAGACCCCATTAGGGCTTGGAGGAGGCCGCGCGAGCAGGGTGGGAGGCTGCGAAAAACAGGGAAGAAAAGGGGAGTTTCTCCTCCTTCTCCTTCCTCTTGAAGTAGAAAACCTAGGGCTTCTTCCCTAGGGTCAAGGGTGAAGTTTTCTTGCAAAGGAAGAGGAAAAGAATCCTACGCTAGGAATTTCGAGATACTTAGTGAGTTTTCTTCAAGAAAAGGGTAAGTAAATCACTCACCTGCAATAGGAGTAGCTTCGCATGTAGTTTTCTTGTTGTAGAACCTTGATTTTGTAATCTAAGTGCATGCTTGGAGAATATTATTTATTGTGTGTTTTAAGTTTCTAAAGAATACATGTTTTTAATCATAGAACTTGTATTGGAGTAGATTTTTATATGTGTGATCTAAGCATGAAAGACCAAGTTCTTGAAAAGTCCCAAAAATGAGTTTTGGGTTAAGGGCACGCAAGGTACTCGATGAAAGTTCCAAGTAAGAAAAGGTAAAGGTTTATAGTGCAAGATTTATGAAAAAGAAAGTTAGCTTGATAAATACAAGCATTATGAGTAAGAAAGTCCCAAAAATGAGTTTTGGGGTTAAGGGCACGCGAGGTGCTCGATGAAAGTTCCAAGTAAGAAAAGGTAAAGGTTTATAGTGCAAGATTTATAAGAAAGAAAGTTAGCTTGATAAATACAAGCATTATGAGTAAGAAAGTATTTTACTTTTATAAAGTGACATGTACCGGGCAAATGAGAGGCCCACAGAAAGTAAGAAAGAAGCTCTAATAGGGTGCGATGGCTAGCTACCCCGAAACCTATTAGGGATGCGTGTATTGGTACACTGATACCAGGTACAATGTCAAGGCCTGAGAAAGTTGATTATTATTTTGAAGTATATGAGTATATGTAAGTGTTTTCAGTTTAAGCATATGTTTTGCTATGTATGTTAACATTGTTATGTTACAAGCATGTTAAAGAGCAAGAGCAAGGAAGTTAGTGGTTTAAAGTATGGAAATGTATAAGTAGCAAGTCTCAAAAGAAATTATGAGCATGTTAGATTTGCCAATGTTTTAATGCTAGTAAATGTTTTCAAGCATGATTGAGCATGATGAGTATGTGAAAGTTTCCATGTGTAAGTATTTCAAAGTGCATGTGTTTTGAAGCAAGCATTATTTGAAAAGAGCATTTTTATCATTGATCGCATGGATTTGTGAGTTAGGATTTACTTACTAAGCAAATCGCTTATTAGTTGCATTTCCTTCTATTGCAGACAAAGGTAAAGAAAAAGCATGATCTAGGGAGGCGAGCGGGACTTGCATTGATGTTCAGTGGCGGCGGAACCGTGGAAGAGATCTTTGGGCTAAGTCTTGTAGAACATGTGTTTTGGTGTTTTGATTTGGTAGAATGAATGACTTTGTTTAAACCTTGCATAGAGACAAAGTTGGGTACAAACTCTAGTCTAGAGTTCACACATACTTTGATAGCTTATTTACTTCCGCAAAAGTCCTAATTGCAAGTTTATAAGGTTGTTTTGGGTTGCTAAAATGTTTAGAAAACTAGTATAGAGGATAGAAATGGAGTTATGTCTTTGTATGTCTTGAAAGTATATGTTTTGTGGATCGTTGGAGATGGATTTCAGGTCTGAAATGCAGGTTTTCAGGCGTACCAGTCGACTGGTTCAGAACCAGTCGACTGCCCTATCGAACAGAAAGTTTCTGTTCGATGCACCAGTTGACTGCCATGAGGCCAGTCGACTGGTGCCGGGCATAGAAAGTTTCTGTGGCCGATACCAGTCGACTGGCTATTTAGCAGTCGACTGGTACTATTGACAAGGAGTGGTATAGAGCAGCTGGTTAGTGCTTCATTTTTACAACTTAGAGGTCTAGGGGTCAAATCCTTGCAAAGCAAATAAAATGAAAGTTGTTTTGTTTTTTTTGAAAAAAAAAGGGAGAAGGAAGAAAAAAAATTCATAGCAAGTTAAAGGAAGTCAAGTAGTTATAACCTAAGGCTAAGAATAAGGTAAAGTTAAGGTTAAGTGAATGTGGCGCCCGCCTTAAGGGAGAGAAAGAGAAGGGGGGTCGTCACAAAGATGGATTCGGAAGGTCCGCTTGGATGGGATATTCAGATCCCACCTCCATACGATCGAGATGACTTCGACTATTCGAGGAAGCGGTTGGAGACGTGGTTCCAAATGAATTGGGACCATTGGACCGCATTAGAGGTTCCATTTGAAGCTCCAATGGACATGAAGGTAAAACGCCTCCGACCTCGGTATTGGACCAAGGATTAATCGGAGGAAGCGGAGGCGGATAAGGAGGTAACTAGAATTGTATTAAATTTATTACCTCCATATATTGTGTCAAATATAGGAGAATACAAGAATGCATATGAGTTATAGAGAAAGGTGATAACTCTACATGAAAATTCGACACAAGGACAAGGAGAAGAGGAGCCTAAGGAAAAGGGGTCATTGGTCCAAGAGAAGAAGGAGGACCAATAAGAAGTTGAATCAAGTTCATTATCCGAAGAGGAAGAGAAAGTGGAATCATCCACATCCTCAGGTGAGGAAGAAATAGGAGAAGTCTCCACGTCAAGGATTGATGGGGAGGAAAGACCATCCTCAAGACCGGAGCAAGAAGAAGTCTCCACCTCCACCAAAGCAAAGTCAAAGGATCACATAATCTGCTTTGGGTGCAATCAACAAGGACACTACAAGGACAAGTGTCCATTGGGTAAGAAAAAGGAGGTTAACTCTAAACCCAAGTCAATTTCTTTGAAAACTAACATGGGTTGTAGGGAGAAGAAGGAGAAGAGGCATATAAGATGCTTCACGTGTGGTGAGCTAGGTCATTACCACACAAATGTTCAAGGAAAGGAGAATTCAAGAAATTAGAGCATTTGAAGAAATGGGAAAAGAAGAAAAGCTCACATAAAGGGGGAGCTACAAGGGTAAGGGAGGTAATTCCTAACTTTAGATATAATTCAAATTCCTTCATGCATGTTAGAAATAATGTCAATTATTTGCCCATGTATAATTTTGGATTTAAATATCATGATAAGAGTAGGGTTAATATTATAGATCAAAACTCTAGGAAAATCATGCATCATGATAAATCCAAGACCATTAGACCTAAGGACCAAGGTATTAATCCCAAGAAGGGGAGACACATGCCTAAAATGGGTAGGTCTAGGAATGTCCAAGGTGGACATATTGATTTTAGGTTTGAAAACCAAGAGAGGGAAAATCAAGCTTTAAGGACAAAGCTTGATAAATTAGAGAAAACCCTAGATAGATTCACTATTGGATCTAAGGGTTTAGGTATGGTGTTGGGTAGTCAAAAACTCAACAATGATAGATCAGGTCTAGGATACCGATCTAAGTTCTCCAATGTTATGGAGAAGTCATATGCAAGGGTGTAATATGACTATAGCAAGGGGAAGTCCAAAAATGGCAAGAGAATGTCATTTAAAAGCAAGAAGAAAGTCTTAACTAAGAACAAGGGGTCTATGTTAAGAAGGTTAAGGTTATAGGCGAAAAATCACCGGAGGTACACCGGTGTGGCCTTGTGTTTATAAATGAGTCACCTAGGAAGGTGGCTAAGGCTAAGAGCTCAAGGGGGAGATCTAGGAGCCAAGTTGGGACCATGGTAAATGGATCTTGAGAGGATTTCTCCCAGAAGTCTAGATGGACCATGGAGTGTGTCAAACGATGTGGAGACGGAGTTGAGTCTTGATCCTAGGGATTTGACACATTGGATTTGAGTATCATGCATAAAATATGGCATTGGGGGTCATATAGCATGGAAGTTGGTTTTTGATGTGTAGATGTCATATAAACCAATGCTAAGGATGCATTGTGGTTTGGTATTGGTAGATACATCAAAGGGAAGCCAAAACTAGGACTTTAGGTCAAGGTTCAATTGAACCATTTAGCTAATTTAGGGTTTTGTGTCAATCATGGGATTGGTGATAGATATATTTTTGAATATATTTTTTCCAAGTAGACATAGGCACCACAAATCCCTCCACAAAATTTCAGAATTTTTAGAAATTTATGGAATTTTTGGTGCATTTCTGAAATTGGGTCAAAAATGATGAAAATAGAGTTTTCAGGGTACCAGTCGACTGGTTCAGATGGCAGTCGATTGGTAACAGTGTTGTCAGAGAGAGACTAGCTACTGTATGGTTTTTCGATGGGGATCAGTCGACTGGTAACTGTCGCAGTCAACTGATATAGACTGAAATTGTTTTCAGCAATCGAAAAGTGCCGTAATGATGTAAAACAAGTGTATAATCTTATGGGGGTTAATACACTTTGTTTATAATCATTAGAGGTTAAAGGATCTAATCAGAGGAGTCCTTTTGATGTGTGGCAAAGGGGGAGAAGTGTTGAGGTTAAGTGGAAAACCAAACACACCTTTACAAAAAAATCCTAGGTCAAGGGGGAGCTTAGGTAAAGGGGGAGCATTATTGCTCATTTGTTGGCAAAAAGGAAACCTTGGAGAGGTTCTTAAAAAGCCTTTGTAAGACCAATGTAGGGAGAGCCTTGGAGAGGTTTTAAAAAGCCCGGTTTGGTAAAAAATCCTAACTCTTGGGGAGGTTAGGTGTGGGGATGCCTTGTGAAAGGATCCATGCATGTTTGTGTTGGGAACGAGATGGCTATAGAGGGGGGGTGAATATAGACAATCGCTTGCCCCTTCAAGACTTATCACGATTTCTGCAACTCGAATATCAGTAGCACAGCGAAAAGAATGGAAAGCAGAGTATGCAGAAAAAAAAACCAAATGAACACAAAACACACACAGCTAGCAAGATCGCTAACAAGGAGGGTTTACAAGGTTCGGGGATAACTTGCCCCTACTCCTTGGCGTGCCCTTGAGGTGGGCGATCCCTTGATCGTCGGCAGATCAAGCCCCGGTTAACACCGGATATGAAGCAACCTTCTTCTCGGTGGAGAAACCTCTCCACAGCGTGTTTCAAACAATGATATATAATGAGCACAATGAAACAACAACAAGAAGATCTTACTCAAACACTTAGAGAGGATAAAACACAGCAAGCTTCCCTGAGCTCCACCCAGTGGCGATCTCACGCAGACCCCTGTCTGCTTCGTGTCTTCCCACTGTCGGACTCCAAGCTTCTTGTTTTCTCCTTCAAGCGCTCAGGTATGATGATTGCTCCTCAATAGCTTGCTTAGAATGGTTGAAGAACTCAAGAACAGCAAGCTTCTCGCAGCAGAACGCAAGAACACGAAAAACTTCAAGAACTGCAAGTCCTACTGAACTCAACTCTCGCGTTCCTTTTTGTTTCTCCGCCAAGCGACAGGTGACACCATCTCTGTAGCTCCCAGCTACTCAACTGCCAACGCCAGCCTCTACTGAGCTATCTCTGGACTCACTGAGCTCCTCAGTCGAGCTCCAGTCTCAGCTCCAGTCCGCAGCTCGCCGTTGCAACCTGAGATGGGAAAAGGGACAAACCTGCTCTGAGGAAAGCGCGCTTTGACTTCTCCTAGAGTGTTTGAATCCTCCCCTGTCACCTGAAACTCAATCAGAGCATTAGAGCAGAAGATCACGCAGCATATCACATATCAGAAAACATGCATCAGCAAATCCGATACGATCAGACACTCTGACCGCGTTTGTCAGTGAAATTTGAATTAAAGTGATCGGTCACCGGACCGATCCAGGGTGTGTGGATCGATCACCAGATCGATCCACTGCTTTGCTGGGATTCCCAGCTCTCGCAGCTATACACGCCTGATCGGTCACCAGACCGATCAGGGTGAATCCTGATCGGTCACCAGACCGATCAGATTGGATCCTGATCGGTCACCCAGACCGATCAGAACAGATGAACAGTTATTTTTTAATCAAACCCAAGATTCCTGATCGGTCACCGGACCGATCCAAGACTCTGATTTGCAAGGGAACTCACTCACCGTCTGCTCCCTGATCGGTCGCCAGACCGATCAGGAGCAAGACAGCAAGGAAGCAGCCTGCTCCCTGATCGGTCTCCGGATCGATCAGGAGCCACACAGTAGATTCCCAATCTCACTGTGCGCTCCCTGATCGGTCACCAGTCCGATCAGACATAGCTGGATCGGTCACCAGACCGATCCACTAAGGAGCAGCGTGCCAAAAGTCCCTGATCGGTCACCAGACCGATCCAGTGACTCTACCCAGCCCTCCAAGCTAGGGATTCATCCACCTTAGCCCTCCAAGCTAAGGATTTTTCCATCTAACTCTCCAAGTTGGGAATTTGCACCTAACCCTCCAAGTTAGGACTTTTCACCTAGCCCTCCAAGCTAGGACTTTTCACCTAGCCCTCCAAGCTAGGACTTTTCACCCAACTCTTCCGAGTTAGAACATCATCCAACCTAGCCCTCCAAGCTAGGCACCTGACCCTCCAAGCCAGGACTTTTTCACCTAATTCTCCAGGATGGGAATTTGCACCTAACCCTCCAAGTTAGGACTTTTCACCTAGCCCTCCAAGCTAGGACTTTTCACCCAACCCTTCCGAATTAGGACTTTTCCAACACCTAACCTCCCAGGTTAGGATTTTCCAACACCTAGCCCTCCAAGCTAGGATTTTCCACACCTAACCTCCCAGGTTAGGATTTTCCAACATCATGCCTAATCCTCGATTAGGACTTAATCACAATCATCATAATCATCACAATCATCACACCTAACCTCCCAGGTTAGGACTTTCCATATCATGCCTAATCCTCGATCAGGACTTAATCATAATCATCATAATCATCCTCCTAAACTAAAATCGTTGTCAACACCAAAACAACAATCAGGGCCAGACTGCATCAACAATCTCCCCCTTTTTGTTGTTTGACAACCCGATTTTAAGTTTAGGGATTCTCAATCAATTTTCCAACATTATGAATCATAGGGGAATCCAGATCCTCCCCCTACAACATGGTCATTCTAAACTTAACCAATCACACTCTCTCCCCCTTTGTCGAACACCGAAAAGGGGTAAGAGGGACTGTTAAGATAAACTCCCCCTCAAACCTAGAGGGTCCCAACTCAAAAATGTGATAATTTGTGGATTAATCATACGAACACATGTGAAAAGATTAAGGTAAGACATAGCAGTCACATGTATCATATGAATGTGAAATATAGTCTCCCAAAGTATGCCATAATATTCATAAGGATCAACTAGACATGGCAATGTAAGCATGAATATGGCAATCGAATAATCATGCAGATAATAGATATATAATCAGCATGGCATCAACAATAGTAGATAAGCATGGCAGATAAGTCAAAGCATGAGAACATCCAAGCAAGTAGCAAAATATGTGTGACTCAAGGTCACACCAACAAGGTCAGAGGGCATACAGCCCAAAAGTCATAGTCAAATACATAGATAAAACAGCAGGTATCCGAGCTCAAGTGTCAGTAGGAGGGTCGTCATCGCGCATAAGGTCGTCCATCGTAGCATCATCAGCAGCAACAACTGGTGCACTCTCGGCATGACCCGCTAGCGGCAGCTCCCCCGCTTGGTTGCAATCCATCCACTGTAGCCCCTCGGTCCCGAGAGCAATGCCGGACTGAGCAAGCATACGACGATCCAGGCGACAGTCTTGTCGATTCATCGGCACGAGTTGGCCCTGTGAGACGTCGATGCCAACTGACTCCAGCCAGGCAGTGATGATATGTCCAAAAGGCATGTAGATCGTCTGACCAGACCGCAGACCATGAACAATGATGGAGGAATAGATGGACGATGCTATGTCAAAATCGAACTGCAGATGCATCCCGTAAAGCATCAGGCAGTGAGATGTAAGGATCGCATCAAGATGCTTGGACGTAGTTGGTAGAAGACAATTTGCGATAATTTGAAACAGAATATAATCGATGGGAGATAGATGACGAGCAGGGAATGTGGGAAAGTTATAGATATCCGCACCAAAACCCCGTGGCCTGGGGTGGCCTAGAAAATGTTCATATATGGAGTCCGGAGTGATTCCAGTAAAAGGAGCAGGAAGAGGAACAGGATGATATGGATAAAGTGAGAAATCGTTCTTAGAGGGACGACAACCCAGAAACAAAGTGAAGGATGATAGGGTGAAGTCAAGATCGACACCGGTGACACGGGTCCGCCATCCTATGCCCTCCCCATTGGCCAGATTATTGTAGAATTCAGAGATCAAGTCAACATTGATCGGCCTTTCTAAGAAAAGGATGTTTTGAAGCCCATAGTACTCAATGATTCCTTTTATCGTAGGGCAATGTTCATAAACGAAGGTTCGGTCCACTGATCGACATGGCATTAGTTCGAAGTTGTGCCAATGAAAGTCTAGAGCATAGAGAATGTTCGGAAATCTAGGATGCGGGGGAGATGGAGGCCTTAGAGGAGATGTAGATGATGAGGAAGTCTTCCCTCTTGAACTAACCTCTATAACCTCCTTTCCCTTAGATGACTTTCTAAGGAGGTTTGAATTGATCATGACACATAGATTGAATCATACAAGAGTTGATCATCAGATGAGACCCAATCAAAAGATAGACATAAAAGTTTGGTCATAAGAAATGAGGAAGAGGGTCACGGTAAGAAATAGGTCCGGCACAGCAGCAAGTAAGAACAAAAACCATGGTTAGCTTCACAAACATATATTCTATGATCTCTTGGAAACGGGAAATGAAGCCAAACACTTACTTTGGTGCCATTGAAATTGTTTGAGGGATTGGAAGACCGCGACAGAGAAGAACGCGCGTGAAGGAAGAGCCTTCAAGCCGGAGAAACCGCCCGCAGAGGAGGTCGCACGAGCGTGAAGGAAGACGCAGAGACTTCTCTCGCTCGTTCGCACAGGGTGTTTCGGCGCTAGGGTTCGGGAAAACGACGACTTGGAGAGTTAATCGGTTGGTGGATCGGTCCACCAACCAAAATTTAATGCGGTTGATCGGATCACCGTTCGATCAGATCGCGTCCGGACCGATCAGATGCGATCCTGATCGATCGGGTGACCGATCAGGATCCGATCAGTAGGTCCTGGAGAGAAAATTCTGAGCACCCTGATCGGTCTGTGGACCGATCCCCACAGGGTGCCAGATCGGTCTGGAGACCGATCCAGGCTAGCTCAGACACTTAGTCAGATTTCGAGAGATTACGGCTTGCCTCGCAGTTCGGTCTGTGGACCGAACACCACAGAAAGGGGTCAGATCGGTCCGGGGACCGATCAGCCCGATTCCTGATCGGTCCGGTGACCGATCAGGGTTCCTGATACGACCTGGAATATTCAGTTTCAGAATTTCTGAAATTTCCAAATGATATCTGATGGATTTTGTCTAGTTTGGACAGGTACTTATGACTAAAATTGATTCTTGAACAAGAATCTAAAGTCCTTATAGGTTCATCAACCACTTTGACCCATCTAAATGGAATCAAACTCAACCATCAATCAATCAAGCAAATTCAAACAAGTCTTTACTCCAATTCCAAGTTTCCAATCAAGTTGCCTTGATTGGAATGTCCAAGTATGATCATGGAGCCATATACACATATGTTATGCAATGGTTTTCCCCACACTTGGTCACCACCGTGATTATTATCTCGTCAACTTAATTTCTCAATTGATGCAATGACATTTTGAGAAATTGAGTTGAACCTAACATCTCACCCCATATCTAGCAAACAAAAACATTTTGGTAACCCTTATAGTTTGTGTGAGATGTTCCCAAAGTTACCCAATTGTTCCCTAACAATTTGAAATAATCATGAAGGGTTTTGACCACAATTTGAACATCATGAAGCGCGACACATTCCCAATTCCCGTCTTAGGAAACTAAATTCACTCTCGGGAAGTGGTTTAGTGAAAATGTCAGCTAGGTTTGACTTTGACTCTACATGTGAGAGTATGATGTTCCCCCTAGCTACATGATCCCTAATGAAGTGATGTCTTACTTCAATATGTTTTGTCCTAGAATGATGGACCGGATTCTTGGTTAAGTTAATTGTGCTAATGTTATCACATAACACTTGCACACCCTTGTAACCCAATCCATAGTCCTCTAAGGTGTGGATCATCCACAACAATTGTGATATACACTCTCCCATGGCGATATATTCTGCCTCGGTAGTGGAAAGAGCAACACAATGTTGCTTCCGACTCGACCAACTTACTAAAGACGAACCTAGGAATTGGCAGCCCCCACTAGTGCTTTTCCGGTCCAACTTACATCCAGCGTAGTCGGAATCCGTATAGCCCATCAAATCAAAAGATTCGGTACGGGGATACCAAAGACCTACACCAATTGTGCCCTTGAGATATCTCAAAATTCGCTTAACAGCAATTAGGTGAGATTCCTTGGCACAGACTTGATACCTAGCGCACATACCTACAGCAAATAGTATATCTGGTCGACTAGCTGTAAGGTATAGCAAACTACCTATCATGCTTCGATATTGAGTTAGATCAACGGGTTTACCACTCTCATCATTGTCCAATCTTGTGTTTGTAGCCATGGGAGTGGTTACCTCTTTTGAATCACTCATATTGAATTTTCGAAGCATTTCATGTGTATACTTCGATTGGTGCACATGGATACCATCGCGAGTTTGCTTGATTTCTAGTCCAAGGAAGAAAGTCAACTCTCCCACTAGACTCATTTCGAACTCACTCTCCATGTGACCAATAAATTCACGTAAATAGCCCTTGTTGTTTGAGCCACAAATTATGTCATCGACATACACTTGGGCTACAAATATATTGTCACCATCTCTTCGTAGAAATAGTGTAGGGTCTATTTGACCTCTAATGAAGTCCTTTTCAATCAAGAATGTCGACAACCGCTCATACCAAGCCCGGGGTGCCTGTTTAAGGCCATAGAGTGCCTTCTTGAGCTTGTACACGTGGTTTGGATATTCGGTACTCTCAAACCCTGGAGGTTGTTCGACATAGACTTCTTCCCTAATCAAACCATTTAGGAATGCCGATTTGACGTCCATTTGAAATAGTTTGAAGCCTCGATGTGCTGCAAATGCAAGCATCAATCGGATGGACTCTAATCGTGCCACAGGAGCATAAGTCTCATCATAATCAAGACCTTCAACTTGACTGTAGCCCTTGGCTACCAAGCGTGCCTTGTTTCTAATGATTTCTCCCTTGTGGTTTAATTTTTTTTGAAGACCCATTTAGTTCCAATAATAGTGGTCTTCTTGGGCCTAGGGACTAAGTCCCAAACTTGACTCCTCTCAAACTGACCTAGTTCATCTTGCATTGCAATAATCCAATCGGGATCATTTAATGCTTCATCAATTTTTCTAGGTTCAATTTCGGAAATTAGAGCAACTTCATTAGCCTCATTCCTGAAGAATGATCTAGTCCTAACCCCTTGATGGATGTCTCCAACGATTTGGTCTTGGGGATGACTAGAGGCTAATCTCGTTTGCCTTGGTGTTGGTGGTGCTTCTTGAACGAGTTCACTAGACACAAGTTCAGCCTCAGGATCCGGCTGATCAATGGATTGTCTTGGGTCACCGTCATCAGACTCATCACCATTAACACCACTTGGAGAATCATTCAAACTTAGTCTCCTAAGTTCGAGTTGAACTCCTTCTACATTTTCTGACTGGTCAATTGGTTTTGGAACTTCCTCAAAGACCACATCAGCAGACTCTTCAACTAATCTAGTTCTCTTGTTGTAGACTCGGTAGGCTTTACTAACGAGGGAGTACCCGACTAGTATCCCTTCATCAGCTTTTGCCGTGAACTTTCCAAGGTGATCCTTGGTGTTTAGGATGAACACCTTACAACCAAACACCCTAAGATGTTTAACCGTAGGTGGTTTCCCAAACCAAAGTTCATGGGGAGTCTTTCCTAAAAACCTATGGACGAGAACTCGGTTTTGCACATAGCAAGCTGTATTAACAGCTTCAGCCCATAAGTAACTCGGGAGTGAGTACTCATTAAGCATGCTTCGTGCAGCCTCTTGAAGTGCACGGTTCTTCCTCTCTACAACACCATTTTGTTGTGGTGTCCTAGGAGTAGAGAACTCATGTCTATAACCCTTATCTTGACAAAATTCTAGAAACCTTTGGTTTTGAAATTCACCTCCATGATCACTTCTTATTGTCTTAATTGTTGATGATCTCTCATTTTCAACCCTTCTACAAAAAGAAATGAAAATATCTAAGGTTTGATCCTTATGTTTTAAAAAGAAAGTCCAAGTATATCTAGTGAAGTCATCAATGATAACAAAGCAATATCTACTTCCATTCAATGATATGATAGTGCTACAATCAAATAAATCCATGTGAAGTAAATCTAAAGCATTGGAAGTACTTACAGTGCTTTTACCTTTATGTGCAGATTTTGTTTGCTTACCCATTTGACACGCATCACATAATTTATCTTTTCCATACTTGATGCTCGGTAAGCCTCGAACTAGTCCCTTGTTGGCCAACTTCCGGATGTTCTTCATGTTCACATGTGCTAGCCTCCGGTGCCAAAGTGTGGACTCTTCTTCTTTTGATATGAAACACTTAGCAAAAACATTAGTATCACTTTTAAAAGAAACTTGATAAATATTGTCTACTCTTGCTCCTACTAGTACCGTGTCCAAAGTGTCATTTTATCTAACTAGACATTGACTTGGTTGGAAATCAATTGTGTAACCCGTGTCACACAATTGACTGACACTTAGGAGATTAAACTTCATCCCCTTGACTAGAAGGACATTTGAGATTCTAAGACATCCGGATATTTGAATGTCTCCTATTCCTATGACCTTAAGGCTACCATTGTTACCAAATGATACATTACCTCTACTCTTCTTGTGAAATGTGGTAAACAATGATCTATCCCCGGTCATGTGTTTGGAGCATCCACTATCAACGAACCAAGTTGATAGATGCTCCCCCTCAATCATAACCTACACAATTCGAAAAATAGAAGTCTTAGGTACCCAAACCTTGGGACCTAAAGCATCAACTAAACATGACTTAGGCACCCATACCTTGATAACTTTCTTTTGGATTTTGGGTATCCTAGATTGTCTCATGTCAGTCCTAGACATGAGAGATACAAAAGAGGGTTCCTTAGGGCGGTAACCAATACCGGCCCTATTCTAGACCGCTCTTTGGGCATTCAAAATCATATCTAAGGTCTTAGAGCTATTTGAGAATTTCCCAAGAATATTCTTGAGCTTCTCAACTTCACTCTTCAAGGATTGGTTTTCCTCTACTAACCCATTATCATGCAAATCACTGATTTCCTCAACCTTAGAGGATTTCAAAGTTTCAATTTTATGTTTCAGTGATTTAATTTCATCTTCTAGTAATTCAACATGCAAGTCATCAATGTTATCATCCCTAGAAGCTTTTAATTGAGCAATCTCTAATTGCAATGCTTTAACTTTATTTTTGGATTTCTTAAGCATACTAGTTAAACATGCAATTGCTCTATAACATTTTTCAAGCTCGGGAGAAGTTACCTCTTCATCATCCGAAGATGATGAAGCCACGTTTGAGGAGCTTGATGTTTCTTCACTGCCCTCCTCTCCAAGAGCCATGAGAGCCACTTGCCTTGTGCTCTTCTCCTCCTTCTCGTCATCGGATGAGCTAGAGGATGACTCATCCCAAGAGGCCTTCAATTCCTTCTTCTTCTTCTTGGAATTCTCTTCTTTTCTTTTGGATTTTTCCTCCTTCTTCTTAAGCTTCGGACACTCATTCTTGAAGTGTCCTTTCCTACCACACTCAAAACAGGATGCATTATTCTTATCAAGTTTGGATTCACTAGTATTACCTCTCCTCTTGAAACGTCGATCTCTTCGCATCATCCTTCGCACGAAGTTCGCCATTTCGGATGAAGAGGAGCCACTGCCATCTTCCTCCGAGGTTGACTCGGATTCGGAGGAGGATGAAGATGATGAAAGATCCTTCTCCTTTTTCTTCTCCTTCTTCTTCTTGTTGATCCGGTCCCCTGCAACTAAGGCAATCCCCTTTTCCTTGGGGCCTTTGTTAGCCATCTCATGCAATTCCATCTCACAAAATAAATCATCTAACTTTACAATAGATAAATCCTTAGATACTTTGTAGGCATCCACCATGGATGACCACAAAGCATTCCTTGGAAATGCTTTCAAGACATACCTCACAAGGTCGCGATTCTCGACCTTTTCATCAATTGAGTGAAGTCCATTAAGAACTTCCTTGAACCGGCTATGGAGCTCACTTACCGACTCATTCTCCTTCATGGAGAGGTTTTGAAGTTGATTGAGGAACAAGTCCCTCTTTGCAATCCTCGAGTCCCGGGTGCCTTCATGGAGCTCTATGAGTTTGTTCCACAAGTCTTTTGCACTTGTGAAGGGACCAACCTTGATGAGTTGGTTTTTGTTCATGCCACATTGTAGAGTGACAACCGCCTTAGCGTCGGCTTCACTTTTCCTTGTTTGTTCGGCTGTCCACCGAGATGATTCAAGTTCCTTGCCTTCATCATCTTTAGGAGGGATGAATCCTTCCTTCACCGCGAACAACGTATGGATATCCATCTTTGATCTCCAATATTGGAAGTCGGCGCCATCAAAGAATGGAGGTCGGGTGGTGGAGAAGCCTTCTCTCAAAGCCATCTTGTTGAGAACTCTCGGTTGTTAAGCCGTAAACAGAGCACCTTGGCTCTGATACCACTTGTTGGGAACGAGATGGCTATAGAGGGGGGTGAATATAGACAATCGCTTGCCCCTTCAAGACTTATCACGATTTCTGCAACTCGAATATCAGTAGCACAGCGGAAAGAATAGAAAGCAGAGTATGCAGAAAAAAAAACCAAATGAACGCAAAACACACACAGCTAGCAAGATCGCTAACAAGGAGGGTTTACAAGGTTCGGGGATAACTTGCCCCTACTCCTTGGCGTGCCCTTGAGGTGGGCGATCCCTTGATCGTCGGCAGATCAAGCCCCGGTTAACACCGGATATGAAGCAACCTCCTTCTCGGTGGAGAAACCTCTCCACAGCGTGTATCAAACAATGATATATAATGAGCACAATGAAACAACAACAAGAAGATCTTACTCAAACACTTAGAGAGGATAAAACACAGCAAGCTTCCCTGAGCTCCACCCAGTGGCGATCTCACGCAGACCCCTGTCTGCTTCGTGTCTTCCCACTGTCGGACTCCAAGCTTCTTGTTTTCTCCTTCAAGCGCTCAAGTATGATGATTGCTCCTCAATAGCTTGTTTAGAATGGTTGAAGAACTCAAGAACAGCAAGCTTCTCGCAGCAGAACGCAAGAACACGAAAAACATCAAGAACTGCAAGTCCTACTGAACTCAACTCTCGCGTTCCTTTTTGTTTCTCCGCCAAGCGACAGGTGACACCATCTCTGTAGCTCCCAGCTACTCAACTGCCAACGCCAGCCTCTACTGAGCTATCTCTGGACTCACTGAGCTCCTCAGTCGAGCTCCAGTCTTAGCTCCAGTCCACAGCTCGCCGTCGCAACCTGAGATGGGAAAAGGGACAAACCTGCTCTGAGGAAAGTGCGCTTTGACTTCTCCTAGAGTGTTTGAATCCTCCCCTGTCACCTGAAACTCAATCAGAGCATTAGAGCAGAAGATCACGCAGCATATCACATATCAGAAAACATGCATCAACAAATCCGATACGATCAGACACTCTGACCGCGTTTGTCAGTAAAATTTGAATTAAAGTGATCGGTCACCGGATCGATCCAGAGTGTGTGGATCGATCACCAGATCGATCCACTGCTTTGCTGGGATTCCCAGCTCTCGCAGCTATACACGCCTGATCGGTCACCAGACCGATCAGGGTGAATCCTGATCGGTCACCAGACCGATGAGATTGGATCATGATCGGTCACCCAGACCGATCAGAACAGATGAACAGTTATTTTTTAATCAAACCCAAGATTCCTGATCGGTCACCGGACCGATCCAAGACTCTGATTTGCAAGGGAACTCACTCACCGTCTGCTCCCTGATCGGTCGCCAGACCGATCAGGAGCAAGACAGCAAGGAAGCAGCCTGCTTCCTGATCGGTCTCCAGATCGATCAGGAGCCACACAGTAGATTTCCAATCTCACTGTGCGCTCCCTGATCGGTCACCAGTCCGATCAGACATAGCTGGATCGGTCACCAGACCGATCCACTAAGGAGCAGCGTGCCAAAAGTCCCTGATCGGTCACCAGACCGATCCAGTGACTTTACCCAGCCCTCCAAGCTAGGGATTCATCCACCTTAGCCCTCCAAGCTAAGGATTTTTCCATCTAACTCTCCAAGTTGGGAATTTGCACCTAACCCTCCAAGTTAGGACTTTTCACCTAGCCCTCCAAGCTAGGACTTTTCACCTAGCCCTCCAAGCTAGGACTTTTCACCCAACTCTTTCGAGTTAGAACATCATCCAACCTAGCCCTCCAAGCTAGGCACCTGACCCTCCAAGCCAGGACTTTTTCACCTAATTCTCCAGGATGGGAATTTGCACCTAACCCTCCAAGTTAGGACTTTTCACCTAGCCCTCCAAGCTAGGACTTTTCACCCAACCCTTCCGAATTAGGACTTTTCCAACACCTAACCTCCCAGGTTAGGATTTTCCAACACCTAGCCCTCCAAGCTAGGATTTTCCACACCTAACCTCCCAGGTTAGGATTTTCCAACATCATGCCTAATCCTCGATTAGGACTTAATCACAATCAACATAATCATCACAATCATCACACCTAACCTCCCAGGTTAGGACTTTCCATATCATGCCTAATCCTCGATCAGGACTTAATCATAATCATCATAATCATCCTCCTAAACTAAAATCGTTGTCAACACCAAAATAACAATCAGGGCCAGACTGCATCAACAGTTTGCATTGCATACGCATTGACGGTATAAGTCCAAGGTGAAGCCTTGAAAACGTAAGTTCAAATGGTTATTAGCATTGTATTTGCTATTTGTTTTCCCTAACTTAAACGTATTGCCAAACATCAAAAAGGGGGAGATTGTTAGGGCAATCTATGGCCCGAAGTGACTATGTATTTTAATGTTTGGGCAAAGGGTTTAAGTTAGGTTCACCATTGTATTTAATATGTGTATTTGAGTGTGCAGATTTTACAGGATACCCATGGACTTAGCTGGACGGCTTTGAGACTGGTGAAGGATGGGATGGGGAGACGAGCCGAGGGTTTGCATACATCCGAGTGTCCGTGGACAAAGCAGGATGATGAGTCGAGGGAAGTGTATTTTTAGACATATGTGAAGGATGACATGGGGAGACGAGCCGTGGGCTTGTATGCATCCGAGGGACGAGAGCCAAAGTGGAAGAAGGCTTGAAGGTAATAGGTCAAGGCTGCTGGATAAAGGGTCGGCTGAGTCATGAGAGTTCGAGTGCTGAGAGAATTGTACTCGGGAAGGAAAACCCTAGGTTTAGGGGTGGACCAGCCAACTGATGCTTGGATCAGTCGACTGATGAAGTCCACAGAAAGATCAGTTAACTGATCCTAGGGGCAGTCGACTGATGGCGACAGGAATTCGAACGTTGAGTTGTAACGTTCGAATCCAAGTTGGACCAGTTGACTGGTGCTTGGACCAGTTGACTGGTGCTTGGACCAGTCGACTGATAACGACTCTTTTCAGTTATGAGCTCTATTTAAGAGAGCTCGGTTTGGCTGGGAAAGGGTTGACGAAATAAGCTTGGTTAGAGCTTATTAGTAGTCTTCTAGTGCTCAGGTATTGTCAGGAGTTTGTGGCGAGGTTTCGCCACCCACAAGGAGCGACAAGAGCTAGCCAGAGGTCTTCCGGGGCCTCATCCACCAACGGATCAGGATCGTCCACCTTATGGATAGCCGTGGAGTAGGAGTTTTATCTCCGAACCACGTAAACGGTTTGTGTTAGCGTTTGTTTGTTTGTATTGTTTTAGTTTTCCATTTGCTCTTGCTAACATGTGTAGGGACAAAATCGAAAAGAAGCTATTCACCCCCTGTAGCTAAACGACAATGTCCCAACAGTTCCTTTGGAAATACATCCGTAAATTCTCGAATAACTGGAGCGTCCGAGAGCTGAGTGCTTTTGATGTCGTCAGTACTGACAGCCATGTGATAGGAGTCTCTATGCCTGAAACGTTGAAATAATCGATATATCATCATCCCTGATGCTAGTGAAATCCCACGAGGGTTGGTTTGAGGGCTGAAAAGTGATCACCCTCACCTGACAATCAACTATGGCATGATAAACGGTCAACTAGTCCATACCAAGGATGACGTCGAACTCCACAATCTCCAAAACTAACAAATCGACAGTGAGTAACGGTACCAAAATCCAATGGGCATACTCTAACCTCCTGAGTAATTCTCAAAATCTCTCCAGATGGTAAAGACACCGATAGATATTGTAATCTAGGAGTAGGTACCCTACTAATTTTACTCATAAATATAAGAGAAATAAAGGAGTAAGAACTACCCGTATAAACTAATAACTCTGCAAGAAATGAATAAAGATGGATCATACTGTAGGATCGGGTTGGTCCGGCTAGAGGGGGGTGAATAGACGGTTAAGAAATAAAACAAGAGGGCACTCGTCTTTAAGAAAAACTTGGTTGCAACTTGGTCGTTGCTTCCAAGACGGTTAACGCTCAATCAGAAAATCTCCTTGTGGCGGAGAAGCCTTACAACTGAAGCACACTTAGACTTAAAGAAATTACAGAAGAATGAATTTGAATCTAAATCTCTAAGCCTATTTATAGGTTGAGTGATATGATCTTGATCGTTGATACAAGATTGAGTTGGATCTTGATCGTAGATCTAAGATTATCTCAACCAAATTTTGAACTCTAATTAAAAGAGAAACATTTATCTCTTTTAATCGGCTCTTCAACGTTTCGATTATTCTGAAGATAAGTTTTGACTTTTGATCACGTGTGAAGCTTTAACAAGCTTTGATTAAAAGCTTTTAAAAAAAACTCTAATCGGCTTTTAATTAAAAGCTTTAACAAGCTTTAATTAAAAGCTTTAAAACGTTTTAATAAAAGCTATAATCAGCTTTTAATTAAAAGCTTTAATAAAAGCTATAATCGGCTTTTAATTAAAAGCTTTAATAAAAGCTATAATCGACTTTTAATTAAAAGCTTTAATTAAAAGATTAAAAGCTTTTATAAAAGACGTTCGTAAGTAGATCTTCTAGGTGATTTCTGACCAACTGGAATTAGGCTCACCCGAACCCGACTCCAGCCTTTCGCCCCTCGAGCGTCCTTCCTCCCGGCTTCTCGTCCCTCGGACACCGTGCACGTCCTTCTCTTTCCACCGGCGTACTCTTCCGCAGCTTCCGCGTCCCTCGGATTGCACCGAGCCCGTTGGCTCGCTTTCCTGCCCAATCCTTCTCGTCCGCCACGTCTTACGCTCGACTTCCTCCGTACCTAAGCTCCTGCACACTTAGCAGAGGGATCAGTAAACCAACAGGACCCAACTAACTTGGTGGATCACATCAAAACTAACCGGGGCACCAACAATCTCCCCCTTTTTGATGTGTATCAATCCAAGTTCAATTAGGGTTAAACCAAAAAATAAGGAATTTAGTAAAACTAAATTAAGCAGTTAAGCATGGGAAAAAATTTTGACATGCAAAACTATCATCTCCCCCTGAACTTCAGGCTACTCTCCCCCTTTGATCACAACAAAAATAGGGAAAGAAACTAGGGAAAGAAAAAGTATTAATATCAAACACCTTTTGATTTAGTAATTCGAAATTTAATTTTTAAAATTCTAAAATTGACTTATAAAATTTAAAAAACATTTGACAGACTCAACATCTGATGTAAAGATTCTAAAAATTTGGATCTGGTCAAAATATCGTTCTATCGATTTTTTTTAAATAAAAATCTGATTTTAGTAAAATATTTATAGAAAATTGAAATATCAATTAAAAAATCTAAAATATTTTGTATACAACGATGATAGGTATATGGGGTTGTAAAAAAAAATTTTAATCTTAAATTCGATCAACAAGTCTAAAAATAAATTAAAACCCAACAGAATAGAATTTTTGAAGAAAAAATATTTAAAAATTCAAAATTGCTTCAAATATTCGAATAAAATTTTTATTAAATTCTTTTAATTATATCTAAATCATGGAAAAATCAGATCTGAGAAAATAACTTTGTTTTCTATTTTTAATATTTAAGATTCGAATTTTGAACATAAAATCATGAAAATTCGAAACGTGAAAAAAAATCTGAAAAAAATTCTTCGTATATAGACAACAAGATTATGCATTTGGAAAAGTTAGAGATACAATTTTTATTTAGTAACAATTAATCAAACTAAATTTCCTAATATAAAAAATGTCAGATAATTAAGCGCATATGTAATAGAAAGAAAAATAATCAACTTAAAATAGACTTTGGAACCCAAAATAAGTTCCTATCTACAGGGTTAATTAAAAATCTAGGAGAATATAGTTCTTGGTCACTTTTCTAAGTTGACTCCTGTGATTTTTAACATACCAATTCAGATTTTCAGGATAAAAATTCTTTTTAGTTCTTAAACATGCAATATCATTTTCTAATTTTTCTACTAAATTTTTTAAATTTTCATTCTCTATTTTCAGTTGGTCAGATAGATCAGATGAGCATGGAGTGACTAATTTTTCTTTTAATTCAGAGTTTGCTATTTCTAATTTATTCATCGACTTTAGTATAGATTTTAGTATAGAGTAAATTCGAGCAGGTGGAAGTAGGCATACCTCACTTACCGGGTCAGTTTCGAAGTTAGGGATTTCCCCTTCGTTGCTACTTTCTTCCGAGGTACTTTCTTCATTTTCATCTTGGTGACTTGCCATTAGTGCAAGTCCAACGAATTCTTCGGCTTCCGATTCATCTGACGAAGTCTCGTCCCAGGTAGCTTTTAGTGCCTTTTTCTTCTTTGGCTGGTTCTTGAGTTTGGGGCACTGATCTTTCAGGTGTCCCTCCTCGTTGCAGTTGTAACATCGGATCGTGCATTTCTTCTTTCTCTGCACCTTTTTAGAGCGATTAGTATTAATGAATTTATACAACTTTCTTACCGCTAGTGTTGTTTCTTCATCGTCTGCTGAAGATTCTTCGTCGAGTTGGATCTTCCTTGTATTCAGTGCGATGTTGTCTGCTTTTCTGTTCTTTTCTACAAAACGAGATTCATGAAGTTCTAGAATAGAAAATAACTGTTCTAACGTACTTACCTCTAAATCTTTTGAAATATAATATGCGTCGATTATCGAGGTCCATTCCGGGGTTCTCGAAAATGCGTTTAGCGCATACCTTTGTGCATCGCGGTTGGTCACCGTTTCTCCGAGATTTTCGAGGCTTGTGATTAGTTCTTTTACCTTAGCATGCAATCTTGCAACAGATTCTCCATTTTCTATCCGGAGATTTGTTAGTCGGTTTCGAAGAACATCTCGTCGCGCCAGCTTTGCCTCCGAGGTGCCTTCGTGCAGTTCGAGAAACTTTTCCCAAAGTTCCTTCGCCGATTCGTACTTACCGATCCGGTTGACATCTTGCTCTGGGAGGACGGTCAGCAGATGGAATTCTGCCTTTCCGTTAGCAACTGCGTCTACTTGCTCCTTCTTATTCCAGGAGTCAGGATCCTTGATCTTTCCTTCATTATCTTTTGGAGCTGCATAGCCATTTTTCATAATAATTAATAACTCATAATCAGTAACAAAAAATACCTGCATCTTCCGTTTCCATGCCGTGAACTCCCCCTCAAACTTAGGCGGGTATATATCACTGGGTCCAAATCTTGAGATTGCTGCAGTGCGAGTCTTCTTGAGATTTGCTGCAGTTGGCGGTTAGTCCTTCTGCGGCAACTTGGCTCTGATACCACTTGTAGGATCGGGTTGGTCCGGCTAGAGGGGGGTTAATAGACGGTTAAGAAATAAAACAAGAGGGCGCTCGTCTTTAAGAAAAACTTGGTTGCAACTTGGTCGTTGCTTCCAAGACGGTTAACGCTCAATCAGAAAATCTCCTTGTGGCGGAGAAGCCTTACAACTGAAGCACACTTAGACTTAAAGAAATTACAGAAGGAATGAATTTGAATCTAAATCTCTAAGCCTATTTATAGGTTGAGTGATATGATCTTGATCGTTGATACAAGATTGAGTTGGATCTTGATCGTAGATCTAAGATTATCTCAACCAAATTTTGAACTCTAATTAAAAGAGAAACATTTATCTCTTTTAATCGGCTCTTCAACGTTTCGATTATTCTGAAGATAAGTTTTGACTTTTGATCACGTGTGAAGCTTTAACAAGCTTTGATTAAAAGCTTTTAAAAAAAACTCTAATCGGCTTTTAATTAAAAGCTTTACCAAGCTTTAATTAAAAGCTTTAAAACGTTTTAATAAAAGCTATAATCAGCTTTTAATTAAAAGCTTTAATAAAAGCTATAATCAGCTTTTAATTAAAAGCTTTAATTAAAAGATTAAAAGCTTTTATAAAAGACGTTCGTAAGTAGATCTTCTAGGTGATTTCTGACCAACTGGAATTAGGCTCACCCGAACCCGACTCCAGCCTTTCACCCCTCGAGCGTCCTTCCTCCCGGCTTCTCGTCCCTCGGACACCGCGCACGTCCTTCTCGTTCCACCGGCGTATTCTTCCGCAGCTTCCGCGTCCCTCGGATTGCACCGAGCCCGTCAGCTCGCTTTCCCGCGCAATCCTTCTCGTCCGCCACGTCTTACGCTCTACTTCCTCCGTACCTAAGCTCCTGCACACTTAGCAGAGGGATCAGTAAACCAACAGGACCCAACTAACTTGGTGGATCACATCAAAACTAACCGGGGCACCAACACATAGAACGAAAGACAGATCCATAGGCCAACTGAGCCTCCTCCCTTGTGATCGCATACACGCAATCCGTCTCTAGAACTGTGGATGGCAGCACCAAAATCGGCTGAGGCTAAGGTACTGAGGGTCCGATAGTTTGCAGTGGCTGGTATGCTGCTAAATGATATGCTGGAGGTTGATAGGTTGCAAGTTGATATGCTGGAGGCTGGTATGTTGGAGGCTGATAAGCCGACTAAGACTGATACCTAGATCTTGAAGCATAACACTGTGATACTGCAGGACTGTAAGTGTGCTCGTGCCCATGCATACAACACACGTGCGCTGGAGGGAGAGCTGTCAGTTGTGGACGATACGAATGTACTGGAGGAGGAGCTGTCCTCTACTGCCGGACTGAAGTCTGGGCTTTCTGCCCTCATCTCTGAGATTCTGTCGACCCAAAATGTCCTCCTGAAACAGAGACCCCCGTAGCTTCATGTTGTGCTTTCAACGCACAATCTCAGCTCATATGCCCTGACAGTTTACAATAATAGCAAACTGCCTGCCCCAGAGTACAATCTGCTCTAACATGCTCTCGTGATCTGCACAGAGCGCAATGAGTGTCACTAGCCGTTGTCTTCCAGTTCTACCGGGAAGACCGGAAATGCCCTGTCAATAACCATCCTGACTTCTGAGGTCTAGCAGATGCCCCAGAAGTACCCTAAGTTGACTGACTCTGATTGCCACGCTTCTGTCCCATAGTCTGAGGCTGCCAAATCTGAACTATACCCTGAGTCGGATGCTTATCCTTCTTCCTGTCCTCGTAAATCCTCTGTTGGGTCATCTCAATAAGAAGGGTCTTGTCCAATGCCTTTCGGTAAGACGTTATACCTAAACCAGCCATCCGAACCTGAATATATCTTGCTAGTCCCTACATAAACTATTGTATCCGCTCTCTATCCTCTGCAACAAGCTGGGGACAATACTAAGCTAATCGGCTAAACATTGCATTATACTGTATAACAGTACGATCTCCCTGCTGGAGACTCAAAAATCCCTGTTGTTTAGCCACTTGATACGCCGCTGGAAAGTACTGGCTCTTGAATGCCGCCCGAAAAGTGGCTTAGGTAATGTGCTGCTCACCAATGACTGTACTTTGTATAGCTCACCAGGTGGCAGCCTCGTCACGCAGATGGTAGGTAGCAAACTCTACCCTCTCCCAGTCTGAGCATGTGATGTAGTGAAAAGTATCCTCCATGGTCTCGATCCAAGAGCGAGTGACACTGGGATCTGCTCCTCCATTGAATAGGGTAAGCCAGCCCTTCACAGATGTTGTTAAGGTAAGGATCCGTAATCTATCCAAAAGCCAACCCATAGGGGGACAGATATCATAGGTGGTACTACTGGAAGCATTGTCGTCGACACCATGTGTGGTATGGCTGACCATACAACGGGAGGAACGGTGGGAGATACTGAAGTAGATGCCACGGGTAGAACCATAGTATATATCAGAGTAGGTACCACGGGTGAAACTATGGTACATACTGGAGATGGTAACCCTGGCGAAACTGTGAAAATCACTGGAGTAGGTGGCATCGGTGGAACTGTGGGAACCAATGGCAGAAATGGGGAGAGAACCCCCACTAGCTGAGGATCCTGGCCCCCTAGAACACTATGGTGAACAGGGGTTGCCTCAGTCGGCCTCTCAGGACCCCTACTGCCTGACCGGCAATCCCAGCCCCCACTGCCTCGTGTGACCACCTAGGTGGTCGTCCCTGACCACCACATCTACGAGATGAAGTCAACTCAATATGGTGAGACATCCTGTTAAGACATTACCAAATATTATGAAAAGTCCAAGTATACCAATCTTTACCAATATACTTATTTGCTGCTTGAAGATATCCCATCGTCACCAAGTCCCATAGTACAGTTACGTCATGGAAATAACTCCAAAACAAAATTCGTAAAACTCCAAAACACAAAAACTGACAAGTATCACAAAATCGATCTGATACCGAATAAATTTATATCAGATAAAATTCATTAAAAAAATCCACAAATACCCAAGTTTACTCGCCAACCTGGTTCTGATACCAAATAAATTATCACACTCCGAGGAGCCGCATGTCCGATGAAAATCAGACAACACCTCTCCTGCACGACAGGCAATATGAATCTTGTACATACATAAAATGCCCTCCTTGACCTTCACATATATATCATCCAACAGTATAGAAATAAAGAATAAATAATGAGAAATAAATATCCATCACCACTAATATAAATGTACCATCGCAAAACTAAACTCCAAAATGCTCTCTGGGCAAACCAACAATGCAAATATATAAAACCATAATATGTGCGACAAGTCCACAAAACATATATAAAATAAAAGTACATCCTAACCATAACTAATAGAAAATGCGAAATAAAATGAAACCACTACGCGGTAAGCGAGACTGGATGCTAGGTTCTCCTGGCGACGTTATCCTCAAAAAAGAAAATAAACAAATGATTATGAGTCCAGGGGGACTCCGCGGATATATAACCAGATAGATATGCATGGTTGTAAAAAGGTCATACAATAGCAGCACAGAAATAAGCAAATACAGTCTCAAAGGAAAAGTCAGAATAAATTATCAATACACTACATGCAAATATATATCCATATCATACTCACCTGCGGGGTATGTAAGTCATAATTCCCTGAACTTGAATGGTCACTAAACCATAAACAAATAAAATACCTCCTGTATATGTATGTCATCTAAATGGAGCAATCATAGCTTAAACAAATACAACAAATACAAACAAATGCAATCCATGCAATCGTGCACATAATGCAATGACATGGTCACCCTTGACACCAGTCAACCACCATCACCGGTCATAGGTGAGGTCGAGTAGATAGGGCTATGACAACTATGTGCACTTTGCTATCACTGCTCATGAGTGACTGAGTGGATAAGATGCTGGCAAAGAACACACCTATTCTATCCTAAATCATATAGGGGAGCACCGCTCTTATCTCCTCTTATCATGAGAAAGAAAAGATATCCCTGTATGCTACCACGTTACGGATACCACTACCTATGAGCGGTCGAAAGGAGCCTTGATAGGGCAACTACACAGACCCTTCTAATAGTACCACTAACCCATGAGTGACAGTATATGTAGATCCTGATATGACTAACGGTTCATCTGAACCACAAAGGAGTCAAGGATCGCCAGTTATGTAATAATACAAGGATGATGCATGACACTAATACACGCACTACCCATCAAGCAAACCTCAAAATGATATATACAGGTTTGAAGCATAAATCATGACATACAAATAACCTACTAGGCATGCAATAATGCTAGGTATCAATAAATGTGTGTACTCTCTAGAATCAGAATATCAAGCATGAATACTATATTGAAAATAAATTTGAGTATGTCTAAGGGTCAAGCAATAAGTATAGCAGGATAAATAAAAGACAGATAAAGGTACATCTTACTACTATCCAGAAAAGAAACCATGCATAGACCCTGAAATATCTACAAAGATAAGTCAGAACGTATCTGCCTCCAAGTAGATATCCATAAACGATGAGAAATCCCCGTTCAGAAGTCCAAGCTCAAATCAATCAATGTTCTGTATTAAAGACTAAGTTTAGCTATTTATATATTAACAAATTAGCTAAATAAATACTAATCACGATTAAGAAAAATCCTAATTATACTGTGCCTTAATTACCCTTAACCACGTTATTCCCAATCCGCTCATGTATTCCCAAGTAAGGGATTGTTGAACACCGAAAAGTTAGGGGGTTAAACGGGAAAAAAATCAAAACATAAGGGCTTAGTTGGAATTATTTAAATTTGGAGGGCTTTATTGCAAAAAGTCAAAACTATATTTAAAAGACCTAAAAACTTCGCTCTGATACCAAAAATTGTCACGACCCCAAAGACACATGCTTACTCGAAAATCGGGCAGCATCTCCCTTGTACGACGGATAAGTTGGGACATATAATACATCACATAAGATGACTCAGCCATCATAACTGAAAATAAAAGCACAATCACGCAGTTTATATCTTTAAAAATGATATAGATAAAATGAATTAAACTTCGCAAAACTTTTAACGTTTTTTATCAGAAATAAATCAAATAAAAAGTCCGAATACAAAGAAAACTCCAACACCAGACTACGACAATATTGGACTAACAAAATATATAACAGTCCATGAACTAAATGCGAAAAATTATGAAAAGCAGAAATAAGTACTACGGTAGTAAAACCAAATACGGAAACAAACTCAACACCGGGGGACTGGCAACTGAATCCTCTCCTAGCTCCAAGTAATGCAACTACCTGCTATTTGAAACAAAAATAAGAAGCAGGGGTGGTGAGTCCGGGCGGACTTAGTGGGTATATGAATAGATAATAGCATGACATAATCAAGTTGTAACAAGTAGAGATACAACAAGTACAGTTCATAAGGAATATAAGGAGACATAAACATATATAATATATATAAAACGACATGGTATAGAATATAATGACAACTAAATATGTAAGAAAAATCATATGATATAATAATACCAAAACCTCTAAGCGTGTATAAAACAACGCGGTATCACAATCTCGACATATACATGCATGTCAACCAAGTGCAACAATCATAGCTCATATAAATGCAACAAATACAAAAAAATGCATAAATACAATCAATGCATATGATGCAATGACATGTGTCACCCCTGACGTCAGTCAAGCCGCCAACACATCATATCTGTGTGACCGAGTAGATAAGGTTGTGATAATTGTACGCATTCCAATGAATACCACAGATATAAAGCCCTATAAATTCAAATAATTCCAACTAAGCCCTTATGTTTTGAATATTTTTCTGTTTAACCCCCTAACTTTCAGTATACCCCCTAACTTTTCGGTATTCAACAGGGATCCACCCCCTAAAACAAAGTCTGTCAATAGGTGGCAAAAGATGAAATGCTTACCCCCAGCGCCCCCGTCAACCCGTCCCAGAATAAACACGGAGGAGGTAACTGAAAATGTAAGAGGTTGGGGGTAGGGGGGAGGGGGGGAGAGACTTTTTACACAGGGTGTAAGGATTTATGTCCCACCAACCCCGTGATTCAAACCTAAGATCTTGAATGGTAATCTATCAACCCCTTACCATCTCACCACAAGTATAGTCGGTTCAAACCATAGAACGTATCCAAAGTTATTGATTTATTCCATTTACAAAAACAAACCACATTGCATAATAAATAAATGCCTATCATTAACCATGTATCCCACAACACAGTACCCTAAGACCAAAAGAATCGCCTCCGGGGCTATGGTGCAGCGGTAGGACGACTAGTCGTTATTCCAGGAATCCGCGGTTTGATCCCCAGCTACGACGTATTTGTAAGAATTTTTCCTCCAAATGGGGCGCGAACCCTGGGACACTGACCTTCTAGACCACCCACCACGAGCGTTTCCCGATTTACCCTGGCGGCCGATGGGAAACTTTCGTGAGGCCGGATCGGTCGCCCGATGTTAGAAAAACCGCGTTAATCACCTAAGACCAAAAGAATCAGAGCTCACCTTTTATTCTAAACAAAATTGCTACCTGTTACGATCCTAAACAAAATTTATATGGTATTACACGTAGGGAATCCAAATGCTCACATAACCAAAATTAACTAAAAACCATTCCTAATCCAAGTTGCCAGTATGCTCTAGGAACCACTAAAAACCCCAAATCCGATCGGAAAAGATAGTAAGTTACAGCTATTGATCCAAAACAACAGTCCATACCTGATTTTGTCACAAAATGACTCCCTCTTGGTTGTTCAGATTCGGCGATGGAGAAGGGTATCATGGCAAGGCACACGTCAACCTTGAAGGTGGCGGCAACGACCGACCTCGGGTAGGAAGAAGTCGACTCGTCGGTGTTGATCGCGAGGAGACGAAATCGAAATCGCACGATATTGGCGGGGAGAAGAAGAAGAAGAAGGAGCCTGATAACCTCCCCTTCACTGGCGTCGACGACGACTTCACGTGGAGGATTCACACAAGGGTGTCAGCAGCTAGCTATAGGGTTTACGTGAAGATAGGAATAAAGAGAGGAAAAATAAATTTATAAAAATAAATTTTATAATTTATAAAAAGGTTTGCCAAAGACCTCAAATTTTTCCATATTTAACATCTACAATAGAAGATATCGCAGATAGAAAATTTTAATAATTTTAAAAAGATATGTGCCTTTTGGACGATATGAAAAGATACTATTTTGATTTTCGATCCTTTCAAAGTATGGTAAATATATGATAAAGTTAAATATAAATTACGTAAATAAATAAATTAATAGAATCTTGTGAAAAGCTTTAATTCTGAAGTAAGATTCTTTTTTAAACATATCAGATGATGAAGACTGGGAAGAAAGAAGAGTCCTACTGCTATTATTTCCAGGAAGTGAAAAAGAAAGATCTCCATCTTATCCATGGAAGCTTAATGATTTGCACTGCTTGCACCTGCAATCTATTGTGCATATTGCCTTTTTAGAGTTGCTATAACTTATAACAAAAGACACAATTTAACATCTTAATTTTTAAAAATTTGATGGTAGAGCACGAAGTCAATGAACTTATCAGCATTCGAGAGACTGAAAGAATTGTGTATGCAATTAATTCAGACACTGTAGAATGACTGGATAGGCCAACCACTTCTCAACTTCTGATTAGAAATTGATGGAACGAAATAACATGGAGTTACTGTCCATTTCTTATATGAGTTGTGATATTAAGAAATCTGCAAAAATTGTCTCTTATTTTCCAAAATATCTAGACAAGAAATCTGCAAAAATTGTCTCTTATTTTCCAAAATATCTAGACAAGGCACTCGACATGACTTTAATTATATGAGTTATGCCAAGCACAATCCATGCCATTAGTGATGGACACATAATTCATCACCCAATTCGTCACCCCGTAATTGTGATACTTATTTTGTTGGTAGAACAGTCTCCTTCACTGTAAGTTGATGTTATTGTAGGTTGCTTGAGTGGAGTTAGAAGTTGCTCATCACTTGTTAACATCACCACCTGTTATTTTTGGTCTGCCTTCATATTTATCTTGTACACACAAAAAAGTCATTCGAATGCAAAGTAAAAATTCTATTGTTGGATATAAGCAACATCATCAAGAATATCTAAAGATCTATCTTCCTTCCAAAGTTTATATGCCTGTAATCACATAAAATTAAAATTTTGAATTCTATATCATTTAGGCATCTCGACTACCGAAAGGGGAGTCAAGTAACAAAAGAATCGTTGCCTATGTGAATAGGGACATTTATCTTGATGTATTTATCTAAAGAGTTGCCTACACTAAAAGGATAGTTGACCTGAAGGAATGCCTTCAGTACCTAAAAGGATAGTTGACTAGAAAAGGAGTCCCTAAACCCTAAACCCATTGTGCCAAACTACCAAAAAAATCAAAGAGGTTATCACTTGGAAAAGAAAAACTTCTTTTGCAAAATAATATTATTATTTTGTTTTTTTTGTTTTTAAAGTCTGACATTGTTTGGAATGGAGCTGGTGTTTAAATTAAGGGACCCAAAGTAGGAAGCGGACACTAAGCAGTCTTAGTCATCAAATAATCATTTTCAAGGATCCTTTTCCACATTTACAAGTGCCATGTGCAATAGTCAAACAAAAAGAAAAAAAAAAGGTAGATACTTAATTACAAGTGACCAGTTGTCACGCCCCGAGGAGCTGCCTAGCTATCCGATACTAATCGGACTGTCACTCCCTCGACCCGGCGAACAATTCAGAACCCTAACCTCTACGATTACCTCGGCCGATTGTATCACAGCCTATAGGGCTGGTACCACCGTCTGTAGTAAATGAAAACGACAACGAAGACAAAAGTTGCGTACCGGTACGACATACAACAAAACAAAATAAATCAAGGCCGCCATAGCATACAAAAGTACAACTATACTGCCATGTAAACAACCCAACGGAACACGAATACAACAGCGGAAACGAAAAGACAAAATGAATAGAAAGAGGGTACCAACATGTACCCCATCCAAATACCAAGACAACCCCCGAGAATCATCTCGAAAATACATGAGCTGGGACAGGGTGTCGGACACTCCAGTCGATCATCCTGAAAAAAAAACAAGAAGCTAACGGGATGAGTCACAGTACTCAGTGGATATCTCATCATATATGCAGGATAGTCTAAGCTCGCAACAGTATAATAGGCTATCGAAATAACACGTGTACAGGCAGTAGTAAGGACAACTGAAAGAGGAAATAGGAAATACCATACCAATATAGCAGAGGCGCCAAAACCATACATAAGGGTCTCCTGTATGTGTATGTCAATCATATACAGCATCCAAGTATAGCAAGCACAAGCAAGTGCAAAATATACGTATACACAAGGTGCAATGACATGGTCACCCCTGTCGTCGGTCAGATATCGTCACCTATGTACGGGAGGAAGCTAAGCAGAGGCCACCCTCCGACGTAGGGTTGTGACTGCCGTCAATACTCTCTCATCACTACTCCTGAGTGATCGAGTAGACGGAATGCTACCGGTGTAACACCCCTACTCCATGCCCTATCTGGGGACATCTCTGTCTACCCCAGGCTATATGTGGAGGACATCTCTGTTTGAGTGTTACCCCTACCCCGTGTATATAAATGAGGGAGAGACCTCTCCCTCTCATCTCCTGGTATATGGACTACTTAAGGAGGGACCTCTGCCTGCTACCACGTTCCGATTCACTACCCCATGAGTGCATGAGCGGAGCAGCACAGAGCACACTACCCAATACTCCTTCAACCACTAACCCATGAGTGACCATATGGGTAGGTCAGTATGACTGTCGACCTGACTCACCCACAAAGGGGCCCCTGATCGACAGTGATGCACAGTGCACGATGATGCATGACACTGGTCAAACAACATCCACTATCTAGTCCACCTATATCAACATGATATGCAAGGATCGTAGATAATGCACCATAACCTAAGTCCTAAAGGTATAGGTATCACATGCCAGGTATAGCATAAATAGTATTAGCAAGACAAATAGAAGAGTTATATCACAATCTATTACTTTATTGCTAAACAAAGCATATCAAGCATATATCTATGACTAATCTAAAAGAAGAGTCAGAGATACCCGCCTCCAATTTAGTAGATAGTATGCGAAGAGAACCCCCGTCTGAAATAATATCCGCCGCAAGTGGAGTCCAAATAGCCGCGTCAATGACCTGTATCATAACACATAATTTAGCTATCTATGCCACTAATAACTTGACTAGATACCAAAATGATTCCGGATTTACTCAACCAACTCTAAGTGTGATTCACAATAGTACTAAATCACACTATTAGGCTAACTCTAAATTCCATTAAAATTAGCCTTAACTAAAAATTAATCCCAATTAATCCCAACACATGGCAGCAAAAGGAAGAATTCCTAATTCGATCATAACACACAACAAATCAACTCTTCAAGTCATCCAAGATCAGAGACCAAGATCGATCAGTAAACGATCAGCCAAGCTCCTATCACCAAATCTGATCCAATACCGAAATGACCAAGAGCAAACAGAAATCGAAGAAAAATTGAAGAAACATTTCAAATAGAACACATGGATTCCACCAGATCCACCAAACACAACCAGTGTATCACTACCGATCCATCATAATCCTAATCACCCAGAGTACCAGGAAGAGCTCACGGTAGAACATAGCAACACATCAGATCACGCATGAATCAATTTGATTAGGAGACATCACAACTAAAATCCCATGGCCCAGATCTAAATCCAAAATCGTATCAAACATAGAACTCTTGAATTCAAAACCGTATCAACCATAGAACTCCAATTCAATCACAATACTCAAATCCATGAATTGATCCCAACAATCAGAATCCAAGAATTGAAAACGATCGCCACCAAGATAGGGATTACCTCAGATGATACGCACGAACCCCTCTGCTCAGGTATCAGGAATCGCCCAAATCACCTGTGCCCTAGGTCCCAAGAAACCACCTCCGATCCACTGAAATCGAGATCCCCTGTAAGATTAGAATTACCGCGATCAAACCTAGGTCAAGAATATGTGGCATACCTCCTCGACCCTCCGGTGGCGGCGTGATCGTCACTCGCTCGCGAGGAAGTAGACGATGGCAGATCAAGCTCCAAACCCGCGATCTGTTTCCCGAGAAGGAGCTCGTCCTAGACAATCGAACCTCGTCGATCAACCAGAGACGACGTCGTGGCTCGCGATGGTGGCGAACGAAAGAGGAGAGAAGAGGAACAAAGAGTAAGGAAGAAAGAAAACGGTCAAGGAAGAAAAGAAATCATGCTCTGATCCGTGATCGACCGAAAAGAGAAGGAGATTAGATCGGGAAAAAGGAGGTTTCGACCGTGAGCTAGGGTTCGCGAAGGAACGGGAGAAGAAGAGGCGTGTCTGCCGCTAGGTCTCGCGAAGGAGAAGATAAAGAATCGGCTTGGCTGTGGCGAGTGAAGAGAAGAAAAAGGAGAGTTATAAGTGGCTGGTCTTTTTGTAATTTGCCCCTCTGGTTTTGGCTTATTCGACATAGACCCTTAAGTTTAGGCAACTTTGCATTCTGGTCCCTCAATTTCCAGTATTTTAACAAATAGATAAAAACGAAATCATCGTAGTACAAAACACTCCAGCATACCTAAAAATACAGACCGGTTCGATTTACGACACAACAAGACATCACATAAGCCCTTAGGGCATACAATCACAACAGTCATTGAAACCACGACATGTCAACAAAACAAAATGAAATACAAGTCCATAAACTGAAATCAAATGCAAATGTATCGTCAAGTATAGAAAAAATAACAAGGTCCAGAAGTCGACTTGACATAAAGAGAGGGGATTGGTTGTTGGTCTCTCCTGGCAACTCCATGTGCATAGCATCATCCTGAAACAGAAAATATAACTAGCGGTGGTGAGTTCGGGCAAACTCTGCGAGTATAGAAATAAGATATGCATGACATCAGAAAAGTTATACAAATAATATAAAATCAATAGATACAATCTCATAACGATATCAGAAATATGATTAAAATATTGTATGAAATATACATACCCGAGTCAACAATGTCTGAGGAAAAATAGATCAGAAATCCCCAGTAAATCCTCCACGAGTAATCTCATACCACATGAGTCAATGCAAGATATAAAACCATATGCAAAATAACTCGTATATGTGCATGTCAAATATATGCAGTAATCATAGCTCAATCGAATGCAACAAGTATAATCAAATGCAATCTCATGCACCATATACACATGATGCAATGACATAAGTCACCCCAACGCCAATCCAGCTACCATAACATGTCGTATATAAACACCCGAGTGGGTAGGGTTATGATAACTGTAGGCACTTCGCCTCCATTGCTTTGAAATGGCTGAGTGGATATGATACAGTCGGAGACAACACTCCTACCCCATGTCATATGAGGGAGTCCCGCTCTCATCACCTCGTATCACCAGAAAGAGGAGAGATCCATGTCTGCTACCACGCTCCAATATCCACTAACCCATGTGTGGCTGAGTGGAGTAGAGCAAACAAAACTGCCCATACTCCAATAACCACTAATTGTGGGCAGGTCTTGTATAACTGATTACCTATCTCAACCATAAGGGAGCTAAGGGTCACCAGCTATGCAACCATATAAGGATGTTGTATGACACTAACACATGCAATACGCACCAAATAAACCTCCATACTCGATATGACATGCATAAGTTATAGTCATGTATTCATGTCAATCAAACATGCAACTAGGTATACCGATAAAGTATAACTAGTGTCAACTCGATGTCAGGTAGAATATGACATATAACAAGTCTGAATCATGTATCATAACCTAACTACCATGCAACTAATTATACAGATAAAAGTATAACTGATGATCAACTCGATGTAAGGTCTAATGTGACATACAACCAATCCTAAACATATGTCACACGTGTATACTCTACCGGATAAGAGTATCAATGTGAGATTGTATAGATATAAATATGATTATTCCAAGTCCAAGCAGCTAAGTATCAAGCAGGGATAATCAAAAATAGATATTAGGTAATAAACATATTGCTAACCATAATAAGTCATGTATAGAAAATGGTAAATATATGAAAACTAGTAAAGGTACCTCCAAAGTAGATGCTCGTAACGAAAACGAAAGAACCCCCCCCCCCCCCCCCCCCCCCCCCCCCCCCCCGCGCGGGCGTCTAATACCCAAAGCAAATCAAAATCTCGTATCAAGGACAAAATGTTTAGCTAGAATAACATATAATACTTAGCTAAATGAAATATCTCAATTAATTAGGATTAATTCTAATTATTATAGTAATTTAATTAGCTCAAGTTAAGTGACTAATTACCAACTACTTCTACCAATAAGGTTAGGTTAAATTTAGGGTCAACCACAATTTTCACCCAACCAATTCTTAATCTCCATTAGGCCCAAGCCTGCCCTAGCTAAAGCTAGCCCACGGCTAACACCATCTCAACACAAAGAAAATTTTCTAATCCCCATAATGTATCAAAAGTGCTCTGATCAAGATACCAGGTTCCACCAGCTGGCACAAGGCATAATTCCAACAACAAATTAAAAAAAAATCATCCCTATCAAACTAGACAGGCCCCTTCCGAACTGAGCTCACGGCAATAGCTCATCACCAACACACAAAACCAACCCATCCAAACCAATCCCAACAGCAAAAAATCACCCACGGCAATAAACAAGTTTGAATTTTGAGTTTATATAAATATTTGTTTAGTTGATTTTAGTGTTATCCTTTATTATTGAATAAAATTTTTGTTTTCTGTAAAACTAAGAGACGTTTATCGATTTTTCATGTCTTATTTCACCGTAATTCCTCTCTCATTTCTGCCCTAAAATAATAGAATAATCACTATTTTATTTGGTGACAGAAATTTTGGACAGGTGTAGCGACATGACCCCTCTAGTCCCATCAGACGACTCTCTAAGCTATGTCCTACGGTCTTTCCACCCCTGACAGTGAGTTTTTGTCTTCCCCAGATTCGAAGCCTAGACCTCCAGGTCAAGTACAAAGGTTCCTTGAATCTGGTAGCCAAGTGAGCCGGCTCACTTGGCTAAGATTCAAGGAACCTTTGTACTTGACATGGAGGTCTAGGGTTCGAATCTGGAGAAGGCAAAAACCCACTGGCAGGGGTGGGAAGACCGTAGGGCATGGCTTAGAGAGCCATCTGATGACGTGCTCACTTAGCTATCAGGATTCATAAACTCTAGTACTTAGTCTGGAAGTCTAGAGTTCGAATCTGGGGAAGGCAAAAACTCACTGCCAGGAGTGGGAAGACCGTAGTGTCCGGCCTAGAGGGTTGCCTGCGGGGACCAGAGGGGCCGGGGCCGCTACATAAAAGGGCGTCTTTTTATTATAACGACCCGGCCCCTCGGCCCCTTGGGCGACCCAACTGACGGCCCATTTGGCGGCCCAACTGGCGGTCCCTTGGGTGGCCCAACTGGCGACCCCTTTATGTCGTCAACCAACGACCATCGGCCGTGCCGTTACTCACTAGGTCTTCCCACCTCTGGTCAGTGGATATTTGCCTTCCCCAGGATTCGAACTCTAGACCTCCAGGCTAAGTACTAAAGTTTATGAATTATGGTAGCCAAGTGAGCTACCAAGATTCATAAACTTTAATACTTAGCCTGGAGGTATAGAGTTCGAATCCTGGGGAAGACAAAAATCCACTGGCCAAGGGTGGGAAGACCTAGTGAGTAACGACACGACCGATTATTGTTGGTCGACGACATAAAGGGGTCGCCAGTTGGGCCGCCCAAGGGGCCGAGGGGCCGAGTCGTTACACTATTATTCCAGCTGTGTTAGCTGAGGTATTGTATAACCATGTGAATCTTTGTATTGAGGAATCATATTATCCGACATACAGGGGAGATGTCCGATTTATGTCGGTCTAGTGCTCTTTAAGGCATGACAATGATTATCTAGCTAGCAATGACATTTGATTACTTCTCTAACGCCATCGTGGAGATTGTGACATTGGTTGCAGATATTGGAGTTGATGGGATTGTGACCGACTTTTCGGCAACTGCTTAGACATCTGAATGGGATTTCGGCTTTTTACCAAAAGGCATACGTAAGAATTGATATCTATCAAAAGGCGTACCATGGTTTCATTTTTACCAAAGGGCGCATCCATTTTTATGAACTTCCTCTTATATCCCTTTGCCAAATATTATCTTTCTCTTTCTCAGTAACGAATCTCGAGACATTTGAACCTGCTTTTTCAGACTTTTCATTTTAAAATAATATATTTAGGAATCGGCTAAAAAACGTAAGGTAAAGAAAGAAAAATTATTTCAGTTAAAAGAAACCTCTCTTTCAACGTGATTTAAAAATATAAAGAGAAGATTTTTTTATATTTGATTAATATAAATTAAGATATTAAATAATATTTAATAAATATATTAATATATAAAAAAATCTATCAATACACGTGATTTCAGATTCAAAAGCAGGGTCTGAAGTCATCGTATGAGGACCTGAAATCATCTGATTTCAGGTCCTAGGAGGGCCTGAAATCAGATGGCTTCAGGCCCTCCTTGGGCCTGAAGTCAAATGACTTCTGGCCCTACGTGGGTCTGAAGTCAGATGATTTCAGGCCCTGCGTGCATTCAAAAAAAATTTATTTTAATTTTTTTTTAAAATAATATTTAATCAGGATTTATTAAATTAATTATTTATAATGTAATCTTTTATGTTGTGAACTTCTAATGATTATAAATTATGTTGAAATAGGAATTTTTTAGGCCTATCAGTGGGTTTTCACCCAAATCCACTGATGGACCTAGGATATTTGGATTTCGCAAAACCCAACATCAATAGTTAGAGTTGAGCTAGGAGATGATATTTTTGGTATTCAAACTTCTAATGATTATAAATTATGTTGCAATAGGAGTTTTTTAGGTCTATCAGTGGGTTTTCACCAAAACCCACTGATGGACCTAGGATATTTGGATTTCGCAAAACCCAACATCAATAGTTAGAGTTGAGCTAGGAGATGATATTTTTGAAGGATCGATGTAGGCGTGCAGAGGGGGGGTGAATGCACTTTCGCGGATCGTTTGATCTCTACAAAACTGTTAGCGCAGCGGAAATAATATGTAAAGAAAATAACAATGCTAACAAAAAATCTTTTACTTGGTATCCACCCAGATGGGTGACTAATCCAAGGATCCACGCCGCGAGTGTTGATGCAGTCTGGCCCTGATTGGTGTTTTGGTGTTGACAACGATTTTAGTTTAGGTTGATGATTATGATGATTATGATTAAGTCCTGATCGAGGATTATGCATGATATGGAGGATTCTAGCCTGGAGGGCTAGGTGTTGGAAAAATCCTAACCTGGAGGGTTAGGTGTGAAAAATCCTAGCTTGGAGGGCTAGGTGTTGGAAAAGTCCTGATTCGGAAGGGTTGGGTGAAAAGTTCTAGCTTGGAGGGCTAGGTGAAAAGTCCTAACTTAGAGGGTTAGGTGCAAATTCCCATCCTGGAGAATTAGGTGAAAAAGTCCTGGCTTGGAGGGTCAGGTGCCTAGCTTGGAGGGCTAGGTTGGATGAAGTTCTAACTCGGAAGGGTTGGGTGAAAAGTCCTAGCTTGGAGGGCTAGGTGAAAAGTCCTAGCTTGGAGGGCTAGGTGAAAAGTCCTAACTTGGAGGGTTAGGTGCAAATTCCCAACTTGGAGAGTTAGATGGAAAATCCTTAGCTTAGAGGGCTAAGGTGGATGGAAACTTAGTTTGGAGGGCTGAGTTTGAGTCCCTGGATCGGTCTGGCGATCGATCAGGGATTCTGGCACGTTGCTCCTTCATGGATCGGTCTGGTGACCGATCCAGCGATGACTGATCGGTCGGGTGACCGATCAGGGAGCACACAGTGAGGTTGGGAACCTACCGTGTTGCTCCTGATCGATCTGGTGACCGATCAGGGAGTATGCGTTTCACCCATTGACTGGCTCCTGATCGGTCTGGTGACCGATCAGGAAGCGAGCGGTGAGGTTGAGTTCCCTTGCTGAACTACTCCTGATCGGTCTGTTGACCGATCAGGATCACTGTGCAAATCGTTCTGGTGAACGATCCAGCTTCGCGGGCTCCTCACTAAGATCGATCAGGACGGTTCCTGATCGGTCTGGTGATGACCTGATCGGACTGCTGACCAATCAGGTGACACCCTGATCGGTCAGTTGACCGATCAGAAGGCTTAGCCTGCGAAACTCAGAAATTGCCCGATATAAGGGTGGATCGGTCAGGTGAACGATCCACGACCTGGGATCGGTCCGGTGATCGGTCCAGGAGAATCTCAAAGAAATCGCGATTTCGAATTGAGCGTTGGGGATCGATCAGGACGTAGCCTGATCGGTCTGGAACCAGCCTGATCGGTCTGGTGACCGATCAGGAGGCTCTCTGATCGGTCTGGTGACCGATCACTTTAATTCAAATTACACTGTCAGACGCTCTGATCGCGTCTGAACATCTGATATTTGCTGCCACTTACCTCTGATATTTGATTCACTGTGTGATATACTGCTCTAACAGTCTGATTAAGCTGCAGGTGACAGGGGAGGATTCAAACACTCAAGGAGAAGTCAAAGGGGGCTTTCCTTGGAGCAGGTTTGTCCATTTCTCAACTCAGGTTGCAACGGCTGGAGCTGCAGGACTGAAGCCGCTGACTGAAGCTTGGCTGAGGGAGCTCAGGAAGTTCAGTTAGGGTTCAGTGTAGCTGGCGTTGGCAGTGAGGCAGCTGGAGGCTGCTGGAGGCTGCTGGAGATGAGGTCACTTGTTGCTTAGTGGAGAAACAAAAGGAACGAGAGACAGCTTCGGTGAAGTAGAGTTCGACAGTTTTACAGCTTGTGTTCTTGAGTTCCAGTGCTTTGAGTTCTCCACATCAAGCTTGCTGTTCTTGAAGTTTCCATCATTCCGAGCAAGCGATCGAGAAGCAATCATCCTTTACTTGAGCCTTGAAGGAGGGAACAAGAAGCTTGGAGTCCGACAGTGGGAAGACACGAAGAAGGGTTCTTGCGTGAGATCGCCACTAGGTGGAGCTCAGGGAAGCTTGCTGTGTTCTTGTCCTTGCCGAGGGTTTGAGTAAGATCTTTCTTGTTGTTTCATTAAGCTTAAACACTTATCTGTGATTGAAACGCTGTGGAGAGGTTTCTCCACCGAGAAGGAGGTTGCTTTATATCCGGTGATCACCGGGGCTAGATCTGCCGACGATCAAGGGATCGCCCACCTTAAGGGCACGCCAAGGAGTAGGGGCAAGTTATCCCCGAACCTTGTAAACCCTCTTGTTAGCGATCTTGGTAGCTGTCGTTGTTAGCTTTCATCTCTGTTTTTAGTTTACTGCATTGCTTTGTTTTTCCTTTGCTTCTTCCGCTGTGCTACTGATAGTTTAAGTGCAGAAAACTTGCTAAGCTCTTCAAAGAGAAAGTGTTGGCTATATTCACCCCCCTCTCTAGCCATCTCGTTCCCAACAAGTGGTATCAGAGCTTGGGGCTCTGTACACGGCTTAACATCCGAGAGTTCTCAACAAGATGACGTTGAGAGAAGGCTTCTCCACCACCCGACCTCCATTCTTTGATGGCGCCGACTTTCAATATTGGAGATCAAAGATGGAATACTATTTGAAGATGGATATCCACACTTGGTTCGCGGTGAAGGAGGGATTCGTTCCTCCTAAGGATGACGAAGGCAAAGAACTCGAGTCTTCACGGTGGACTGCGGAACAAACTCGGAAGAGTGAAGCCGACGCGAAGGCGGTTGTCACTCTACAATGTGGAATGAACAAAGACCAACTCATCAAGGTTGGTCCTTTCACAAGTGCGAAGGACTTGTGGAACAAACTCATCGAACTTCATGAAGGCACCCGGGACTCAAGAATTGCCAAGAGGGACTTGTTCCTCAATCAACTCCAAAATCTCTCCATGAAGGAAAATGAGTCGGTAAGTGAACTCCATAGCCGGTTCAAGGAAGTCCTCAATGGACTTCATTCAATTGATGAAAAGGTCGAGAATCGCGACCTTGTGAGGTATGTCTTGAAAGCATTTCCAAGGAATGCTTTGTGGTCATCCATGGTGGATGCCTACAAAGTATCCAAGGACTTATCTATTGTTAAGTTAGATGACTTATTTTGTGAGATGGAATTGCATGAAATGGCTAACAAAGGCCCCAAGGAGAAGGGGATTGCCTTAGTTGCAGGGGACCGAGCCATTAAGAAGAAGAAGGAGAAGAAGAAGGAGAAGGAGGTCTCATCATCTTCATCTTCTTCCGAATCCGAATCCAATTCCGAGGAAGATGGCAGCGGCTCCTCTTCATCCGAAATGGCCAACTTTGTGAGGAGGATGATGCGAAGAGACCGACGTTTCAAAAGTAGAGGTAACACTAGTGAATCCAAACTTGATAAGAATAATGCATCTTGCTTTGAGTGTGGTAGGAAAGGGCATTTCAAGAATGAATGTCCGAAGCTTAAGAAGAAGGAGGAGAAATCCAAAAGAAAAGAAGAAAATCCAAGAAGAAGAAGAAAGCTTTGAAGGCCTCTTGGGATGAGTCATCTTCTAGCTCATCCGATGAGGAGAAGGAGGAGAAGAGCACAAGGCAAGTGACACTCATGGCTCTTGGAGAGGAGAGCAGTAATGAATCTTCAAGCTCCTCAAACGCGGCTTCATCATCTTCGGATGATGAAGAGGTAACTTCTCCCGAGCTTGAAAAATGTTATAGAGCAATTGCATGTTTAACTAGTATGCTTAAGAAATCCAAAAGTAAGGTTAAAGCATTGCAATTAGAAATTGATCAATTGAAAGCTTCTAGGGATGATAACATTGATGACTTGCATGTTGAATTACTAGAAGATGAAATTAAATCTTTGAAACATGAGATCGTAGATTTGAAATCCTCTAAGGTTGAGGAAATCAGTGATTTGCATGATAACGTGTTAGTAGAGGAAAACCAATCATTGAAGAGTGAAGTTGAGAAGCTCAAGAATATTCTTGAGAAATTCTCAAATAGCTCTAAGACCCTAGATATGATCCTAAATGCCCAAAGAGCGGTTTACAATAGGGCCGGTATTGGTTATCGCCCTAAGGAACCGTCATTTGTGTCTCTTATGTCTAGGACTGACATGAGACAATGTAGGACACCCAAAATCCAAAAGAAAGTTGTCAAAGCATGGGTGCCTAAGTCATGTTTAGTTGATGCTTTAGGTCCCAAGGTTTGGGTACCTAAAACTTCTATTTTTCGAATTGTGTAGGTTATGATTGAGGGGGAGCATCTATCAACTTGGTTCGTTGATAGTGGATGCTCCAAACACATGACCGGGGATAGATCATTGTTTACCACACTTCACAAGAAGAGTAGAGGTAATGTATCATTTGGTAACAATGGTAGTCTTAAGGTCATAGGAATAGGAGACATTCAAATATCCGAATGTCTTAGAATCTCAAATGTCCTTCTAGTCAAGGGGATGAAGTTTAATCTCCTAAGTGTCAGTCAATTGTGTGACACGGGTTACACAATTGACTTCCAACCAAGTCAATGTCTAGTTAGACAAAATGACACCTTGGACACGGTACTAGTAGGAGCAAGAGTAGACAATATTTATCAAGTTTCATTTAAAAGTGCTACTAATGCTTTTGCTAAGTGTTTCATGTCAAAAGAAGAAGAGTCCACTCTTTGGCACCGGAGGCTAGCACATGTTAACATGAAGAACATCCGGAAGTTGGCCACCAAGGGACTAGTTCGAGGCTTACCAAGCATCAAGTATGGAAAAGATAAACTTTGTGATGCATGTCAAATGGGTAAGCAAACTAAATCTGCACATAAAGGTAAAAGCACTGTAAGTACTTCCAATGCTTTAGATTTACTTCACATGGATCTATTTGATTGTAGTACTATCATATCATTGAATGGAAGTAGATATTGCTTTGTGATTATTGATGATTTTACTAGATACACATGGACATACTTTTTGAAACATAAGGACCAAACCTTAGATGTGTTCATTTCTTTTTGTAGAAGGGTAGAAAATGAAAAATCATTAACAATTAAGACAATTAGAAGTGATCATGGAGGTGAATTCCAAAATCAAAGGTTTTTAGAATTTTGTCAAGATAAGGGTTATAAGCATGAGTTCTCTACTCCTAGAACACCACAACAAAATGGTGTGGTAGAGAGGAAGAACCGTGTTCTTCAAGAGGCTGCACGAAGTATGCTTAATGAGTACTCACTTCCGAGTTACTTATGGGCTGAAGCTGTAAATACAGCTTGCTATGTGCAAAATCGAGTTCTCATCCATAGGTTTTTAGGAAAGACTCCCCATGAACTTTGGTTTGGGAAACCACCTACGGTTAAACACCTTAGGGTGTTTGGTTGTAAGGTGTTCATCCTAAACACCAAGGATCACCTTGGAAAGTTCACGGCAAAGGCTGATGAAGGGATACTAGTCGGGTACTCTCTCGTTAGTAAAGCCTACCGAGTCTACAACAAGAAAACTAGATTAGTTGAAGAGTCTTCTGATGTGGTTTTTGAAGAAATTCCGAAATCAATTGACCAATCAGAAAATGTAGAAGGAGTTCAACTCGAACTAAGGAGACTTAGTTTGAATGAAACTCCAAGTGTTGTTGATGGTGATGAGTCTGATGACGGTGAACCTAGACAACCCATTGATCAGCCGGATCCTGAGGCTGAACCTGTGTCTAGTGAACCCGTTCAAGAAGCACCACCAACACCAAGGCAAACTAGATTAGCCACTAGTCATCCCCAAGACCAAATTGTTGGAGACATCCATCAAGGGGTTAGGACTAGATCATTCTTCCGGAATGAGGCTAATGAAGTTGCTCTAATTTCCGAAATTGAACCTAGAAAAATTGATGAAGCATTAAATGATCCCGATTGGATTATCGCGATGCAAGATGAACTAGGTCAATTTGAAAGGAGTCAAGTTTGGGACTTAGTCCCTAGACCTAAGAGGACCACCATTATTGGAACCAAATGGGTCTTCAAGAACAAATTGAACCACAAGGGAGAAATCATTAGAAACAAGGCACGCTTAGTAGCCAAGGGCTACAGTCAAGTTGAAGGCCTTGATTATGATGAGACTTATGCTCTCGTGGCACGATTAGAGTCCATCCGATTGATGCTTGCATTTGCAGCACATCGTGGCTTCAAATTATTTCAAATGGATGTCAAATCGGCCTTCCTAAATGGTTTGATTAGGGAAGAGGTCTATGTCGAACAACCTCCGGGGTTTGAGAGTATCGAATATCCAAACCACGTGTTCAAGCTCAAAAAGATACTTTATGGCCTTAAACAAGCACCCCGGGCTTGGTATGAGCGGTTGTCGACATTCTTGATTGAAAAGGGCTTCGTTAGAGGTCAAATAGATCCTACCCTATTTCTACGAAGAGATGGTGACAATATATTTATAGCCCAAGTATATGTCGATGACATAATTTGTGGCTCAAACAATAAGGGCTATTTAAGTGAATTTATTGGACACATGGAGAGTGAGTTTGAAATGAGTCTAGTGGGAGAGTTGACTTTCTTCCTTGGACTTGAAATCAAGCAAACTCGCGATGGTATCCATGTGCACCAATCAAAGTATACACAAGAAATGCTTCGAAAATTCAATATGAGTGATTCGAAAGAGGTAACCACTCCCATGGCTACTAACACAAGATTAGACAATGATGAGAGTGGTAAATCCGTTGATCTAACTCAATATCGAAGCATGATAGGTAGTTTGCTATACCTCACAGCCAGCCGACCAGATATACTATTTGCTGTAGGTATGTGCGCTAGGTATCAAGTCTGTGCCAAGGAATCTCACCTAATTGCTGTTAAGCGAATTTTGAGATATCTCAAGGGCACAATTGGTGTAGGTCTTTGGTATCCCCGTACCGAGTCTTTTGATTTGATTGGCTATACGGATTCCGACTACGCTGGATGTAAGTTGGACCGGAAAAGCACTAGTGGGGGCTGCCAATTCTTAGGTTCTCCTTAGTAAGTTGGTCGAGTCAGAAGCAACATTGTGTTGCTCTTTCCACTACCGAGGCAGAATATATTGCCATGGGAAAGAGTGTATCACAATTGTTGTGATGATTCACACCTTAGAGGACTATGGATTGAGTTACAAGAGTGTGCAAGTGTTATGTGATAACATTAGCACAATTAACTTAACCAAGAATCCAGTCCATCATTCTAGGACAAAACATATTGAAGTAAGACACCAACTTCATTAGGGATCATGTAGCTAGGGGGAACATCATACTCTCTCATGTAGAGTCAAAGTCAACCTAGCTGACATTTTCACTAAACCACTTCCCGAAAATGAATTTAGCTTCCTAAGACGGGAATTGGGAATGTGTCGCGCTTCATGATGTTCAAATTGCATTCAAAAACCCTTCATGATTATTTCGAAATTGTCGGGGAACAATTGGGTAACTTTGGGAACATCTCACACAAACTATAAGGTTTACCAAAACGTTTTTGTTTGCTAGATATGGGGTGAGATGTTAGGATCAACTCAATTTCTCAAAATGTCATTGCATCCTTGAGAAATTAAGTTGACGAGATAATAATCACGGTGGTGACCAAGTATGGGGAAAACCATTGCATAACATATGTGTATATGGCTCCTATGATCATACTTGGACATTCCAATCAAGGCAACTTGATTGGAAACTTGGATTTGGAATCAAAACTTGTTGAATTTGCTTGATTGATTGTTGATTGAGTTTGACTCCATTTAGATGGGTCAAAGTGATTGTTGAACCTATAAGGACTTTTGATTCTTGTTCAGGGATCAATTCTAGTCATGAGATCATGTCCAAGTTCGACAAAGTCCATCAAATATCGTTTGAAAATTTCAGAAATTCTGAAACTGAACATTTCA
>JAGFNQ010002698.1:339945-458404 GCA_024364735.1 Boesenbergia rotunda
CTCCCCACTTGTTCCAAGCTCTCTGTCCGAGAGTTTCTATTGCGCAGGCCTCTTCTCTCTCAATCTTGAGGAACTAGCTTCTTCCTCCCTTGCACAACTCACCCATGGCGCCTAAGTAAGCTTTGATTTCAGTTTTTCTACAAATCTCTTAATGGATTATATGGATATGAAGCTAACCATGGTTTTTGTTCTTGTTCTTGCTGGTGTACCGTGATCATGTTTTGCCTACCGTGACCTTACTTTCTCACCTTATGTCTATGATCGAATCTATCTATCTTTTGATTGGGTATCATCTTATATGATCAATTCTTGTTTTGTATGATCGATCTTATCAAATAATTTGAATTCGTGTCATGATCAATTCAAACTCCTTAGAAAGTCTTCCAAGGGCAAGGAACCTACTGAGGGCAGCACGAGGGGGAAAGCCCCTTCCTCCTCTGCCCCTTCCAGAAGGCCACAGCCTTCTTCTAGCCCGGTTCCCAAATGCGGCCTGTGAACAGGCTTTCAAGCAAGGACCTTCAAACTATTACCCTGCAGATCCATTGATGTTCCCTTCCTGACTGAGTTTCTGCCCTCTGTCATGGAGATTGTCACTTACTACAATCTGGGTTTTCTTCTTTCCTTGGAACGGACCATAAATTACGACCTCGTCTCTGAATTCTACAACAACCTACAACAAGGTCCTCAAGGGGGATTCGAGTTCACTACTCGTGTCGGGAAGATGAATCTCGATTTTTCATATGAGATTTTGGCAGAGTACTTGGGTGGTCGACGATCACCGAATCTTTATTCAATCTATCTTGAACTTCCTGATCTTCTGCTAGCACCGTTCGCAGATGTTACCCTTGACTCTATCTATCAGCACTTCTTCGGTCATCCTCGCCCTGCCGGGCTTGATGAGTTGGGTCCAGTTTTTCCTACTTTTGCAGCTCTTCGACTTGCTCCAGCTGACTACGTCCTTTTTAAGATCATTACAAATTGCATCTTACCCTTTATTTCAAAGCCTATGGCCGAGATCCGACCCTATCACTGCCTTATGCTCTACGGCATGCATCGCCAGATGGACTTTGATATCATGGAGAGCATTTTTCAGTCTATCCTATCCTACCGTGAGCCTAGCCGTCGCACGGTTTATATACCGTTTGGTCATATCATCACTGATTGGCTTATGTCCGTCGGTGTTGATGTCACCAAGGGCAGGACGGTGCCCATGCTTAATCAAGATTGTCGTTTGGGTCGGCGAGCTTTTGCAAAGTCTGGTATTATCATTCGTGAGCGCGATGGGGTCTTGGTGTGGAAGGATGGACGCAGACTTGGTGATCTTCCTGGAGGGGCACTGCATTTTCAGGCACCACACGAGGCTCCTCCTGCTGACGCTGAGTATGACGACGAGCCGGAGCCTGATCTGCGCTGGCAGATCTCAGAGCTGGATCAGACGGTACAGGAGCTTATTCAGCTAGGGGTGACAGATCGTGAGGAGTTTCGTTCGGGCCTTCTCTCCCTAGATTCCCGACTGACCAGGATCGAGACCGAGGTCTCAGGGACCCGCACACTCCAGCAGACATGGTATGATGAGTGGCGCAGCCACACATTTCCGAGAGGTGCACCTTCTTCGAGTACTGCACCAGGGTCCTTGGCTCCTACTGATACCACGATGGATGATCTCGTGGATGATGACGACCTTCCAGCGGATGTTTGAGCTTCGCTATATCTTACCTTTCTCTTTGGATGATCTATGTGACTTTTGGGCTGTATGCTCTGTGACTTGACTGTTGTGGGCTTGTGCCACACGTATTTTGCTACTTGTCTGGATGTTTTATGCATTGACTTGTCTGATTTTGCCTGACATGCTTATCTACTCTTAGTATATCTATTGTTGATGCCATGAGTTTTATCTGCATGTTTGCTCAATTGCCATGTTCATGCTTACAATGCCATGTCTACTTGATACTTATGAATATTATGGCATGCTTTGTGAGTTTATACTTCAGACTCATATGATGCATGTGATTGATATGTCTTGCTATACCTTTTCACATGTGTTCGTATGGTTATCCATCAATCTATCACATCTTTGTTGAGTTGAGATACCTCTAGGGTTGAGGGGGAGTTTGTTTTAATCTTAACAGTCCCTCTTGCCCCTTTTCTGTGTTCGACAAAGGGGGAGAGTATGGATTGGTTAAGTTTAGAATGATCATGTTGTAGGGGGAGGATCTGGATTCCCCTATGATTCTAAATTTGGAAAACTTGATTAAGAATCCCTAAACTTAAAATCGGGTTGTCAAACAACAAAAAGGGGGAGATTGTTGATGCAGTCTGACCCTGATTGGTGTTTTGGTGTTGACAACAATTTTAGTTTAGGTTGATCATTATGATGATTATGACTAAGTCCTGATCGAGGATTAGGCATGATATGGAGGATTTTAGCCTGGAGGGCTAGGTTTGGAAAAATCCTAACCTGGAGGGTTATGTGTGAAAAATCCTAGTTTGGAGGGCTAGGTGTTGGAAAAGTCCTGATTCGGAAGGGTTGGGTGAAAAGTCCTAGCTTGGAGGGCTAGGTGAAAAGTCCTAACTTGGAGGGTTAGGTGCAAATTCCCATCCTGGAGAATTAGGTGAAAGAGTCCTGGCTTGGAGGGTCAGGTGCCTAGCTTGGAGGGCTAGGTTGGATGAAATTCTAACTCGGAAGGGTTGGGTGAAAAGTCCTAGCTTGGAGGGCTAGGTGAAAAGTCCTAACTTGGAGGGTTAGGTGCAAATTCCCAACTTGGAGAGTTAGATGGAAAATCCTTAGATTGGAGGGCTAAGGTGGATGAAAACTTAGCTTGGAGGGCTGAGTTTGAGTCCCTGGATCGGTCTGGTGATCGATCAGGGATTCTGGCACGCTGCTCCTTCGTGGATCGGTCTGGTGACCGATCCAGCGATGACTGATCGGTCGGGTGACCGATCAGGGAGCACACAGTGAGGTTGGGAACCTGCTGTGCTGCTCCTGATGGATCTGGTGACCGATCAGGGAGTATGCGTTGTAGGACCGGTGCCGTCGATAGAGGGGGGGGGGTGAATATCGACCGCGATAAACCTTTCAGAAATCTTCCTACAACTTTTGTTTGTTCTAGACTTAAAATATTAGTAGCGCAGCGGAAAATAAATAGAACGAAAAACAGAGCAAAAGACACAGCGAATTTTTACTTGGTTCCCAACCCCCCAGGGTCAGTACATCCAAGGCCTATGCACGGGAACGCCCGTCCACTATTGGTCTCCTTTCCGGACTTTCCGGAGGTGGAGAAACCCGACTTACAGTGCAATATTACAATCAATAATATAGAAATTTAAGTACGGTAATTAACTAAATGCAAACCAACAAGACAAGGATGAAGCTCGGCCAATCTGGACCTCCGAAGTGCCGCGCACTTCCTCCTCCGAAGTGCCGCGCACTTCCTCCTGGAGCCTCCCGGTCTTAGAGCCTCGTTTTTAGTACGTTACCGTCGGTCAGAATACTTGGAATGGTTCTTGGAAGTCGTTTTTGAAGCAGAGGGGTCGAGGCCCCTTATAAAGGCCTCCTGGGGGCGCCCCGGACGCTGGGGGCGCCCCGGAAGACTCGGTCAAACCTTATCCTTGCGCCTACCTCGCCGCGGGTGATAAGATCATTGACCAGGGTGCCACGGACGCTCCGGGCGCCCCCGTGAGGGCTTATCCTGTGTTCTGGCTTCGAAACAGCAAAACAGCTACGAATCCGGGCGCCCCGGACGCTCCGGGCGCCCCGGTTGACACTAGTTTTGCCTGCTTCATGTTTAGTGCCTTGTTAGTGCTGTCTGGGGGCGCCCCCCTTGCTGGGGGCGCCCTGGCTGCATGGGGGCCCCCCAACACTGGGGGCGCCCTGGTTAGGGCCTCCAGCAAGCTATTATATCTTCCGATCTCGGAACCTGCAAGATATACAACCACAAAGCATAGATACATATAATAGTGGTCTTAAGGACTTGGTTCGGACTTCGGATTTGCATGAAACCCTAGGTCGAACTGGCATGAGTTCCTATCCCCGAGAACTCGCCCTTCACCTACTCCTTTCAGGAGATGGTTGCCACCCAGCCCTTCGGGTGGACTTTTGCTTATCTTCCGATACCTTCGGACCTCGAGACGCCCAAACCCTGACCCGTCTCTACTCCTGTCCTTAGTCATCGCTCAGCTAAGTTGATTAGTCCCTCGGACCAAGTCTTCATTTCCTAGCAGTCCTTCGCCAGGTGCCTAGCAGCCCTTCGCTAGGTCTTTGTTACCAAGCGGTCCTTCGCCTGGTGCCTAGCAATCCTTCGCTAGGTCATCTATGCCTAGCAGCCCTTCGCTAGGTGCCTAGCAGCCCTTCACTAGGTCTTAGGGTTACGATACCTAGCAGCCCTTCGCTAGGTGCCTAGCAGCCCTTCGCTAGGGGTTTCGATACCTAGCAGCCCTTCGCTAGGTGCCTAGCAGTCCTTCGCTAGGTCTTGGGTTTCGATACATAGCAGCCCTTCGCTAGGTGCCTAGCAGCCCTTCGCTAGGACTTGGGGTTTCGATACCTAGCAGCCCTTCGCTAGGTGCCCAGCAGCCCTTCGCTGGGACTTAGGGTTTCGATGCCTAGATTAACTAGGACTTTTCTTCAGCTTAGTTTACTTCTTCTTTGCTCCCCTTTGTCAGTTCAATATATCACTGACTTAAGTGAATTGTCAAACATTAAAACACTTAAAGAGGAACATCATTGATGCAACTTGCACCAACAATCTCCCCCTTTTTTATGTTTGATAATAACTTAAGTTAGATTGGTTTAAGGGGCTAACTTACTATCCTTGAGGAAAAATTGACTTTAGTTTTGAACATATTTTTGATCCTCTAGAAAAAAAATTCTAGAAAAAAATAAGCAAAAATTTCTAACTTCTAACTTAAGAGCATACCTCTCCCCCTTTGTCATACATAAAAAAAACACAGGAAAATACTTGTACCAACAATGAGAAATTTTGATTCTTTTTGAAAAATACTTGGTGTAGAAATTTTGAAAGTATTGTATTTTGAATGATATATTGCATTTTTGAAAAAAAAACTGCATAATTTTGAAAAAGATGTTATTCGCTTTGAAAAATACAAGTACTTTTGACAGAATTTGTAATTTTTGAAAAATATAAAGTACTTTTTAGAAAATGCATAACTTTTGAAAAAAAAATGTTATTTTGGAAAATATAAGTATTATGCCTATTTTGCAAGTACTAACTGTTTTTGAAAGAGATGAGACTTTGAAAAATATAAGTAATTTTTGAAACCTAATATTTTACTTGACTAAGTTTCTTTTCCAGTCTGACACAATCCTGGAAAAACTTGTTTACTACAAGGACATTTTCCTAAGTGTCCTGGAAATTTTTCAAAGTTAAGTAAATATTAATAGAATTTTTTAAAAAAATGATAGTACTTTTGAAAATATATGCTGGTGCATTTTGAAAAATGTACGAACTTTTGAAGACTCAATATATTACTTGACTTGGTTTATCTTCCAGTCTGACACCATCCTGGGAAACCTTGTTGACTACAAGGACATTTTCCTAAGTGTCCTGGACATTCTCCAACCCAAGTAAACATTATTTCAAAAATAATTTCATAAGTCACACGAAAACAATAGACTAATAGTATTTTGAAAAACTACTTATGTTTCTAGCAAGATTAGAAAATACAGCGCATGAAAACATTTGAGATATTCAATAATTCTTTTAATTTGATCTCACCCTAAACTTGACCCAGTCCTGGGAAGCTTGTTGACCATAAGTACTCTTCCTCGAAGTCTTAAGGTTTGATTCAAATTAAAGAAATTATCTAATAATTTCAAAACAATTAATTAAACAAAATTATTTCAGAAGTTTGATTTATACTCCCCCTAAAGTTGACACTTCCTAGGAGTCCTTGTAGATTATGAAGTGGACTTTCCTCTGTGTCTTTAGAGTTTAGCAAAATCAAACAAGACACATAAACCTTTTTCGAAAAACACAAGTGATAACGATTTAAAGTTCAGTTTTCGAAAAGTATTTTCAAATAATATTAATTTTTATAGTTTTCGAAAGCCAAAAATAAAAATAAAAATCATTCCCCCTGTATCCGATACCGTTTGACTCTATCTAAGTGCCTTAAGGAACTTTAGTGTTGTCCTAAGAGGCTTGTGTCTAATTGCGTGAGTCAAACAATTTTTGAAAAGATATAATTTTTGAAAAACGTATAATATGTATATTCAATCAGATAAGCATGAATTACATAAAAACATTATTATGTTGAGACACTATTTTGAAAATATATTTTTTAAAAAAATATTCTAATGATTTTGAAAAACAATTTTGAAAAATATTTTTTAATTTATTAGTCCTTAACATCTCACCCATTTTAGATGTATCAATAAACAAGCATGATTGCCTTATAAGTGTATTGTGAGATGCTTGAATCATTTTTCTTTAATTTATTTTTAATTCTAAGATTTAATTGAAGCTTGTGTTAGATTTGAATTTGACAAGAAGTAACTTGAATTTGAATTTCAGAAATTGGCTTTCAGGTCTTGGCGAGGCACTAGACCTTCTTTGGCCATAGCCTTATTGGATCATCAACCCTTTCCTTGACAAAGCCTTTCAATGAAATTTCATTTTCAAAATTACTTTTTGAAAAATTCTAGTCTAACTAGTTTGGGTCTTGGATCGGTAGCTTCGGCTAGTTTCACCAGTCTAAAGAGATCAAGTAGAGTATACTTGACCTTATTAGAATTGGCTTCCCTAACGTACTATCATCTCACCTCCACCCAATACTAGGTTGATCAAGTTTCAATTATTCTTTTTCCTATAGCCGTTCTAATATATGCATAAAACTTAAATATGAATGACATGTCAGATATTAAAAGTAAGTAGCAGATGCATGACATGACAATTATGCATGAGTCAAACAAAAAGTATTTTAATTACGTTTCTAAAGATGTATCAAATTCCCGATTAGATACATGTCGTGTTAACCCGCGAATATGTCAACCCACTTTGACATATTTAATGTTGTTAATTTTAATTGTTACAGTTTGGGTAAAATTTTATTTTAGTTTGAGTTTAGGTTATTTAAGATTTTAGTTGGATTTAGGTTAATTAAGAATTAATTGATGTTGAATTAATTTAAGTTTGAATTAATTAGGATTTAATTTGAATTAATTTGAATTTAATTAGGATTTAATTTGAATTAATTTGATTTAATTAGGATTTAATTTGAATTTAATTTGAATTAATTTGGATTTAATTTGAATTAATTTGAATTTAATTAGGATTTAATTTGAATTAATTTGAATTTAATTAGGATTTAATTTGAATTAATTAGGATTTAATTTGAATTAATTTGAATTTAATTAGGATTTAATTTGAATTAATTTGAATTAGTTTGAATTTAATTAGGATTTAATTTGAATTAATTTGGATTTAATTTGAATTAATTTAAATTTAATTAGGATTTAATTTGAATTAATTTGAATTTAATTAGGATTTAATTTGAATTAATTAGGATTTAATTTGAATTAATATGAATTTAATTAGGATTTAATTTGAATTAAATAGGATTTAATTTGAATTTAATTAGGATTTAATTTGCATTTAATTAGGATTTAATTTGAATTAATTAGGATTTAATTTGAATTAATTTGAATTTAATTAGTATTTAATTAATTTGAATTTAAGATTATCATGATTAATTAATAATTGTGGGTTTAAATTCATCATTTTCATTAATTCGAAAATTTCTTCTTCATCTTTATCTTTCTTTTCAAGTTTTTCTAATAATTTTGATTTATTTGAATTTTTATAATTTTTATTGATTATGACCTTTATCTTAGATAGTTCCTTATCCTCCTTAGGATTAGATTTTTCAATATCCTCACAGTAGGTGGAGTAAATTGGGCCACTAGTTAAAGTTTTATAATAATATTCAATATTATCTATAATTAAATCATTATCTAGGAGAATTCTATCTTTACCATTATCGTTAGAATTATCCTCAGATATATTTTCAACATTAATCTCTAGATTATCTTTAAGATTTTCAGAATTAATTTCTGAATTAATCTTGAGATTTTCAGGATTAATTTCGGATTTATCCTTAAGATATTCAAATTTGAATTTGGATTTATCCTTAGGATTTTCAAATTTGAATTCAGAATTATCCTTAGGATTAATTTTGTCTGAATTAAAATTATCAGAACTAATTTTATTAGAAAAAATATCAGAATTAGAAAAATTATCAGAATTAATTTTATCAGATAAATTATCAGAGTTAATTTTATCAGAAAAATTATCAGAATTAATTTTATCAGATAAATTATCAGAGTTAATTTTATCAGATAAATTATCAGAATTAATTTTATCAGATAAATTATCAGAGTTAATTTTATCAAAAAAATTATCAGAATTAATTTTATTAATTTCTGAATTGATATTCTGAATTAAACAATTAATTTCTAATATTTTGGTCATATTCACGTTTTATAATTTAACATGCAAAAAGTTAATTTTACTATGCAGTAAATCTACTTTATCAGGAAAATTAACTACTTTATCACATGGCAGTGTAGGAACTTGTAAAATTTTTGGAACATAAATCTTGTGTACCTTCGCCGGACACTTGTTTTTGTAATGTCGGTATTTCTTGCATTTGAAACATTGTCGTGACTTTTGTCTCTCCCGTTTCCTGGCGCTGGTGCCTCCTTCGCCACCGGTGATGTAGACCGAATCTTACGAGTAGGGCACTGATTTTTATAGTGCCCTCTCTCCCTGCACGTGAAACAAATAATATGGAATTTACAAATAGACATTTTTAAATAAAATATACCTGATTCACCCCTGGGCTCCCTCTCAACTCCTGGCGTCTTTGCTCCGTAGGCGGTTAGTCCAGTGAAGAGCGACTCGGCTCTGATACCAATTGTAGGACCGGTGCCGTTGATAGAGGGGGGGGGTGAATATCGACCGCGATAAACCTTTCAGAAATCTTCGTACAACTTTCATTTGTTCTAGACTTAAAATATTAGTAGCGCAGCGGAAAATAAATAGAACGAAAAATAGAGCAAAAGACACAGCGGATTTTTACTTGGTTCCCAACGCCCCAGGGTCAGTACATCCAAGGCCTATGCACGGGAACGCCCGTCCACTATTGGTCTCCTTTCCGGACTTTCCGGAGGCGGAGAAACCCAACTTACAGTGCAATATTACAATCAATAATATAGAAATTTAAGTACGGTAATTAACTAAATGTAAACCAACAAGACAAGGATGAAGCTCGGCCAATCTGGACCTCCGAAGTGCCGCGCACTTCCTCCTGGAGCCTCTCGGTCGTAGAGCCTCATTTTTAGTGCATTGCCGTCGGTCAGAATGCTTGGAATGGTTCTTGGAAGTCGTTTTTGAAGCAAAGGGGTCGAGGCCCCTTATAAAGGCCTCCTGGGGGCGCCCCGGAAGACTTGGTCAAACCTTATCCTTGCGCCTACCTCGCCGCGGGTGATAAGATCATTGACCAGGGCGCCCCGGACGCTCCGGGCGCCCCGGACGCTCCGGGCGCCCCGGACGCTCCGGGCGCCCCGGACGCTCCGGGCGCCCCGGACGCTCCGGGCGCCCCGGACGCTCCGGGCGCCCCGGACGCTCCGGGCGCCCCGGACGCTCCGGGCGCCCCTGTGAGGGCTTATCCTGTGTTCTGGCTTCGAAACAGCAAAACAGCTACGAATCCGGGTGCCCCGGACGCTCCGGGCGCCCCGGTTGACACCAGTTTTGCCTGCTTCATGTTTAGTGCCTTGTTAGTGCTGTCTGGGGGCGCCCCCCTTGCTGGGGGTGCCCTGGCTGCATGGGGGCGCCCCCAACACTGGGGGCGCCCTGGTTAGGGCCTCCAGCAAGCTATTATATCTTTCGATCTCGATACCTGCAAGATATACAACCACAAAGCATAGATACATATAATAGTGGTCTTAAGGACTTGGTTCGGACTTCGGATTTGCACGAAACCCTAGGTCAAACTAGCACGAGTTCCTATCCCCGAGAACTCGCCCTTCACCTACTCCTTTCAGGAGACGGTTGCCACCCAGCCCTTCGGGTGGACTTTTGCTTTGCTTCCGATGCCTTCGGACCTTGAGACGCCTAAACCCTGACCCGTCTCTACTCCTGTCCTTAGTCATCGCTCAGCTAAGTTGCTTAGTCCCTCGGACCAAGTCTTCATTTCCTAGCAGTCCTTCGCCAGGTGCCTAGCAGCCCTTCGCTAGGTCTTTGTTACCAAGCGGTCCTTCGCCTGGTGCCTAGCAATCCTTCGCTAGGTCTTCTATGCCTAGCAGCCCTTCGCTAGGTGCCTAGCAGCCCTTCGCTAGGTGCCTAGCAGCCCTTCGCTAGGTCTTGGGGTTTTGATACCTAGCAGCCCTTCGCTAGGTGCCTAGCAGCCCTTCGCTAGGACTTGGGGATTCGATACCTAGCAGCCCTTCGCTAGGTGCCCAGCAGCCCTTCGCTGGGACTTAGGGTTTCGATGCCTAGATTAACTAGGACTTTTCTTTAGCTTAGTTTACTTCTTCTTTGCTCCCCTTTGTCAGTTCAATATATCACTGACTTAAGTGAATTGTCAAACATTAAAACACTTAAAGAGGAACATCATTGATGCAACTTGCACCAACATGAGTTTCACCCATTGACTGGCTCCTGATCGGTCTGGTGGCCGATCAGGGAGCGAGCAGTGAGGTTGAGTTCCCTTGCTGAACTGCTCCTGATCGGTCTGATGACCGATCAGGATCACTGTGCAGATTGTTCTGGTGAACGATCCAGCATCGCGGGCTTCTCACTAAGATCGATCAGGACGGTTCCTGATCGGTCTGGTGATGACCTGATCGGACTGCTGACCGATCAGGTGACACCCTGATCGGTCAGTTGACCGATCAGAAGACTTAGCCTGCGAAACTCAGAAATCGCCCAATATAAGGGTGGATCGGTTCGGTGAACGATCCACGACCTGGGATCGGTCTGGTGATCGGTCCAAGACAATCTCAAAGAAATCGCGATTTTTGATTGAGTGTTGGGGATCGATCAGGACGAATCCTGATCGGTCTGTAACCAGCCTGATCGGTCTGGTGACCGATCAGGAGGCACTCTGATCGGTTAGGTGACCGATCACTTTAATTCAAAATGCACTGTCAGACGCTCTGATCGAGTCTGACCATATTCGATTAGCTGCTGTTTGTCTCTGATATTTGATTTACTGCGTGATTTGCTGCTCTAACAATCTGATTAAGTTGCAGGTGACAGGGGAGGATTCAGACACTCAAGGAGAGGTCAATGGAGGCTTTCCTTGGAGCAGGTTTGTCCGTTTTCCCTTCCCAGGTTGCAACGGCGAGCTGCAGACTGGAGCTGAGACTGGAGCTTAGCTAAAGGAAGTTCAGTGAGTCCAGAGATAGCTCAGTGGAAGCTGGCGTTGGCAGATAAGTAGCTGGGAACAGCAGGGATGTTGTCACCTGGAGCTGTGTGGAGAATGAAAAGGGCGTAAGTTGGCTGTGAGAAAGTGAAAATTGAGAAAAACTTGTTCTTGTCGTGCCTTGAGTTCTCCACAACGAAGCTTGCTGTGTTCTTGAAGTCTTCTTCACTTTTGAGCAAGCAATTGAGAAGCAATCATCCATTACTTGAGCGCTTGAAGGAGAAAACAAGAAGCTTGGAGTCCGACAGTGGGAAGACACGAAGAAGGGTTCTTGCGTGAGATCGCCACTGGGTGGAGCTCAGGGAAGCTTGTTGTGTTTTTGTCCTTGCTAAGTGTTTGAGTAAGATCCTTCTTGTTGTTTCTTTGTGCTTAAACTATATCCTTGTTTGAAACACACTGTGGAGAGGTTTCTCCACCGAGAAGGAGGTTGCTGAATTATCCGGTGTTAACCGGGGCTTGATCTGCCGACGATTAAGGGATCGCCCACCTTAAGGGCACGCCAAGGAGTAGGGGCAAGTTATTCCCTAACATTGTAAAATCTCCTTGTTAGCGATCTTGCTAATCTTGCTTGTTAGTTTTTTGTTTTAGTTTCTGCATTTTCTGTCTTCCAAACTTCCGCTGTGCTACTAACAACTTCAAGTGCAGAAACTTGCTAACTCTTCAAAGAAAAAGTGATTGGCTATATTCAACCCCCCCCCTCTCTAGCCATCTCGTCACCAACATCTCTCAGAAACATGAGAGTAATTAGAATCTATTGGACGGGAAAGACATTACTTGGGCTAGGTGTGACGTAGTCAGCCTAGTGGGGACTGACACACATAGACAGTGTCCTGAACCAAGTGGGTATAAGATGGTGAAGGGAATGAGACACGATTCATTAAAGCTGCTGAAGGGTTTCAGAATTATTTCTGAGGTCAGCCGTTGATCTTTCGATTAATTGGGGATTATGATGTAGTACTAGGTTCTACTCATGATCGTTCTATAATTGATTGATTATAGACGGCCAACATAAATCAAAAGCCTATTTAGTCACACGCACTACGAGTGATCCGAGGGATTTAAAACGAGTTGAAAATTAGATTTTCCAATCAAGAGAGATAAGTCGAATCTGGATTATTTAGAGACGCATCGGAAGCATAAAATGGCTAAGTCTTTTGAAGACTTATTGAACGAATTAAATGAGTTTAATTTGTGAGGTCATGGCTTGGGTTTGGCCGGCCAAAGAGGGTCCCCACCCTCTTTGTTTGGCCGGCCACATTAAAATGGGAGAACCAAATTGTTTGGTTCAAATTATAAAATAAACCGAGCGTGGTTTGTTTTATAAAATTATGGATAAAGAAATTTATATAAAGAAATTTATATAAAGGGATTTATTTTTCATGGAAATTAAAATAAACCATGGATTGGTTTATTTTATTTTATAAAATCAATAATAGATTGATTTACCATGATAAAGAAATTTATATAAAGAAATTTCTTTACATAAGAAAAGGGAGACATGGTTGTTTTTATTATAAATTAAATTATGATAAAAACTTGGCATGATGGAATAATTCATAGAAAAATTTATATGATAAATTTCTTATGAAAATTTATTTCATTAAAAGGAGACTTGGCGATTGAGAGACTACTATATAAAGGAACCAAGGCAATGCTTGGAGATTAAGAATCTAAGAGATATAGAAATAAGCCCTCTCTCTCTCTCCTTCTCTCCCTCTCCCTCTTCTAGTGCCTGATAGATACCATTTTATTGATTATTTGAGTTGTTAAAATCCATGTTTGTCCTATGTTTTTATTGCTAAAATTGTGAAATTGCCTAGGTTTTAGAACTTACTCTTATTTTGGACTTAATTGTAAATTTGCATTAAATTGGATTATTTGGCCACTTAATTTCTGATCTATTTTTGTAGGCATGAAAGGTTCATGGACCTAGGGAATATTGGGTCAAACTTGAGTCGGAAGTGGAACCGGATCGAATTATCAAGCTTACGATTAATCCGGATCGTCCGATTCAAGAGCGGCTAGATCTGAGCCATCCGGGATAATATGAAGCAATCCGAGCTAGGGTTAGGGTTGATCAAGCACTATGAGCAAGATCTGAAGGTTTCATTCCAATCAGAGATCATCCAACCGTTGGATCAAGCTCGGAGGGCTCTAGATCGTCCATTCACAGATTAGGTTGATCTGGACCATCCGTTACACATCTGGACGATCCGAGCTACCACGAGGCAGATCCTGACCCCAGATCATCATCATCAAAGTTTGGATCAAATCAGAGCAAGATCAGCCGTTGGATCTCCTCCAATCAATCTGAGCCGTCCAAACTTAATTACTTAAGGAAAATTTGGCAGCAGCTTCTCCTCGTCGCGTCTCCGCCGCAGCTTCGTCTTCTTCATTTCTTCTCCAGTTCTTCGATAGTTTCTTCATCCAAAGGGGCGCGGCCCCTTAAATCCTTCATTAGAACAAGTGTTAGGTCAATGGGAGAGCTCGTTGAGAAGTTTCCAGCTTGAATTTTGCCCAAAGACAGAGTTTCGTGAGGTTTCAGTAGCTTTGTCACTTGAGTTCGTCAATCTCTGTTGTGTACCATTTCATTTCATCCGAGCTAGCTGGAGGGGTTCCCTGGAAGGCTCGGAGTATTCCCAATTCATCGGCGCAATCCACCACGGCGAGGTTGAAGAATTTGATGGCTGTTTTCAGCTTGAGCAGGATTTGAATGGATTTGAATCGCAAGGGTTGTTTCCACTGATTTGTTGAGCTTGCGGGTTCGAGGCTCACTCTTGCTTGACGACCAAGAAGCATTTGAGCTAGGAAGTGATTGAGGATTAGTTTACTTGGTTAATTTCATTGTTTTAGCTGTACTTTCTATTTCTGAATGTTATTTCTGTTTCTGAATTTTTGTTTCAGCTGCTGTAGTTTACTTCTCTAGATTTATTCTACTTTAATTAGTGGGTCAATTCTTTACTTTCATTAGTAGACAGCTTGTTAGTCGATACTTTACTTAATTTCATTTGTTTAGTAATTTTCAATCTGCGTATCAGATTTTTTTAGCTCGTATCAGCTTGTTCTGCAAAGTTTCTGTTAGTGAGAGCCCTAGAGCCAATCATATGATGATTACTTTTTGGACTCATTGTATCATATTCTTGTATATATATTTCTTATATATAAAGGCATTTCTTATGGTTATTGTACTTATGTGTATTGGTGCCAAATAACTTAGTATAATAACGTCCTTGAGTAGAAGGTTCTTATCTATATCAATCGATTAGTTGAATCGATAGTGAGATGATATAGAGAACACTACTCTTAATTATTCCTAGTCAAGTATTAACATTCAAGGACAATGTTAATGCATAGAGACTAGCATGTAGGTCAACATGATGACTTGATCTCACAAGTCATGGATATGAGATATCAAGTTGACACATGGGTATACATTAGAGAATGTATACTGAATGACCCGCCATGAGAAAGTATCATGGATCGTTATATGAGTGTCATATACTTTCTCATGTGACTATTAGTATGACTATTAGTCCTTAGACCTGAAGTCACCATAGTTCCCTACATAAGGAGTTATGTACTTTGGTTTCGTCAAACGTCACCCGTAACTGGGTGGACTATAAAGGCGATTACTGGGTATGTAACAAATTATGCGGAGGGATGTGAGTGATGTAGATGGGATCTATCCCTCCTATATGACGGGAGAGATATCATAGTCTTGATAGAGTGAGATCACTAAGTGCATGGCCATGCCCAAATAAGGCAATATGAGATATTGAGCTTATTTGATTATAGTGAGTCTACTTGGAGTTCAAGACACATAGATTGATTTGAGGATGACACGGTCTATGCCTCATGAAAGATCAATCTAGATATCGAGGATAGAAGGACGTTGTCACATATTGTGATGGTCACAATTATTAGTCACAATGGTGATGTTGGATCTCGACATTCTTGTAACTTGGGTAGCAATGATGTGTTGCTAGATACCTCTCATTGCTTATGTCCTTAAATAGGTTTAAGGGCATTGCCAACGTTACAAGAACCTATAGGGTCACACACATAGAGCAATAGATGGAGAATAAGTCCATATGATGGACCGAGAGTAATGAAGTCAAAGTTTGACTTTGGCTAAATATGGAAAGTCCATAAAAGGCAAGTTTGACTTGACTCAAATTAGACAACTTGAGTTGGACTCGAGTTTGATCCAAGTGTTGGATGAATCTAATCATGGGAGAATAATGAAGTCAAAGTTTGACTTTGGCTAAATATGGAAAGTCCATAAAAGGCAAGTTTGACTTGACTCAAATTAGACAACTTGAGTTGGACTCGAGTTTGATCCAAGTGTTGGATGAATCTAATCATGGGAGAATAATGAAGTCAAAGTTTGACTTTGGCTAAATATGGAAAGTCCATAAGAGGCAAGTTTGACTTGACTCAAGCCACATCACCTTGACTTGACCAAGTGATGACTTGGCATCATCATCAAGGCTAAGTAACCTCCCCATTTGAATTTTGAATTCAAATGAGGGGTTACCTAAGATGGTGGCCGGCCACTTAATGGCCAATAATGGCCATTAAGTGGCCTGCCACTTATACACACAATATGAGGTTTTTGTGTGTGATTGATTTTTCTCCCAACTTAGTTTTTGGTTTTTGCTCTCCCTCTCCTCTCTTGTGGCCGAGACCCCAAGCAAGTACTAGCACACTTTTGGGCTCTCCTCTCCACTCTCTTGCTTGTGTGGATACTTCTAGAGGGTTGCTACTTTGCATCCTTGAGATCCGACACCAACCGAGGAGCGAGCGGGAATTGCGGGGCACGCATCGAAGGTAGTTTTTCCCTTCTCTAATAGATCTAGGTTGTAGATCAGTTTTGAAGCATGTAAACGAGCACTCGTAAATTTTTGAAATGGTTTTCTTCGCTCGGATCCTTTCTATTGGGACTTTCGGGGTTTCCGCGACGCGAAAAAGCGATTTTCGCGGCCCGAAAAACCCTACAGTGGTATCAGAGCCACGAGCGAAGCTTGTGCTCGTTTTGGTTTTTATTTTTTGTATTAGATACAAAATTTAGATAATTTTATGCTTCTGTAATTTTTCTAAATTTTAGGATTTTTGAGTATTTTTCCTCGTAGAGGCAAAGCGACGAGTGCAAAGCACTTGTAGACTTTGCCACCGAGAAAAACTTCTCCGAAACGGCAAGTTTCGCCCAAATGGATTTTGGGACAGCGGGTAAAGGCACTGTATAATCGCAAGAAGACACTCGTGAAGGTTATTTCACGAGTAGGGGCGCTGCCCCTAACCCCGCAAGGGGCCTTGTCTCGCGATTACGCCCGAAACCCGCTTACCGGGACCGCCGCGGAGTTGTGACTCGAAAAATTCTAAAAATTAGTAGAAAAATTATATAAAATCTGTAAAATTACATAATTTTGAATTATGTACAGTAGTGTGATGGTCATGGCCCAAAACCCAATTTTTAATAAGATTAAAATTGTGTTGTAATTCATAATACGGCCTGCGCGCCGTTTTTGTACATGTGCGTGTTGTATTGTGTTTGCGACCTGCGTGTCGGCTTTTAATATTTTATTTCTGTTGTATTTCATATTTAGACTCGAATGTAACTCGAGTATAAAAATTTGTAATGTACAAAAGTGAAGACGACGGAAATTCCGGAGAACTTGGACTCGGGAGAACTAGCCGACAACACCAAGACGGTCAAGAGGAAGCGCTTGGAGAAGCCGCTAGACCTAGGTTGACCATCGGATCCTCTCATTGGCTTGAGAGGGTCTTAGTAGGGCCATGACCAAGTCACTTAAGTTTATTTTATTATTGCTATGCTTGTAATGTATATGATGCATGATAATGTAGAATAGTAAAAATAAACTTAAGTGTATGAGATGCACAAGTAATGTGGGAACCACATTTTGATGTGCACTTAATACACATTTAGGATTAAATTAGATTTCATAAATGCCTAGATGTGATGCACATCCTCGATTAGATTAGATCTAAAAGCGAATCGACTCGTAAACGCCTACCGGGTCCTGATACCCATCACTACCTCGATCATATGCGCTTGTCGATTCTGCCAAAGCAGAGCAACGCATTTAATCTTGGTAGGATGCGGAGGGACAACCTTGGTCCCGCCTATCACGGCTCAGGTTAGATCGAGCTCTATCAGATTGAGTAACTAGTTAACTCAATTGGATCGAGTAAAGCTATAGGCGTATTCCAATAGTTATAAAGGTAGGACAAGATCGCATTTATCAATAGTCTTGGGCGATTTAGCCAAAGCTAACTCAAGATTATTCATAAATGTTAATTCTTGATCCTATAAACAAGAGTTGCATAGAGATGTAATTGATAAATTAGTTATCTACCGATCATACTAAGTCTTGGGCGATTTAGCCAAAGCTAACTCAAGGCATAGTATGATGTGGATCTTGTCCCACATAAATTATAGTAAATTGGTACGGATCTAGTAGTGTGGTTTGACCACTCCAATGACTTGATTCCACCAAAATTCCTATAATTTAGTGGGAGCATCATTTAATTAAAGGCCTAATTAGATGATTACTAGAATATGATATTTATTCTCTGCATTTATCTGTTGTAGATTGCCATGTCTTCAAACGCGAACACTCTCTGCGATCTGTCCTTGATAAGGACAAGCTCACTGGAGCTAATTTCCTGGACTGGTACAGGAACTTGAGGATAGTCCTCAAACAGGAACGTAAGTGGTACGTTCTAGAGCAAGCAGTTCCTGAAGCACCACCACCCTCAGCCATCCGTAGCGTTAGAGATGCTCATCAGAAGCATCAAGACGACGCGTTAGACGTGTCGTGCCTAATGCTATGCTACATGTCCTCTGAGCTTCAGAAGCAACATGAGAACATGAATGCTTACGATATGATTGACCACCTCAAGCAATTATATCAAGGGCAGGCAGGGCATTGGAAGCGGAACTGCAAGGTATACCTAGAGGATCTTAAGAAGAAGAGAAGCGAGCCTTCTACTTCAGGTATATATGTTATAGAAGTCAACCTTTCTATTTCTACATCATGGGTATTAGATACTGGATGTTCTTCTCACATTTGTACCAATGTGCAGGGGCTAAGAAATAGCAGGGCATTGGCAAAGGGCGAGGTGGACCTACGAGTAGGCAATGGAGCACGAGTTGCTGCTGTTGCTGTAGGAACTTATTTTCTATCTCTGCCCTCTGGGCTTGTACTGGAACTAGATGATTGTTGTTATGTACCTGCACTTACTAAGAACATAATTTCTGTTTCTTGTCTAGACAAGAAAGGCTTCTCATTTATAATTAAGAACAAATGTTGTTCAGTCTATTTAAATGAAATGTTCTATTGTAGTGCAGATCTTATCAACGGACTCTACATTCTAGACTTAGAACGCCCTATCTATAATGTAAGTACCAAGAGGTTGAGATCAAATGAGTTGAACCCAACCTATCTCTGGCACTGTCGCTTAGGCCACATAAATGAGAGTCGCTTGTCCCAGCTCCATAAGGATGGATTGCTGGATTCATTTGATTTTGAATCATATGAGACATGCGAGTCATGCCTTCTAGGCAAGATGACTAAGACTCCCTTTAGTGGACATAGCGAGAGGGCAACAGATTTGTTAGGACTCATACATTTTGATGTATGTGGCCCTTTCAATGTTGCTGCTCGAGGAGGTTATAGATACTTCATCACATTTACTGATGATTTCAGTAGATATGGTTATGTGTACTTGATGACACATAAGTCCGAGTCCTTTGAAAAGTTCAAAGAATTCAGAAATGAAGTACAAAACCAACTCGACAAGAGTATTAAAATACTTCTATCAGATCGAGGTGGAGAATACTTGAGCCATGCGTTTCGTGACTATTTAGCTGAGTGTGGGATTCTATCTCAACTCACTCCTCCTGGGACACCACAGTGGAATGGTGTATCCGAAAGGAGGAATCGTACCTTATTAGATATGGTACGATCTATGATGAGTCACGCAGATCTTCCTATATCCTTTTGGGGATATGCTCTAGACACGGCAGCGTTCACACTTAACCGTGTTCCATCAAAGGCGGTCATGAAGACACCATATACGATATGGACTGGGAGGAGTCCCAAGATGTCTTTCATGAGAGTTTGGGGTTGTGAGGCTTACGTTAGACGTCAAGTCTCAGACAAACTGTGACCCAAGTCCGATAAGTGCTATTTCGTGGGATATCCCAAGGAAACTAAGGGATATTACTTCTACATTCCCAGTCAGCACAAAGTGTTTGTTGCTAAGACTGGGGTCTTTCTAGAAAGGGACTTTGTTTCTAGAAAGACTAGTGGGAGTTCGTTTGATCTTGAAGAAGTTCAAGACAACGACCATAGCACTGAGCCCTTGATGGATACTGAACAGGAACCACAAGAAGTTGTGGATGAGATTGTTACACAAGAAGTTGTGGAACAACAACCTGTTCAGGTAGACCTACCTCTTCGCAGGTCTGATAGGGTACGTCGTCAGCCTGAGAGATATTCATTTCTCTTGCCTGACCATGATGACGTTATGATCATTGAGAATGAGCCTACCACCTATCAGGAAGCTGTGATGAGCCCAGATTCTGAGTCATGGCTGGAAGCCATGAGATCCGAAATGGAATCCATGTACACTAACCAAGTTTGGACCTTGGTTGATCCACTTGAAGGGGTCAAACCCATTGGGTGTAAGTGGGTCTTTAAGAGAAAGCCTAACATGGATGGACTTACTCACTTGAGTTCGTCAATCTCTGTTGTGTACCATTTCATTTCATCCGAGCTAGCTGGAGGGGTTCCCTGGAAGGCACGGAGTATTCCCAATTCATCGGCGCAATCCACCACTGCGAGGTTGAAGAATTCGATGGCTGTTTTCAGCTTGAGCAGGATTTGAATGGATTTCAATCGCAAGGGTTGTTTCCACTGATTTGTTGAGCTTGCGGGTTCGAGGCTCACTCTTGCTTGACGACCAAGAAGCATTTGAGCTAGGAAGTGATTGAGGATTAGTTTACTTGGTTAATTTCATTGTTTTAGCTATAGTTTCTATTTCTGAATGTTATTTCTGTTTCTGAATTTTTGTTTCAGCTGCTGTAGTTTACTTCTCTAGATTTATTATGCTTTAATTAGTGGGTCAATTCTATACTTTCATTAGTAGATAGCTTGTTAGTCGATACTTTACTTAATTTCATTTGTATGGTAATTTTCAATCTGCGTATTAGATTTTTTTAGCTCATATCAGCTTGTTCTGCAAAGTTTCAGTTTGGTTTCTGAATTTCTCAGCTTGTTTCCAATCCGATTTATTTCGAGTTTAATTCCTGCAATTAGAGATAGCTGTTAGTGTGCTAATGCTTTTAGATTCGCATTTTCTGAATCCAACCTTATTTCCCTAAGCTTGTTCAATTTGTTCAGTGCACTTTCAGAGGGTGTATCAACCTCAATTCTGCACAATGTTTCAAGGGGAATTTCAGCATTAGTTTGCGCCAAGTTGAATGCAAATTATAGTGTGCTTTTGAGCTTAAAATCAATCTTTTGAGTAGTCATTGTATTTCTGAACTGTTAGTATTAACTTTGGCACAAAAGTGGCAGTTTTGGCACAAGTGCTTTCCTATGCGTATCAAGCTTGCTTGGGCATTTCATTTTGTGTCAGTTTAGCTCTCCATTAGAACTCCTTTGCATTCGAATTCAGAGATTTTGTTTGGCCTTGCATCCATTTGTTTTGGCATTCGAATTCTGAAGGTTCGAACTTCACTTCTTCACTCATGTTCTGTTTCGAAGTCTTGCTGCATTCATGGACAGTTTTTGCAGAGATATGAAAGGTTTCCAAGCTGATTAGTACACTTTCTGAGCATCAGTCCCTTGTATCAATGAATTGTTATTGAATTCATATTTATGCAATTGGGATTTCTGCATTCAGATCCTTGCTCTCTGCAATCTGAATTCTGCTGGATTTTCTTTTGAAACGTTTCTGAAATTCTGCAACTCATGCAGTTTTGTTTGTGTCAAGTGATCTGAATTTCTTCCCAAGCATTGGGTTGTGCACTCAGTATAAGATTCTTTTTAGATACATCAGTTTCCTTAATTTGGTATCAAGTTTGTCCAATTGCTCTCACTTGTATCAATGAAATCTTGGCACGGATTTTGTATCAGATCAGCTTTAGATTGCTTGCAATTGTCCATGTCTTGCATTTGATTTTGTTGGTTCATTGCTCGGCATTTGTTTTGCTTTTGAAATCAGAAATCAGTTTCCAAAAATTGCTTAAGGGCTTAGATGAGTAAGTGATCCTTTTGGTTGAGCTAATAACTTGCTATCACTTGTTAAGTTCCATTGGTTGAGTTATCACTTGCCAGCACATTGTTTGGTTCATTAGTTTGGTTTCCTCCATTTTAATTGCCATTTCATTCTGAATTGAAAACAAAACCCAGATTTTATTTGAAACCCAAATTCACAAACGACACATAAATACGAGCTGGAATCGAACAACGTCAACTAGCCCCGAGAAAAATACAACCTGTGGCCCCTTTACTACGTTTTCATATTTTGATTGCAAAAAGGGTTTCCAGTTATTCATTCATATCTAAATTTGAGACCCACATTCGTGACAGTCTATTTTGGGTCTATCAAATTTTTGGCGTCATTGCCGGGGAAGCAACTAGTTGATTTGTTTGATTTTTGCTTGTATGCTTTTGGACATATCATTGGGTTCTATTTTCTTGTGCGTTATCTTTTGTATACGGTTGCTGCCATTTTTCTTTTTTGTTGTGTGACAGGGCTATAAAATCCAAATGTTTTCACCAGAGGATTATAAAGAGATAAAAGAGGCACTGGAGGGGATAAAAAATGTGTGTAAGGTGTTGGTAAATCAACAAAAACATAAAGTTCAGTCATCAACTTACCAACGGCCTATTCAACCTACATTTCAGCCACCTCAGCCACAATTTCAGCCTTTCTAGCATTTTCAGCAATCAAATCAAGAATTCCAACAGTTCTATTTGAATTTTCAGCAACCAAATCAGTTTTTTCAGCCACAAGATCAACCATCATTTCAAAACTTTCAGTCAAGTCAGAATTTTCAGAATGGGCAGCCACTATTCCAAGAAATTCAGCAATTCCAACAATTTCAGCCAGATTTTCAGCCAAGTCTACCAAATTTCCAGAATTTTCAGAATGGGCAGCCACAATTCCAGAATTTTCAGCCCCACTTTCAACAATTTTAGCCCAATTTTCAGCAACCTTATCAACAAGATCAATCACCTTTTCAAGGAATTCAACAAGGGTACCAAGTTAATTTTAATTTCCAGCAACCATGTCAATTTCCACAGCAAGTTCACCCTTGTAACCAGAATTTCCAGCCCACTCAATTTGAGTTTTCACCACCACAATTTCAACCTCAGATCCAAGAATTTCAGAGCTACAATTTTCAGCCACCTCCACCAACTTGTGAACCAAATTTTCAGCAATTTGATCAGCCTGTGCAACCATTTGATCAGCCCCCACAGTTTCCATTTCAGCATGCACAACCTACTCTTGATCTTCAGCAGCCTTATGTTACTTTTCAAGACCAACAAGAGTTCGAGGCTCAACAACAGAGGATGAGGGAGATGTTGCAACAGGTTCAACAACTACAACAGCAAAATTTTCAACAACAACAACTTCAACAACAACGTCTTTCAAAATTGGTGGATCAATGGAATCAGATAAAAGCCCAAGAATCAGAACAGTTATATTCTCAAGTTGCTTGTAATTCTGAGAGCCCCGGAGTTGATTTTATATCAGTTCAAGGTGACCCTAATGCATGGCCAAGTCCTTCTTCAAGTAATCTTGCACATTTGGTAGAAGAAGAAGAAGAAGAAATCATCAAATATTGGGCACCTACAGCATGCATCCCTCCGGAGATTCCTATTCAAAATTCATTTTCAAATTTTTCAGCTCCAGAAGAAGAAACTGAAGCTCCACAGGACCATTCTAGACTTTTATTTTGTGATGATAGTGATATTGATGGCCCTAATTTTTCTAATGTTGTTGTTGTAGATATTACAGAAGAAGAATGCATAGGAGATGATTCCATAGGTGTAGGGGATTGCACTAAGCCCCAGGGACCACCACAATTGACTGGTACATTAGAAGATTCAGAAGATGAACCAGAAAGTGTAGGGACTTGCATGGTGGAAGCAAGAACCCAAGGATCACCTACTTTAGTTGAGTGTCCACCAGAGTCTGAGGCTGAAGAGGAGAATGTACTTGACCAGGAGGAGGCCATGGATACATCTACCCTTGTAGAACCTTCAGGTATTCTCCAACACGCGCAGGTAAGTATTTCTCCTCCTTCTTCAGAAAAATTCAGCGAGGTACCTAGTGCTGACTTTATTAGTTCTGATGAATTTATTGATATACCTTGTGTAGAAACTGCTTGTGAAAATCCAATAGAGGTACCAAAAATTGATTTCCTTGGTCGTACTGCATTACTTGATACATCTCTTGTAAATATGGATTGTGAAATAATTTTAGAGGCACCTATAATTGATGTTGTTTTTTATGATGAATATCTTGATACATCTTTTGTGGATATGGATAGTGAAAAATTTTTAGAAGTGCCTGAAATGGATGTTATTTATTTTGATGAATCTCTTGCTATATCCTATGTTGAGGTTGAATGTGAGAAATTTATGAAAATATCTGAGATTGATTTGATTGGCTGTGACATATTACTTGATACACCCTTGATGGAAAATAATTGTGAAATTTCTATTGATGAGCCAGAAATTGATTTCTTTATTTGTGATGAGTATCTGGATGCAAATTTTGTAGGAAATGATTTTGAAAATTTCATTGAGGTACCAGAATTTGATTTAATTGGATATGATGCAGCTTTGAATTCATTTCATGCAGAGACTGATATTATTTTATTTCTTTCTAACCCTGCACGCTTGAGAGAGGTATTACATTGTTTTGCAGGGTCCAGAAGACTTCAGGAGTGGGTACTCCAACTGAACAGACTTCAACCTCCTGGAAGGACTTCTGAAAGGCATCAAGAAGGAGGAGAAGATTTTACTTTAATTCGAAGCACTCCAATCCTTCAATGGATTTTGAACCTGAATCGCCTTAGGCCACCAAAGCAATTTTTTGTGAAGTTCAAGTGTGGGCGAGTTCTAGCTCTCCCAGCCACCTAGACTCCTCCACTTCCACGATGGAGGCTACTGCTTGATAGACTCCGTCCACCAGAATAAAGGGGAGTTTGTTTCTTCTTGTATTTTCTTTTATTACTTGTTTCATTTTTTATGCTTTTTAGAAGTAGAATTTTCTTTTAAATTGAGTCCTTGTCAATAAAAGCATGTTAGTTCTCTTGGAAGTTTGTTTCTTACATGAGTAGAAATAAATGTATCCCTTTAGGTTAACTTATTGTCATTTTAGAGTCTTTTGAAAATAAATTAAATTTGGTTGTCAAGACTTAGGGTTTGAGTTCATGGATGAAATCTTGGATGCTTGAGTACTACTTTTTCTTAGATTCTTAATTGATGACTTGAGATGAATTATTTTTGCCTAGTGAGAATTAGCCTTATCTTTGTGACACACATATGTTATTGTGCTCTAGAACTTGCTTAGGTTCTTTCAAAATCATATATCAATGATTGGATCACATCTATAGAGGCTAATCCATTTGTTTTCCTTTCCACATCAATTTTCAACACTAATCATGTCTATTCTATTTGCCTTTCCTTATTCCTACTCTTAACCCCATTTTTCCATGGATTTGTTTGCTTGGGATGTTTTCTTAATGGTATTTTGTCCGAGACGGACAAAGGTTTAAGTGTGGGGGAGTGACTAGTGATTTGGAAGCAATTCTTATCAAGGATGCACTTCAATTTTCGAAAAAAAAAAGAAAAAAAAATTTCATGTGCCAAGTGAGTGATGTTTGGTGCCAAAAATGAGCAAGAGAGGTGGGAGCCATTGGAGACTTAGATTCTTTACTACATTTTGAAGATCAAAGTGACATGCAATGAAAAGAAAAAAATCTGCAATGCAAGAAAAAGAAAAAGAGATGGCACAGATTAAGCAAAAGTTGTGCCAAAATGAAGTTAACTTGAGTCGGAATTGGCTTGGCTCAAAAGTTGGGAAGTCAGGATCAGCAACCTTTTGTTAGAAGTCTGAATTGAGAGGGCTGTGAAGCTGAGCAGAAGTGGAAACGGCTGGAAAACCTGAAGAAAAACAAAAATCTGTGCAAAATCAGAAAATCTGAAAGTATTGCAGAAAATGGTGCCAAAAATCAGAGGAAGGAAGGAAATCTTTGCATTGTTGAGGCTGGAATCCAATTTACTGATATGGAATGGAATGGAAATGAATTGCAGCAGAAATAATCCGGATTTACAGCAGAAAAGAAACAAAACAGAAAAAAATTCAGTGAAGCTGGAATCAGGTAACAGCTTGGGATCAAAACAGAAAAATGCAGTCAAGTTGATGCTAATTGCTGCAAAACATCAAAGAATTGCAAGGTCTGGAAGGAGCTGTGTGGAGTAGGCAATTGACACTTGAAATAGGAAAATGCAGCTGAAGCAGAAAAATTAGAATGGAATGTTTCCATTCAAACAGATTTGTGTCAACTTTTGGCTGAATTTGATTTTTTTTCTGGGCTGTGAATCAGAGAACAAAATTCAGAAATGCATCAAAGAATGTTGAGTACATCACAGTTGATCAGAAACAGAATGGTGGATTCTGGGATGATTTAAATCAGAACAGGAAAAAATCAGAAGAAAAAAAAAGTTGTAGTGCCAAATTCCAAGTGAAGCATTTAGGTTTTCCACTACCATTTGCTCAACTACTCTTAGATGCCAACTGATATGAAGAAATCAGAGTTTTGTGAAATCTGAAATGCTCCATTAGAAGATCCAAGAGGCACAAAAAGAAGAAAAAAAAGAGTAGAAAAACAGTTCGAAAGAAAAAAAAAAGGAAGAGAAGGAGATTAAGTGGCACACAAGTGAACTTTGGCACCATGAATCAAGTGAAGTTTTTCTCATTCAAATTACAGCCTTGCATCACTACATTCTGATCTGACTAGAGAGAAAGAAAGAAAAAAAAATATGATGAAAAGAGAAGCAAAAACAAGTTGGCACGCAATAGGAAAAACTTGGCACAAGGAAATCAAGGAAGGGTTTTTCATCCAATTCAAAGGAATTTATTCAAGTTTCACTCCATCACACTTTTGATTTCATTGGAGGACTGTAAAGAGGGCAAAGCACATTGGAAACATTTTTGAGCAACCGAGTCTTCCACTTTACCTATTTTTCCATTTTCTTGGCTTTTATTTCATTTCTTGTAGCGACCCGCCTTCTCTGCCTTAGACGGATCGTTACTTTATCTACTTCTTGACTCTAATGCACGACTAAGAATGCAGAAATCTTTTTTTTCTTCTCAATTTAAATCTATCTATGATATACTAACTCTAATAGTCATGCATGATACAATGGCATACTTCTTTACATCTATAGGACTTTTCTGCAATGGTACCAGTCGACTGCGATCTGACCAGTCGACGGGTATCGGCCTCAGAAAGTTTCTGGGCGCGGCACCAGTCGACTGGCCTCTTGGCAGTCGACTGGTGTACCGGACAGAAGCTACTGTTCGATAGGGCAGTCGACTGGTTCTGAACCAGTCGACTGGCACGCCTGAAACTGAAATTTTCAGATTCGAAACTTAGTTACAAAACTCCACCAAACACATACTTTTGAGCCATACAAAGTCATGACACCATTTCTATACTCTATACTAGTTTTCTAAACAATTTATCCAATCAAAACGAATTCATAAACTCGAAATTAGGACTTTTGCGAGATTTAGCAAGTTATGAAAAACTATTTAAACATTAGGCTAGAGTTTGTACCAAACTTAACTTCTAACCATTTAAACTCATCATGGAAGATTCTATAACATTGCTAAAACATCATGAAATGAGAAAGCGGCTTTTCTAAGCATAATTGAGCAATAAAACCTGATTTAAAGGGGAAACTAGTCCTATCTTTGGCACATGCATTAATAACTCCAATAAAGTATCAATATCTCAAACTACTCACACTTCTACTCATCCAATGCTATCATAAGGATATGTATGCTAAATGAAATGGCATGGAATCTTTATTCTACGAAATTGAGCATGTAAAACTATCCAAAGCTTAAAAGTTCGCTAAACTCCATAAAGCAATAACTTGGGATTTGAATAAACTAAAACATTGTAATTCAAATAACTAAATTGTCTCGTCTTAAGGATCTCTCCAAAATCAACCACCACACACACTTTGCTCAGCACCGCCTCGTCGCCTTCCTTCAGAATTACTTGCCTTTACCTTTATCTGCAGTAAGAGGAAAATGCAACTAGTAAGCAAAAAGCTTAGTAAGTACTATCTAGCTCACAAAATCTCGAAATGTACAAACGTGCTTCTTGAACAATATGAAAATCACATGAGATACTTATATGCTTGAAAGAAAACTGAACTAAACATGTATAACTCAAAACATGCATACTCAAGCATTAATAAATCTCAACTTGCTTTTCTTGGCTCAACTTGGAACTTTAGCTATTCTTTAACTTTTTGAAAACTCTTTAGACTTTAGAAACTTTGCTAAAGCATATACTTGAAAATAATAATCACTTGGATCCACTGAAGACGTAAGTACCATCTCATATGCGCGTTCCCTAAAAGGTTGGGGTAGCGAGCCACCAATCCTAATAGAGCAGACCTTGGCCTACCAGGGCCAAGACCTTGGAATTGGACACCTGGATTTCTTTAACGACGCCCTTGGACGCCGGGTACTGGCCTTAGAAAATAAAATAGTTTTTCTTTCTTTTCTTTCTTATCTGTAAATGCCTTGGCATTTTCTCGAGCACCTTGCGTGCTAAAATCCCTAAGTCTTGACTTTTGGGGATTTCATAAGGCCTTGGCCTTTTCTTTTCTTATCTTTATCTTCTCTTTTCTTTTCTCATAACTTTCTTAGCCCCTAATCTCATATAGGGTGCTTAATCAAACTTATACAAGCATATAATGAACTAAGATCACATGAAAAATCTCAAACTAAAGGTAAATGTCTCTTTTAAAACTTTTAAAGGAAATTCTTGCGGAAAAACCGCCTCTTACTGCAGGTGAGCAGTACTTACATTGATATCTTGGACTTACAACCAAGAACGGCGTCGGAGGTTCGAGAGAAACTTGAGATCTCGGAGATTTCTTCGCGCCTACACGTTCCTCTCGTCGAGACGAACGAAACGCTCTAATCCTCCTTGCTTCTTCCTTGGTCGGCGCCCCCTTAGAGGAGGAGAGGGGGTGGTGTTGGCGTCGCCCAAGAGGGGGAGAGGTCGGCGTGAGGGTTTGGAGAGGAGAGAAATAAAACTTCTCTCTTTAATCATCTATTTATACTTATGGGGCGGATTGACCTAACTACTCTATAAATATATTTTTCTCCATCTTTTGTTGTGCTTGATACCCTAGCCCAGCCGGTCGCGCTCGCGCCTGGTCTCCTGGTGGTCGCGGGTTCGAACCCCCTGCTTCCCTTAAACGTTTTTCTTTCTTTTTTTTTTAAAATACTAAACGGACTCGGAAAATTCCATAAAAATATTCTAAAAATTCCTAAAAATATCTAGAATATTCCTAAACCATTTTTAAATAATTCTAAGGACTTTAAGAACTAAAAATGGAAATTTTGGGGCGTTACATTTCTTACCATTTTTCATGTTTTCATTTGTTTTTATAGTTGTTGATCCTAATCATGAATAATGGTGGAGATTAGATAATAAGCAAGCCTATGGTAGTGCAAGAAGCATGTGTTTGAGTGAGCTCCACTTTCATCATCAACTTAGAACTTAAGGAGAGAGCCACCAAAACTTCCCATGAAAGGCTAGTGATTTAAATTCATCTCAATGACTCATGATGGATGAAAAGGCTAAGTTGTTGATTTAAGGACAAGATACTAATCCATAGAGCTTAGATTTATGAGAATTGACAAACTTAGGTAATTTCTTTTCATTTGTTACTAATTATACTTAAGAAAATCTAGGGGATACATACTTAGTGATTTCGCGAGACGCTCAAGGTTAAGTGTGGGGGAGTTGATAGATACCATTTTATTGATTATTTGAGTTGTTAAAATCCATGTTTGACCTATGTTTTTATTGCTAAAATTGTGAAATTGCCCTAGGTTTTAGAACTTACTCTTATTTTGGACTTAATTGCAAATTTATATTAAATTGGATTATTTGGCCACTTAATTTCTGATCTATTTTTGTAGGCATGAAAGGTACATGGACCTAGGGCATATTGGGTCAAACTTGAGTCGGAAGTGGAACCGGATCGAATTATCAAGCTTACGATTAATCCGGGCCGTCCGATTCAAGAGCGGCTAGATCTGAGCCATCCGGGACAATATGAAGCAATCCGAGCTAGGGTTAGGGTTGATCAAGAACTATGAGCAAGATCTGAAGGTTTCATTCTAATCAGAGATCATCAAACCGTTGGATCAAGCTCGGAGGGCTCTAGATCGTCCATTCACAGATTAGGTTGATCTGGACCATCCGTTACACATCTGGACGATCCGAGCTACCACGAGGCAGATCCTGACCCCAGATCATCATCATCAAAGTTTGGCTCAAATCAGAGCAAGATCAGCCGTTGGATCTCCTCCAATCAATCTGAGCCGTCCAAACGTAATTACTTAAGGAAAATTTGGCAGCAGCTTCTCCTCGTCGCGTCTCCGCCGCAGCTTCGTCTTCTTCGTTTCTTCTCCAGTTCTTCGATAGTTTCTTCATCCAAAGGGGCGCGACCCCTTAAATCCTTCATTAGAACAAGTGTTAGGTCAGTGGGAGAGCTCGTTGAGAAGTTTCCAGCTTGAATTTTGCCCAAAGACAGAGTTTCGTGAGGTTTCAGTAGCTTTGTCACTTGAGTTCGTCAATCTCTGTTGTGTACCATTTCATTTCATCCGAGCTAGCTGGAGGGGTTCCCTGGAAGGCACGGAGTATTCCCAATTCATCGGCGCAATCCACCACGGCGAGGTTGAAGAATTCGATGGCTGTTTTCAGCTTGAGCAGGATTTGAATGGATTTCAATCGCAAGGGTTGTTTCCACTGATTTGTTGAGCTTGCGGGTTCGAGGCTCACTCTTGCTTGACGACCAAGAAGCATTTGAGCTAGGAAGTGATTGAGGATTAGTTTACTTGGTTAATTTCATAGTTTTAGCTGTAGTTTCTATTTCTGAATGTTATTTCTGTTTCTGAATTTTTGTTTCAGCTGCTGTAGTTTACTTCTCTACATTTATTATGCTTTAATTAGTGGGTCAATTCTATACTTTCATTAGTAGACAACTTGTTAGTCGATACTTTACTTAATTTCATTTGTATGGTAATTTTCAATCTGCGTATTAGATTTTTTTAGCTCGTATCAGCTTGTTCTGCAAAGTTTCAGTTTGGTTTCTGAATTTCTCAGCTTGTTTCCAATCCGATTTATTTCGAGTTTAATTCCTGCAATTAGAGATAGCTGTTAGTGTGCTAATGCTTTTAGATTCGCATTTTCTGAATCCAACCTTATTTCCCTAAGCTTGTTCAATTTGTTCAGTGCACTTTCAGAGGGTGTATCAACCTCAATTCTGCACAATGTTTCAAGGGGAATTTCAGCATTAGTTTGCGCCAAGTTGAATGCAAATTATAGTGTGCTTTTGAGCTTAAAATCAGTCTTTTGAGTAGTCATTGTATTTCTGAACTGTTAGTATTAACTTTGGCACAAAAGTGGCAGTTTTGGCACAAGTGCTTTCCTATGCGTATCAAGCTTGCTTGGGCATTTCATTTTGTGTCAGTTTAGCTCTCCATTAGAACTCCTTTGCATTCGAATTCAGAGATTTTGTTTGGCCTTGCATCCATTTGTTTTGGCATTCGAATTCTGAAGGTTCGAACTTCACTTCTTCACTCATGTTCTGTTTCGAAGTCTTGCTGCATTCATGGACAGTTTTTGCAGAGATATGAAAGGTTTCCAAGCTGATTAGTACACTTTCTGAGCATCAGTCCCTTGTATCAATGAATTGTTATTGAATTCATATTTATGCAATTGGGATTTCTACATTCAGATCCTTGCTCTCTGCAATCTGAATTCTGCTGGATTTTCTTTTGAAACGTTTCTGAAATTCTGCAACTCATGCAGTTTTGTTTGTGTCAAGTGATCTGAATTTCTTCCCAAGCATTGGGTTGTGCACTCAGTATAAGATTCTTTTTAGATACATCAGTTTCCTTAATTTGGTATCAAGTTTGTCCAATTGCTCTCACTTGTATCAATGAAATCTTGGCACGGATTTTGTATCAGATCAGCTTTAGATTGCTTGCAATTGTCCATGTCTTGCATTTGATTTTGTTGGTTCATTGCTCGGCATTTGTTTTGCTTTTGAAATCAGAAATCAGTTTCCAAAAATTGCTTAAGGGCTTAGATGAGTAAGTGATCCTTTTGGTTGAGCTAATAACTTGCTATCACTTGTTAAGTTCCATTGGTTGAGTTATCACTTGCCAACACATTGTTTGGTTCATTAGTTTGGTTTCCTCCATTTTAATTGCCATTTCATTCTGAATTGAAAACAAAACCCAGATTTTATTTGAAACCCAAATTCACAAACGACACATAAATACGAGCTTGAATCGAACAACGTCAACTAGCCCCGAGAAAAATACGACCTGTGGCCCCTTTACTACGTTTTCATATTTTGATTGCAAAAAGGGTTTCCAGTTATTCATTCATATCTAAATTTGAGACCCACATTCGTGACAGTCTATTTTGGGTCTATCAGTGCCGCCGGCCCTAGAGGCCCTCCCCTTTCCCGTGAGCTTCAGCCACCACCAAGCAGCTGCCGAAGAAGAAGAAGAAGCGGGCACAACTCCTTCCTTACTCCCGGAATCTTGATTCCGTTCTTCGTTTGATGGTTAGTCTTTCCATCTCTCTCTTGGTATTCTTGTCGTGCCTTTGGAGAATCTAGTAGTTCTTGTCGGTACGAAACTCGTGGCTTTGCGAAGTCATCCTGAAGAAAACTCGGCGTGGACGCGAATAGAGGCGGAGCTTCCAAGGGACGCTATGGTTGGATCTCGTCCCTTTCTTCGAGTTACGTGAGGTAACACGTAAATTAGTTTATGTTTCTGCAAAATTTTAATATATGATTATGTCTACACAATATAAGACTGCATGCTTAGATGTGTGGTTAAATAATTTGGGAAATTATTTATGCTAAATCATCCGTTGCACGTAATAAATTTTAAAATTACGAACCCGCATCCATGTCAACATGCACCCGGTCCCAACAGTGGTATCAGAGCCGGTTAGTGTTCGACATAATCATATAATTGTTTTGCGGAAAACTTTGTCATGAACTCAATTTTGGAAAATTTTGCAATTATGGAAACTTTCCAATTATGATAAATTTTAGATTTAGGAATTTCAAAGTTTGGAAATCCTCATGAAATTTTGCAAACTTTTGAAATATCCTAGTTTCTGAAATTTTATGATAATTGTGAAAACTTCCCATTTTTGGAAACTTTCCAATTTTGGAAATTTTCTATTTTGGAAAATTTTCAATTTTGGAAATATGTAAGTTTTCTTTGTACCAGAAACTTACAATTATTCTGAAAACCTATTATGAAATCTCGCAATTTTGGGCACTTTCTTTCAAGAAAGTTTAGACAAATTTATGGATTATTAATTGACAATTAAATTCGAATTGGTTTTAAATTATTAACTAAATTCTTTATTTTGGATTGAGCCTCGGGGAGCCGTCCAATTTAAAGTTAGTTGTTGTAATTTAATTTCCTATTTTGAATAAAATTGTCATGTTTAATTTGGTTACGCCTCGGGGAGCGGACCAAATTAGATTTACAACAAATTTTTTTTTTTTGGGTATCTGAGCCTCGGGGAGCCACCCAAGGAAAATAATTTATTGTAATTAATAAATCCATAAATAAAATATGTAATAAAATCTTGGAAATTTTGAGGTGATTCTCAAACATTTCCTTATTTGATTTAAGAGGTGATGCTCTTACATATTGTTGTCTCCAAAATTAATTAGGAAAATGGTTTCCTATAGAGTTTTCTTAAATAAGATTTTCATGAAAATAATATGTGGTTGAATTAACGGAATCTATCTCTTAATTTAATAAGATTTGATTTAGAGAAATCAAAGTCTTAAACATATTATTTCCGAAATTGATTATGACAATTTAGGAAATTGTTTCCCAAAACAATTCCTTGAATAAAGTATGAAATTAGAATTAGGAAATCCGGTTCCTAATTCAATTAATGAGACTTGATAAATTAAGTCACATACATACTTTATTAAGGAAATCGTTAGTACATGACATAATTATATGTAATGAATGTGCTTAGAAAAGAAAGGATGAGACCCAAAACCCCTTACAAAATATTAAGGCCAACACCTTCCATTAATATGGTTAGAACCGGAGTTTTGTTTCTCGTTTGGGTTGATGGACACATCCATGCCCGGCTTGAACCTCAACATGTTCAAACCATGGAATTAGTTTATGATTAATATAGTTGGAGTCAGAGGTCAATCCTTAGTTTTGGTTGTTGGACACATCCAAGCCTGACTAAACGGTTGAATGAGCTCCAACCATATTAAAACTATTTCTTGATTAATGGGTCAGCCTTAAGCTTGGAGCATGGATTTGTTGTGCCACAGCCAAGGTCGATGTAAAGAGAGGTGCAGTTGGGTGCTATGTATAATGTTGCATAATTGTTAATGAGTTAACAACCCAATGATTTATGCAAACATTCAATTAGTTGATAGCATAAAGTGATGGTTACATATATGTGATATGTAATCTGTATAATTACCTACCTTCATAGCTAAGAATAACTTGATGGCCACAGCCATAGTTGCTCTTATCTATGGTTGGATATCAACCTATTTGGAGATGTTCCTACGATCTCCCGAATTGATAAAAAGGGTTATTCAATTCGAAAAATAAATAGGATTTAATTAATGTATGTTGATGCATTCTTTATCATTCTTCTCACATAAGCTCAATTTGTATTTCTAGGATAATCACTCGATCATGTCTTCTCTGAATTTGCGTTCTATTTTGGACACCAATAAACTGACTGGGCCAAACTTCATGGACTGGCTTCAAAACCTGAGGATAGTCCTCAAGGCAGAGAAGCTTGCTTATGTCCTTGAAGATCAACTTCCCAACCGTCCTCCAGAAAATGCAACTCCAGACCAGTTAGTGGCCTATCAGAAACATGTTACCGATTCTGAACTTACGAGTTGCATCATGCTAGCCGCTATGGTACCTGAGCTGCAAAAGCAGCATGAGCATATGGATGCTTATACCATCATCTTCCATCTTCGTGAGTTATTTGACGAGCAGGCGAGATCCGAAAGGTTCGAGGTCTCCAGACTCCTCTTCACCTCTAAGATGCAGGAAGGCACTTCTGTCTCACAGTTTGTGTTGAAGATGTTGGGGTACATTGAGCGACTGGGCACACTCGGTTTTGCAATGGATCATGAACAAAGTATTGACTTAATTCTGCATTGTTTGCCCAAAAGTTATTCACAATTCATGATGAACTATCGGATGAACAAGCTGGAGACTACCATTCCTGAGTTGCTCAACCTGCTGAAGACTATAGAGCCTTCGGTGAAGCAGGATCAGAAGATGGTACTGTTAGTTGGTTCCTCGAAGAAAGGTTCTAAGAGGAAGGCCAAAGAACAGAATAAGGGAAAGAAGAAAAAGGCCAAAAAGACTGAAAAGACACCAAAAGGCACTTGCCATCACTGTGGCAAGGAGGGTCACTGGCGAAGAAAGTGCAAGGTTTATCTTGAGTCCTTGAAGAAGAAGGCATCCGATGCCCCATCCTCTTCAGGTATCTTCGTTATTGAATGTCACTCTATTTCCTCAAACACCTGGGTACTTGATACTGGGTGTAGCTCACATATATGTAATGACATACTGGGGCTAAGGAATAGAAGAAGATGTTGGATCGAGAGAACCGATAGAGGAGGGGTGAATATCGGAAATCGTTCGGATTTATTGAAAAAGAAATTGCACAGCGGAAGATAAAAGCAAACACTCGAACACAGTAATTTTTACTTGGTTCGGAGCCTAGGTCGACTCCTACTCCAAGGTCCACGGTCGTTGACCGTTTACTTTGGGCAATTCTATATGAGGCGCAATAATAGTTTACAAAGATTGATTTACAAATACAGCACAGTAAACAATTAAAAAGATGCTCTTCTTTTACCGACGTCCGATGTAGGTTGTCTTTTTCGGAGCAGCGGGACGTCGTCGGCTCGAGTTGGAAGGTTTCCGGAGCGAGGCGCGAGAGCAGAAGAGCGTAGAAGCGTTGATTGAAAGTGTTGCTCAGCCTTGGGGTCGAGGGCCCTTTATATAGGGCCTGGGGGCGCCCGGGACGGCGGGGGCGCCCCCCACGTGGCGGTCGATCCATCTTCAGCTCGGTCAACATCTGATCCCTTCAAACTCGGGATCAGGTTTGACTGGGGCGCCCAGAGCGCTCGGGGCACCTGCATTGACCGGGTCAAACCTTCATCCTCTTGGCTTCGCGAGGGTGTGCTTCGGCAGCTGGCACTGGGGGCGCCCGCGATAGGCGGGGCGCCCGGAGCATCCGGGGTGCCCCGACATGTAACTGTCGAGGCGTGTTTTCGCTCCTGCTGACTTGGGTTGACCTTGGGGGCGCCCGGAACATCCGGGGCGCCCTGCTCAGCTTCTGCCTCACTCCTTTGAGGCTCTCTGAGCTGCAGATACTCAGTCCTTCAGTCCTGCATCCAGGGTTAGTCCAAAAAGCAGTATTATATTATTTTATACAACCTTAGCTGTCTTGGTTCTGACTTTGGGTCTCCAAAATGGAACCCTAGGTCGAACCAACGCCTACTGTTCCCTCGACGGGGAACACGTCCTCACCTACTCCTCTCGGGAGAATTTACCTGATGCCAACCGCTCCTCTGGTTGGACTTTTGCCTGGCGGTCCTTCGCTAGGTCTTGGTGACTAGCAGCCCTTCGCTAGTTGCCTAGCAGTCCTTCGCTTGGACTTGGTGACTAGCAGCCCTTCGCTAGTTGCCTAGCAGCCCTTCGCTAGGACTTGGTGACTAGCAGCCCTTCGCTAGTTGCCTAGCAGCCCTTCGGTAGGACTTGGTGACTAGCAGCCCTTCGCTAGGACTTTGTATCCTGGCATTCCTTTGCCAGGTGCCTAGCCGTCCTTCGCTAGGGCTTTGGATCCTGGCAGTCCTTCGCCAGGTGCCTAGCAGTCCTTCGCTAGGGCTTTGGATCTTGGCAACCCTTCGCCAGGTGCTTAGCAGCCCTTCGCTAGGACTTTTCCTGCACACTCAGTGAATATTGTTAGATCACAAACAAACTTAACTTTGAATCCTTTGCCAATATCAAAACAAGGTTCGATATGGTGCTTCCTGCACCAACAGAAGACTCGTCAAGGGAGAAGCGAATTTGCGAGTTGGAAATGGAGCAAAGATTGCTGCTGTTGCCGTCGGAACATATTTGCTAAAGCTCCCTACTGGACGTGTCTTAGAATTGGATAATTGTTATTTTGTTCCTTCGTTAATAAAGAACATTGTATCTATTTCATGTTTGAATGAAAAGGGTTATCATTTAACTTTTAGTAACAATTGTTGTTACATAACTTTAAATGGTGTTCTTTATGGGACCGGAACTTTGTGCAATGGTATCTACACGTTAGATTTATCCGTTGACGTTTTCAATATCGAAGTTAGCAACAAACGTGCTCGAATAGATAATCGAATAGACTCCTATACGTGGCATTGTCGTCTTGGCCATGTAAGTAAGAAACGCATGACCAAATTACACCGATGTGGAATTCTGGAATCATTTGAACCCGGTTCATTTGATACATGCGAATCATGCTTAAAAGGCAAGATGGCCAAATTGCCCTTTTCCGAAAAGGGTAATCCAGTGGGAGAATTGCTTGGTCTAATACATACTGATGTATGTGGACCAATGTCAACTCTTGCACAAGGAGGCTATAGCTACTTCATTACCTTTATCGATGATCACTCACGATTCGGGTATGTGTTCTTGATGAAACACAAATCTGAAGCTTTTGAGAAATTCAAAGAGTTCAGAAATAAAGTAGAGAAACAGCTTGACAAAAGTATTAAGATACTTCGATCCGATCGGGGTGGTGAATACATAAGTCAAGAGTTTCAAGATTATCTTAGGGACAATGGGATATTATCTAAATGGACTCCGCCGTATACACCACAACATAATGGTGTATCTGAGAGGCATAACCGAACCTTGATGGGCATGGTTAGATCTATGATGAATCATGCAACTCTTCCAAAATCCTTTTGGGGCTATGCACTCAAGACAGCTGTTTACTTGCTAAATAGAGTCCCGACCAAGGTAGTCTCTACTACTCCATATGAGACGTGGAATAGTAAGAAACCTCACTTAACTCGCCTTAAGATATGGGGTTGTCCTGCTTATGTGAAGCGGACTGTATCAGACAAATTGGATGCTAAGTCTGATAAATGTCTATTTATTGGATACCCTAAGGAAACAAAGGGTTACCAATTCTATCATCCCTTGGAACAAAAGGTGTTTGTTTCAAGGCATGCTGTATTTCTAGAAAAAGAATTTCTTTTACAAGAAAACAGTGGGAGTGGCATTGAACTTGATGAAGTTCAAGAAACTCCAATAGACATTACAGAGACACCTAGTCTACACCCACAACCAACAACTCATAATGATGAGCTATCAGTTGAACCTAAAACAACAACACCTCTTCGTAGGTCTGATAGGACACGCAATATTCCAGAGAGATACGGATTTCTCATAAGTGAATCGAACGACATGTTACTCATAAACGATGACGAACCTATCAGTTATGAAGATGTTCTAAAAAGTTCAGAAAGGGACAAATGGCTTGAAGCCATGAAGTCGGAAATGGATTCCATGTACGAAAATCAAGTATGGGACTTGGTTAACCCACCTGAAGGGATTAAGCCCATAGGGTGCAAGTGGGTTTTCAAGAAGAAAACTGACATGGAAGGTAATGTTGTTACCTTTAAGGCTAGATTAGTGGCAAAAGGATATCGTCAGAATCAAGGAATTGATTATGACGAAACCTATTCGCCAGTAGCTATGCTTAAATCCATTCAGGTGCTCCTGGCCATAGCAGCTCATTATGATTATGAGATATGACAAATGGATGTGAAAACAGCTTTCCTTAATGGAAACCTGCTTGAGAATGTATACATGATACAACCTGAAGGTTTCACATCGGTTGATAAAATCAAAATATGCAAGCTTCGACGATCCATATATAGACTGAAGCAAGCATCCAGGAGCTGGAACATCCGTTTTGAGGAGACAATCAAAGAGTTAGATTTCTCACAAAATCCTGACGAACCTTGTGTATACAAGAAGGTTAGTGGGAGTGCAGTCGTATTCCTAGTATTATATGTCGATGACATATTACTTATAGGAAACGATATATCAGTCTTACAGTCGGTTAAAATTTGGTTGTCCAAAACTTTCTCCATGAAAGACCTGGGAGAAGCAACCTATATCCTTGGGATTAGAATCTATAGAGATAGATCAAAACGATTGCTTAGTCTTTCGCAGTCTACATATATAGACCGAGTGCTAAAAAGGTTTAGCATGTCGGAATCCAAGAAAGGTTACCTTCCCATCAGGCATGGGATCAACCTTTCAAAGTCTATGTGTCCGCGCACAAAAGACGAGAGGATTTGCATGAATAAGATTCCTTGTGCATCCGAGATAGGATCTATCATGTATGCTATGTTATGTACTAGGCCCGATGTATCGTATGCTCTGAGCGTCACGAGCAGATACCAGTCTGATCCAGGAATGGATCATTGGGCGGCTGTCAAGACAATCCTTAAGTACTTAAGAAGAACTAAGGATGTGTTCCTAATATATGGAGAAGGAGATATGGTAATACGTGGGTATACAGATGCTAGTTTCCAGACAGATAAGGATGACTCCAAATCTCAGTCTGGATACGTATTTACTTTGAATGGAGGCGCAATAAGTTGCAGAGTTCCAAACAAGACACTGTAGCGGATTCTATCACAGAAGCGGAATATATTGCAGCTTCGGAAGCAGCAAAGGAAGCAGTTTGGATCAAGAAGTTCGTCTCAGAACTTGGTGTGGTTCCAACCATTGATGAAGCAATACCGGTTTATTGCGACAACAATGGAGCTATTGCACAAGCAAAGGAACCAAGGTCTCATCAGCGATCCAAACACGTGCTTCGCCGCTATCATCTGATCAGAGAGATTATAAGTAGGAATGATATACAAAATGAGAAAATTCCCACTGAAAGGAATTTAGCGGATCCTTTAACTAAGGCCTTGCCTCAAAGCAAGATTGAGGGTCATGTTAGAGCCTATGGTATTGGATACCGTAGCGATTGGCATTAGGCCAAGTGGGAGTTTGTTAGTAATATGAGAGAAGTGTCCTAAGGCAATCACCTTATGATTGTAATCATTTACTTTAATAAATGAATATTCACTATTTTAGTATACATGTTCGTGTATTTGATTGAGATCTTAAACTCATTTACTGAATGCCCGCAATACAATTCACAGCATGAGAGAATTTGTGATGAATTCACAACTAGTGATTATCTCTACATGTGCAATTGTGAAGTATTGAAATTGTCCCTAGTCGATGAATTGATAAATACGGACACTATCAATTCTGTTGAGACTAGCATGAGTTATTCTCTAATCAGCTGATTCTCACTGGCTGGTGACATTGGGATGTCCGGAGATAAACATGAATGCTAGTTAAGGAACTAGTTCATTGGAGTGACTAGCTGTAAAACTTCATATGGTAATCTACATATAGATATGTCAATGAAGTTCTTACTGCAGCTTAAGTGCGATGTTCCTTTGACTTGCGGTGTTCAAGTCATCTTGGTCATGAAGACTTATACTTTGACATCTTAAGCAAGCATCTCCAAGGAGGTGTGGACCCAGGATGATTGGGTATAAGCCGAAGTGCCCGAAGATGTTTGAACAGCCTACAAAGGATTCACCACTCCTTGCGAGGAGATGTATACCCAAGGCCTATCGTCGGATTGTTACTCGAAGCCTCTGGCCAGAGCATCACATGTTCCGAGTATGAATCTCTCAGAAACATGAGAGTAATTAGAATCCGTTGGACGAGAAAGACATTACTTGGGCTAGGTGTGACGTAGTCAGCCTAGTGGGGACTGACACACATAGACCGTGTCCTGAACCAAGTGGGTATAAGATGGTGAAGGGAATGAGGCACGATTCATTAAAGCTGCTGAAGGGTTTCAGAATTATTTCTGAGGTCAACCGTTGATCTTTCGATTAATTGGGGATCATGATGTACTACTAGGTGCCACTCATGATCGTTCTATAATTGGTTGATTATAGACGGCCAACATAAATCGAAAGCCTATTTAGTCACACGCACTAGGAGTGATCCGAGAGATTTAAAACGAGTTGAAAATTGGATTTTCCGATTAAGAGAGATAAGTTGAATCTGAATTTTTCAGAGACGCATCGGAAGCATAAAATGGCTAAGTCTTTTGAAGACTTATTGGACGAATTAAATGAGTTTAATTCGTGAGGTCATGGCTTAGGTTTGACCGGCCAAAGAGGGTCCCCACCCTCTTTGTTTGGCCGACCACATTAAAAGGGGAGAACCAAATTGTTTGGTTCAAATTATAAAATAAACCGAGCGTGGTTTGTTTTATAAAATTATGGATAAAGAAATTTATATAAAGAAATTTATACAAAGAAATTTATATAAAGGGATTTATTTTTCATGGAAATTAAAATGAACCATGGATTGGTTTATTTTATTTTATAAAATCAATAATAGATTGATTTACCATGATAAAGAAATTTATATAAAGAAATTTCTTTCCATAAGAAAGGGGAGACATGGTTGTTTTTATTATAAATTAAATTATGATAAAAACTTGGCATGATGGAATAATTCATAAAAAAATTTATATGATAAATTTCTTATAAAAATTTATTCCATAAAAAGGAGACTTGGCGATTGAGAGGCTACTATATAAAGGAACCAAGGCAAGACTTGGAGATTAAGAATCTAAGAGATCTAGAAATAAGCCCTCTCTCTCTCTCCTTCTCTCCCTCTCCCTCTTCTAGTGCCGCCGGCCCTAGAGGCCCTCCCCTTTACCGTGAGCTTCAGCCACGACCAAGCAGCTTCCGAAGAAGAAGAAGAAGCGGGCGCAACTCCTTCCTTCCTCCCGGAATCTTAATTCCGTTCTTCGTTTGGTGGTTATTCTTTCCATCTCTCTCTTGGTATTCTTGTCGTGCCTTTGGAGAATCTAGTAGTTCTTGTCGGCACGAAACTCGTGGCTTTGCGAAGTCATCCTGAAGAAAACTCGGCGTGGACGCGAATAGAGGCGGAGCTTCCAAGGGACGCTACGGTTGGATCTTGTCCCTTTCTTCGAGTTACGCGAGGTAACAAGTAAATTAGTTTACGTTTCTGCAAAATTTTAATACATGATCATGTCTACATAATATAAGGCTGCATGCTTAGATGTGTGGTTAAATAATTTGGAAAATTATTTATGTTAATCTTTCGCTGCACGTAATAAATTTTAAAATTACGAACCCGCATCCATGTCAACATGCACCCGGTCGCAACAAAAACAACAACAGGCATCGAAGCGTTATTTCGACTAACGCGCCCCTGCCGCACCTAGGAACCCGTGACTCTTTATGAGTCCATTCAATAAGATTGTGAATATTGCGGAGACAACGGTTCGGGAGTCGCCCACACACTCCAGAAGGAAATGACGATGGGACCCCCCCCCCCCCATGGACATGAATGCAGGCGTGGAGCTTCGACCTGTAGAATTGTCAAGGGTTCCACACCCCAAATCAGCCTCGAAACAAACAAGTACCTTTCCATTCGTTAAAACCGTAAAGCAAAGACGTGAGACACGTTGGGCAAAAGCACATACACAGAGAATAGTAAAAGTGATCGCATTAACTCAAAATTGCTACAATAAGTTCCGATCCCCCGATGAATGTGGGGCTCCGCCAGCTCGGCCCTCGTGAAAAGACCTCTCTCTAACTCGAGGGACGCTTACAATCGCGGGTCGGCATCAGGAGGTAAGAGTTGATCCTCCTTCAACTTATCGATAGCCCCATGGAAGCCCTGCTGTAGGTGCTGCATTACCTAGTCGTCTATGATGGTACAGAACTCAACCGACCCCAGAAACTTTGCCTTGAAGGCCGCCTCAGCCTCCTAAGAGCTAAAAGCTTTAGTAGCCCGAAGAGCAAGGAGTTCGGCGTCAGTAGCCTCAAAGGAATGACTCAACCACCCTAGCTCAGCAGACATCTTGCCTTGCTCAGCTAAGGCCTCCCTAAGCCTCTCCGACGTGGCCAGCTCATTCGCACGAGCCTGAGCCATGTCATCCTCCAGGACGGACGCACGGTTGGTGGCCATTAGGAGATCAGACTCCTTCTGACTGAGCTGTTGTGCCTGATCCTGACTACGCAAGTTCAGTCCTTTAGCCGAGGCTACCGTGAGCCGGATGTCTCCTAACAACTCATTCACTCTCGCCTAGAGCTGGTCCCTCTCCTGCGTCACCTGGATAAGGTCCTTGGTGACACTCACAACTTTCTCGGACGCCAGACGTTCTCTGTGCCGGGAATTTTGAAGAGCCTGCTCCTTGTCTTACAAGAGGTTCATCAGGTGCTTGACCTTAGCCCGGAGAGCCCTGCTGACCCCCGCCTGCATCAATCCTACCCAACACTCGTGGTCAGCTGCAGCCTCCACCCTCAATGCCCGGCGGAGCAAGGCTTCAACCCGGGGCCAGTAATACAGACCCTGGCCGGCTGTCATGCAATCCTCAGCGGTCTGCCATTGCGAAGAAGAGGACAGGTAATGGGCAGGAGAATATCCAATGCAACAGTAATTTGTACCTTCAGGAGGGTCTCCCGAAGAGTGGTTAGTTGGCCCACCGAAACTCGTACAGTCGCCCCTCCAGAGGTACTCCCTCGCCCCTCAGGCTGCGGCGAACCCGGACAGGGAGGAAGTCGCTCGATGGTGGGGGCTTCAAGTGACAGACTGGAGGGGCCGAAATCATCTTCGTCGAAGCTAGAAGTCCCCTCGGACACGACCCCCTCATCCAGAACCTCCTTGAACTCACCGGGGGGAAGGATTGCATGGAGGCCTCCAACGCTGCATCCAACTTCTTCCTTAGTCGGTCTAGTTTCATCCGGTATTGGGTACGCAACACCTCCTTATCCTTGGAAGACGTTGCCGGATCAATGGAGCAGGACGGAGGCGCTGGGACAACCACCTTCGGAGCAGGGACCGGTGGAGCAGGTACAGAGGCTACTACCTCAGCAGGTAGAGCCACTTCCTCAGGCACCGAGGGTAGAGGAGAGGAACGTGTAGAACGCAACTTTTTCCATGTAGGGCCCAAGCCCTTGGGGAGCCGCCTCTTCTGCCGCCCAATAGACCGGGCTGCTGAAGAAACAATAGGAGGGGAGGTCCCCTCGCTAATCCCTTCTGGACAGATAGTCCTCGGCGAAGAGCCACCCCCAAAGGAAGATCCGTCACATGGTTAAACTGTTGATCGGAAGGCCCTCGTCTCACAACCTATGGGGATGTAACAGTGGCCTCGACCCTCTCGGGTGAAGCGACCCCACGGGACGAGACAATAGGTCCCTTCGGGGACTCGGTGGGAGCAAGTGGAGCGTCAGGAGCGACCGGAGGAGGATTCAATGCCTCCTTATTGGCCTCCTCCCATCTTATGAGCCTACCCATCACCTTGGCAAAGATGACTTCCTCTGCAATAGCCAGACAGAGAGGATATCAGTCAGAACCAACATGCATTGAAGAGAAAAGATGGGCATACCCAGGGAGGGGCTGATTCGCATCACTTTAAGATTGAGGCCAACCCGGTACATAAGCTCTTCACTCTACACCAATCCCGGGCCGCTGAATTCCATACCAGAGAGTACCTCCTTACCACGCTGGTACACCGGACTATGGAGAAAGTTCCCTAGAATAGGAGAGTCAGCAAACCCTCTATCCAACACAGGGGACTGAAGGGTAATGACGACAGTCTAATGAAGAAGAATTTCTCCTTCCACCCTTTATGCGAGGAAGGAAACCCTCCTAAAATCCTATGGCCCGGTCGGGCTGCGAAACTAATGATCCCTCTAGACCCTATCGGGACGAAGAAAGAATGAAAGAGATGAGGGGTCAGAGGAAGATCAAAAAGCTTGAAGATGATATACGTGTTAGTGATATGAGAGAAGTGTCCTAAGGCAATCGCCTTATGATTGTAAACATTTATTTTAATAAATGATAATTCACTATTTGAGTATACATGTTTGTGTATTTGATTGGGATCTTAAACTCATCTACTGAATGTCCGCAATACAATTCACAGCATAAGAGAATTTGTGATGGGATCACAACTAGTGATTATCTCTACATGTGCAATTGTGAAGTATTGAAATTATCCCTAGTCGATGAATTGATAAAAACGGACACTATCAATTCTGTTGAGACTAGCATGGGTTATTCTCTAATCAGCTGATTCTCACTGGCTGGTGACATTGGGATGTCCGGAGATAAACATGGATGCTAGTTAAGGGAACTAGTTCATTGGAGTGACTAGCTGTAAAACTTCATATGGTAATCTACATAGATTTGTCAATGAAGTTCTTACTGCAGCTTAAGTGCGATGTTCCTTTGACTTGCGGTGTTCAAGTCATCTTGGTCATGGAGACTTATACTTTAACATCTTAAGCAAGCATCTCCAAGGAGGTGTGGACCCAGGATGATTGGGTATAAGCCGAAGTGCCCGAAGATGTTTGAACAACCTACAAAGGATTCACCACCCCTTGCTAGGAGATGTATACCCAGGCCTATCGTCGGATTGTTACTCAAAGCCTCTGGCCAGAGCATATCATGTTTAGTGTGCGAGTCTCTTAAATACATGAGAGTAATTAGAAATTCAAAGGACGAGAAAGACACTACTTGGGCTAGGTGTGACGTAGTCAGTCTAGTGGGGACTGACACAAACAGACCATGTCCTAAACCAAGTGGGTATAAGGTGGTGAAGGGAATGGGGCACAATTCATTAGAGCTGCTGAAGGGTTTCAGAATTACTTCTGAGGTCAACCGTTGATCTTTCAATTAATTGGGGATCATGATGTACTACTAAGTGTCACTCATGATCGTTCTATAATTGGTTGATTATAGACGGCCAACATAAATCGAAAGCCTATTTAGTCACACGCACTACGAGTAATCCGAGGGATTTAAAACGAGTTGAAAATTGGATTTTCCGATCAAGAGAAATAAGTCGAATATGAATTTATCAGAGGCGCAATGGAAGCTAAAAATGGCTAAGTCTTTTGAAGGCTTATTGGGCGAATTAAATGAGTTTAATTCGCGATGGATTCGGCTCGGTTTGGCCGGCCAAAGAGGGTGTCCACCCTCTTGGTTTGGCCGGCCAATGCAAAGGGGTGAAACCAATTTATTTGGTTTAATTAATAAAATAAATCTAGCGCGATTTGTTTTATAAATTATGGATAAATAAATTGATATATAAAGAAATTTATATAAAGAGATTTATAAAGAAATTTGTAGAAATTTATTCTTTTTATGGAAATTAAAATGAACCATGAATTGGTTTAATTTTAATTTATAAAATCAATTATGAATTGATTTATCCATGATAAGAAAATTTTATACAAATTTTATTCCATAATTAAAAGAGAGAAAGTATTTGTTTTATTATAAAGTTAGTTATAATAAGACTTGGTTTAAACGGAATAATTCATAAGAGAATTTATAGGATAAATTTGTTATGAAAATTCCGTTAAGAGGGAGACTTGGCAAGAGAGATGCTACTATATAAAGGAACCAAAGGCAAGCCCTTAATTCCAATTGAGTGATCAAGAGATTAGTAGCTCTCTCTCTCTCTCTCTCTCTCTTATTCTCTTCTCCCTTCCCCTTAGGGCCGGCGCCCACACCCCCCTTTAGGGCCGGCGCTTCCTCCACCTAGGGCCGGTGCTTCCTCCTCCTAGGGCCGGCACAAGCTTCCATCAAGAAGGAGAAGAAGAAGAAGAAGAAGAAGCGGATCGCATCTCCTTCTTTCCCGGAATTTGGATTCCGATTCTTGGTGGTTAGTTTCCTTTCTTCTTTCTTGATCTTCTAGTTGTGTCTTCGGAGAATCTAGTAGTTCTCGTCGGTACAAAACTCGTGACTTTGCGAAGTCATCCCGAAGCGAACTCGGCGTGGACGCGAATAGAGGCGGACACATCCATGCCCGGCTTGAACCTCAACATGTTCAAACCATGGAATTAGTTTATGAATAATATAGTAGGAGTCAGAGGTCAATCCTTAGTTTTGGTTGTTGGACACATCCAAGCCTGACTAAACGGTTGAATGAGCTCCAACCATATTAAAACTATTTCTTGATTAATGGGTCAGCCTTAAGCTTGGAGCATCGATTTGTTGTGCCACAGCCAAGGTCGATGTAAAGAGAGGTGCAGTTGGGTGCTATGTACATTGTTACATACTTGATAATGAGTTAACAACCCAATGATTTATGCAAACATTCAATTAGTTGATAGCATAAAGTGATAGTTACATATATGTGATGTGTAATCGGTATAATTACCTACCTTCATAGCTAAGAATAACTTGATGGCCACAGATATGGTTGTTTTTATCTATGGTTGGATATCAACCTATTTGGAGATGCTCATACAATCTCCCGAATTGATAAAAAGGGTTATTCAATTTGAAAAATAAATAGGATTTTTAATTAATGTATATTGATACATTCTTTATCATTCTTCTCACATAAGCTCAATTTGTATTTCTAGGTTAATCACTCGATCATGTCTTCTCTAAACTTGCGTTCCATTTTGGACACCAATAAACTGACTGAGCTGAACTTCATGGACTGACTTCGAAACCTGAGGATAGTCCTCAAGACAGAGAAGCTTGCTTATGTCATTGAAGATCAACTTCCCAACCGTCCACCAGAGGGCGCAACTCCAGAACAGTTAGTGACCTATCAGAAACATGTGACTGATTCTGAACTTGCGAGTTGCATTATGCTAGCCTCTATGGTACCTGAGCTGCAAAAGCAACATGAGCATATGGATGCTTATACCATCATCTTCCATCTTCATGAGTTGTTCGAAGAGCAGGCGAGATCCGAAAGGTTCGAAGACCCCCTCAGGAGACGCGCCCGGGAAGGTCACCTCGAAGACCCCTCCCGGGAGCACCCCAGGAGGTTAGGCCCCAAGAGCACCTCGGGAGTTATAGTGCCCGAAGACCCCGAGCTCACCTCGGGAGGTGGAGTCCCCGCAATGACCGACCTCAGGTACTGACCCCCCCTCTCGGTACGGATAAGCATCCCCGTTAGAAGAGGTCTTCATGACCCTTAAATGTCGCAACGGGTAGAAGCGTGATAACGACGCAGACCGTTTCAACGGATATCCAGTAACCGCCGAAAGAGGGGGGAGGGCGTGGCATAAGTACCGGAGACGTGGCACCGATCGGAGAGACACGTCTAGTCTGTCGCCATCAGTATAAAAGGTAGTCTAACCCCTTCGGTAAGGGGGTTACGCTTTCTCAACCCTATATACATTCTTTACTTCTCGCTACTTTTACCTTTCGGATGATACACTGACTTGAGCGTCGGAGTGGACTCCGCCGAACCCCTGTCAACGTATCCCTAACGCTAGTGTTAATCTTACGAAGGGATAGAACTCCAGTGACTGGTCATCGTCATCGACTCTTTTCGGAACAAATGCAATTATCATTTTTTTTACTGAATTCATCACTGGACGAGTGTTTTTGTTGTTGGTTTGGTTTTAAACTAAAAAATTAGAAAAAATAGAAGAATTTTAATACCGAAATTAATCAAATATATTATTAAATACTCGGTTTATTGTGCAGGACGAGTTGCTTAGAATCCTCGGTGAGAAGCATCCTCTTTATGATTTTATGGATACACTGACTTTGATGTGTTCATACATACTCTTCAACAAGGAGTTTGTCAAAGAGACGTTGTCAGAAGCTGCTGCCCAACATTCCGCTGGAAATACAAACGAATTTGAATTGTAAATTTTACATGTGGAAATGGTACAATACAGTTAATATGAGTTTAAGTGTTTATGCATTTGATGTTTATGGAACAATACAATTAATATAGAGACGTTGTTCCAACCTTGTGTAAGAAAGTACTAATTATATGACTTTGCCTTTATTTGAGGTTGCCTTTTGTTCTACATTAGGAAGAAATAGAGATGATTATGTTGCCATATATCATTTCAATAACAAATTCATTCATTTTACTCTTTTGTTTTTTACAAACTATTTTGATTTTGCTAATATGTTTAACAGTTATAAACTCTTATGTGGGATCGGATTATTTTTTTCTTAAATTGTCGACGGAATACCAACGGAAAAAGGGGTTCCGTCGATAATCTATCGACCCAGATATCAGCCAATTCACGATATTTTTCAACGGAAATCCTGTTTCCGTCGGTGATCACCGACGGAAATAAGATTTCTGTCGGTGATGTATCGACTCAGATATCAGTCAATTCTAGGAAATTTCCCGACGGAAATAGGATTTCTGTCAGTGATCACCGATGGAAGGCCTATTTCTGTTGGTGATCACCGATGGAAACCCAATCTCCGTCGGTGATTACCGACGGATATCTTGGTTCCGTCGATAATCACCGACGAATATTCCGTCGGTAAATATATTTACCGACATATTACCATTTCCGTCGGTAAATTTCGTCGATAATGGTAAGATTTTTTTTGTAGTGTATCACATTATACTATTGATGGGGTTGAACAGCCCGGAGCGGGCGCGAGGGATGAAGAAGCTGTGTGGCACAATACGACAAGTATGAGCTACTCTTCGTTAGCCCCCGGAGTCCCCTCGGGACACTTACCCTGGAAAAGCAAAGCGAAAAACCCCTCCCGGGATCACCTCGGGAAGTCGGGGCCCGAGACCGCCTCGGGGAGGCGGAGCGCTCGCAGAAGACCCCGAGATCACCTCGGGGAAGCGGAGCCCAACCCACCTTCGACATTGAATAACGGACCCACTATTTGCGGCTCCGTGGATAAGGATCATCAATAATCACTAGAGGGTTAGACCTATAATCATGACTATTATCGCCCTCATCTTTACAACGGATTAGATTTAGTGACTACGATGACCGTTACAAAGGTGATCCTATAACCGAAGATGGGGGGAATGTGGCGAAGAAGGGGTAGACACGTACGACCACTACCACATGTATAAACGATACTCCCACCCCTCCAGTAAATGGGTTAAGCATTCTCAACTTTTCGTACTTTCTTTCTTGTCTTACACCATTCTCCATCTCCACCGAGACACTAACTTGAGCGTCGGATGGGCTCTGCCGAACAACCTCGCCAACCCGCGAGACGATGGAGGACCCAAGGAGGAATGGAGGGAGGTCGAGAGTGAGGAAGTGCAAATTCACCCTCAGCACCGGGGCGGGGGGGGGGGGGGGCACGCACATCGCCTCGACCTCGCGCTGGAACTAAGAAGTTATCTTATAAACTGCCTGCGAAGCCATAAAGATGTTTTCGCATAGGCCGTCGAAGTGATCAAAGGGGTTCCACCGGCGTTGGCCATGCACCACCTACATGTTGCGCCAGGAGCCCGTCCTGTGAAGCAGAGACGGATATATTTTGCCCCGGACCAAGATAAGGTCATTCGAGAGGAGGTTAGAAGTTGTTAAAAGTCGGACACATCCGGTAAGTCCAATTCCCGATCTGGTTGGCCAATGTGGTCCTCGTCCCTAAGCCCGGGGGCAAATGGCAGGTCTGCATCGAGTTTCGCGACTTGAACAAGTCTGCCCCAAAGACTGCTATCCCTTACCTCGGATAGACAGGTTGGTGAACTCCACGGTCGGTTGTGAGTTATCTCAATGTTGGATGCGTATTAGGGCTACCACCAAGTTCCGCTAGCTCCGAAGACCAGGAGAAAGTCAGTTTCGTGATGGTCGATGGCACGTATTGTTACAACGTCATGCCTTTCGGTCTGCGCAATGCTGGCGCCACATACCAGCGGATGATGGACAAAGTCTTCAGGCACCAAATCGGGAGAAACATCGAGGTGTATGTGGACAACATCCTAGTAAAGACCGACAAGGGAGGAGACATGATAGCTGACCTTGAAGAAACGTTCACCGCCCTGAGGGCCAACAGGCTGAAATTAAACTTTGCTAAATGTTTGTTTGGGGTTAAAAGCAGTAGGTTCCTGGGGTACATGGTGACAGAGAGGGGAATCGAAGTCAACGTGGAAAAGGTAAAAGCTATTTTGGATATGTCACCCCCGAGCAATTTCAAGGAGGTACAACGACTGAATGGGAGAATTACGGCGCTATCCAGATTCATCTCCAAATCAGCAGATAGGACCCTCCCATTCTTCAAGATTTTGAGAAAAGCTGTCAAGTTCGAGTGGGATGACTTCACTAAGCCACAAGTTTCGTGTTCACGAGAACTACTAGATTCTCCATGAACACGACGAAAATCGAGAGAGTAATCAAATCGAAAGACTCACTACCAAGGTTGGTCGGAATCACAATTCCGGCGAGAAGGAGGAAGATGACTTGAGCCCAATCCCAAGGTGATGATGGCCGGAGAGGAAGATCGTCCCAACGGAAGAACTTCGTCGCCTCGGAGCTTCACCTTGTGCTCACGGCAAGAAGAAGGGAGAAGGAGAGAGAGGGCCGGCCAAGAGGAAGAAGGGAGGAGAGGGAGAGAGCCCAAGCAAGAATACTTTGATTATTTCGAATTAATTCCAAGCCTTGCCTTGGGTCCTTTATATAGTGGTCTCTCAACCGCCAAGTCTCTTTTTTCTTATGGAATAAATTTTCATAAGAAATTTATCATATAAATTTTCTATGACTTATTCCATCATGCCAAGTTTTGATTTTATATCATGGTTAAAATCATATTTTAATTCATGATAAAAATCAACCAAATCTCTTTTTTTCTTATGGAATAAATTTTCATAAGAAATTTATCATATAAATTTCTTTATATAAATTTTTTTATCATGATAAATCAATCCATGATTGATTTTATAAAATAAACCAATCCATGGTTCATTTTAATTTCCATGAAAAATAAATTCCTTTATATAAATTTCTTTATCATGGTAAATTAATCCATGATTGATTTTATAAAATAAAATAAATCAATCCATGGTTCATTTTAATTTCCATGAAAAATAAATTTTATATAAATTTCTTTATATAAATTTCTTTATATAAATTTCTTTATCATGGTAAATCAATCCATGATTGATTTTATAAAATAAAATAAACCAATCCATGGTTCATTTTAATTTCCATAAAAAAATAAACCAAACCTTGGTTTATATAAAAAATTTATATCATCCATAATTTTATAAAACAAACCACACTTGATTTATTTTATAAATTGAACCAAACAATTTGGTTCCCTCCCTTTGTTGTGGTCGGCCAAGCAAAGAGGGTGGGGACCCTCTTTGGCCGGCCTATCCAGCCACGCCCCAATGAATTAAACTCATTTAATTCATCTATTAAGTCTTCAAAAGACTTAGCCATTTTATGCTTCCGATGCGTCTCTGAAAAATTCAGATTCGACTTATCATTTGGCTCAACCAAACCTAATCTCTCTTGATTGGAAAATCCAATTTTCAACTCGTTTTAAATCCCTCGAATTACTCGTAGTGCGTGTGACTAAATAGGCTTTCGATTTATGTTGGCCGTCTATAATTAACCAATTATAGAACGGTCATGAGTGGCACCTAGTAGTACATCATGATCCCCAATTAATCGAAAGATCAACGGTTGACCTCAGAAACAATTCTGAAACCCTTCAGCAGCTATAATGAATCGTGCCCCATTCCCTTCACCATCTTATATCCACATGGTTCAGGACATAGTCTATGTGTGTCAGTCCCCACTAGGTTGACTACGTCACACCTAGCCCAAGTAATGTTTTTTCGTCCTACGGATTCTAATTACTCTCACGTATCTAAGAGATTCATACTCTGAACATGTCATGCTCTGGCCAGATGCTTCGAGTAACAATCTGACGATAGGCCTTGGGTATACATCTCCTCGCAAGGAGTGGTGAATCCTTTGTAGGTTGTTCAAACATCTTCGGCCACTTCGACTTATACCCAATCATCCTGGGTCCACACCTCCTTGGAGATGCTTGCTTAAGATGTCAAAGTATAAGTCTCTATGACCAAGATGACTTGAACACCGCAAGTCAAAGGAACATCGCAGTTAAGCTACAGTAAGAACTTCACTGACATATCTATATGTAGACTACCATATGTAGTTTTACAGCCAGTCACTCCAATGAACTAGTTCCCTTAACTAGCATTCATGTTTATCTCCGGACATCCCAATGTCACCAGCCAGTGAGAATCAGCTGATTAGAGAATAACCCATGCTAGTCTCAACAGAATTGATAGTGTCCGTATTTATCAATTCATCGACTAGGGACAATTTCAATACTTCATAATTGCACATGTAGCGATAATCACTAGTTGTGAATTCATCACAAATTCTCTCATGCTGTAATTTGTATTGCGGACATTCAGTAAATGAGTTTAAGGTCTCAATCAAATACATAAACATGTATACTCAAATAGTGAATATTCATTTATTAAAATAAATGATTGCAATCATAAGGCGATTGCCTTAGGACACTTTTCTCATATCACTAACATTGCACTTGTCCATTCGGCTCCACTTCAAAGCTACCAACAATGAAGCCGAGTATGAGGTGATCCTCGTAGGCCTACAAGCAGCCAGACACATGGGGGTCTGTCGGGTCGCAATATATTTGGACTCGTAATTGGTGGCGCAGTAGATAAGGGGTGACTTCGAAGTCAGGTGTGAGCGCCTGCAGAAATATATAGCCCTTTACAAACGGCGGAAGGCCTCCTTCTTGGAGGTCATCCTGCAAAAGATCTCTAGGTCGGACAACGTGCGAGCATATGAGCTGGCCAAATTTGCCAACTCCATATCCACCTGGCAACTAAATGAGCCTAGCACAGCAGAAGAGACAGTCGCACAAGTTGGAGAAGAGGCCAAGGGAGACAGCCGAACCGACTGGAGGGATCCCTACATAGCGTTCCTGCATAACGGGACCGTGCCAAGAAGGGACCAGGAGAGCTGGCTGTTTCGCCGTCGGCCAGGTAAATTCACACTGGTCAACAATCAACTGTATAGGAGGGCATTTGCAAGGCCTCTCCTAAAGTGCGTCGAGCCAGAGGAGGCCAACTACATGATGAGGGAGGTGCACGAAGGCATCTGTGGAAGTCACATCGGGGGAAAGTCTCTGTCTCGGAAGATCCTCTTGGCAGGGTACTTCTGGCATACCTTGCAGGCCAATGCTCTCAAGTTCGTGGCTGGATGCGAAGCCTGCCAAAAACATCACCATGTGACTCACCGCCCGATGGAGTCATTGCGGGTTTCTACAGTATCCTGCCCTTTCGATCAATGGGGAATGGACATCATGGGCCCCTTTCCCACTGGGCCCCAACAGAAGAAATTTCTGCTGGTTCTCTTGGATTACTTCTCCAAATGGGTAGAAGCCGAACCTCTGGCGAACATCACGGAGGTGGCTATGATGAAAATCCTGTGGAAGGACATTGTCTGCCGATACTGCATTCCTCACAAGCTGGTGTTGGACAATGGAAGATAATTCTTTGGACGCAAGTTAAAAGGGTGGTGCGAAGGGTTAGGCATTCAACAGGCCTTCACCTCAGTTGCATACCCACAGAGCAATGGACAAGCCGAGGTCGTCAATAGAGAAATCCTGCGGGGACTCATGATCAAGCTAGACCACGTCGGGGGCAGCTGGGTTAAAGAACTTCCCAGCATCTTGTGGTCCTACTGTACTACCCCGCGGGAAGGAACAGGCGAGAGCTCTTTCCAACTGGTCTATGGGGCTGAAGTCGTCATCCCAGTAGAAGTAGGGGAAGAGTCTGCCCGATGGCAATACTATCACAAGGAAGATAATGATCAGGAACGACTGATTGACCTAGACCTCATCTTTGAGGTTTGAGACAAAGTCGCGGCCCGGTTGGGAGCATACCAACGAAGGATGTAACGAGCCTATAATCGTCGGGCAATCGCTCGCAGCTTTGACATTGGAGATAAAGTCTGGAAAAGGATCAAACCGATAAGCTACCTGGGGAAGCTGGAGCCGTAATGGGATGGGCCATACGTTATCATCAAAAAGCTCGCCGGAGGTAGCTATTATCTAGAAGACAACCAAGGCAAGAGATTGGAAAGGCGCTGACATGCCAACCATCTGCGCCTCTACCATACTCGGTGAGGTTGTGTGTTATTTGCTTACTCACAGTATTCTTTGTTTTCACTGCTTAGCAGTTCAATAAGTCGAAAAGGCAAATGGAATAACATGTGGAAAGCATTGAATCCTTATCCCTGCAAAAACCTACTGCCTCTCGGTAAGTATGCTTGGCCTCGGAGCTGTACACGCCCGACCAAGAGCTGCAAAACCCTACTGCCTCTCGGTGAGTAGGCTTGGCCCCGGAAGCTGTACACGGCCGGCCAAGAGCTGCAAAAACCCTACAGCCTCTCGATGAGTAGGCTTGGCCTCGGAGCTGTACATGCCCGGCTAAGAGTTGCAAAACCCTACTGCCTCTCTGTGAGTAGGTTTGGCCTTGGAGTTGTACACGCTTAGCCAAGAGATACAAAACCTTACTGCCTCTCGGTGAGTATGCTTGGCCTCGAAGCTGTACACGCTCGACTAAGAGCTGCAAAACCCTATTGCCTCTCGGTGAGTAGGCTTGGCCTCGGAGCTGTACATGCCCGGCTAAGAGCTGCAAAACCCTACTGCCTCTCGATGAGTAGGCTTGGCCTTGGAGATGTACACGCCTGACTAAGAGCTTCAAAACCCTAGTGCCTCTCGGTGAGTAGGCTTGGCCTCGGAGCTGTACACGCTCAGCTAAGAGCTGCAAAACCCTACCGACTCTCGGTGAGTAGGCTTGGCCTCGAAGCTATACATGCCCCTCCAAGAGCTGCAAAAACCCTGCTGCCTCTCGGTGAGTAGGCTTGGCCTCGGAGCTGTACATGCTCGACCAAGAGCTGCAAAACCCTACTACCTCTCGGTGAGTAGGCTTGGCCTCGGAGCTATACATGCCCGACCAAGAGCTGCAAAACCCTACTATCTCTTAGTGAGTAGGCTTGGCCTCGGAGCTGTACATGCCCGGCCAAGAGCTGCAAAAACCCTACTGCCTCTCGGTGAGTAGGCTTGGCCTCGGAGCTATACATGCCCGGCCAAGAGCTGCAAAAACTCTACTGCCTCTCGGTGAGTAGGGTTGGCCTCGGAGCTGTACATGCCTGACTAGGAGCTGCAAAAACTCTACTACCTCTCGGAGAGGAGGCTTGGCCCCGGAAGCTGTACATGCCCGGCCAAGAGCTGCAAAAACCCTATTGCCTCTCGGTGAGTAGGCTTGGCCTCGAAGCTATACATGCCCGCCTAAGAGATGCAAAACCCTACTGCCTATCGGTAAATAGGCTTGGCCTCGGAGCTATACATGCCCGGCCAAGAGCTGCAAAACCCTACTGCCTATCGGTGAGTAGGCTTGGCCTCGGAACTGTTCATGCCCGACCAAGAGCTGCAAAAACCCTACTACCTCTCGGTGAGTAGGCTTGACCCGGGTAGCTGTACACGCCTGGCCAAGAGCTACAAAAACCCTATTGCCTCTCGATGAGTAGGCTTAGCCTTGGAGTTGTACCCGCCCGGCCAAGAGCTGCAAACCCTCTACTGCCTTGTGGCGAGTATGCTTGGCATAGGTGCCACGTAGTCCTGGCCAGAAGCTGAACAGTCGGGAGGGAGTAAGAAATCATTTAAAATATAAGTCCAGTGATGTTGTCATTCAAAATTGAAGCGATTACATGCATGACCTACTAGAAAAAGCTTAAAAGACGGAAATGCAATGGTCAAGGAGTGGCCAGGGAGCCCATGCCCGAGTTAGGAAGGATTCTATAGGGTTTGCTCTTTAGGGGGAAGATCGTCCCAGACCCGCTGAACAGTTATAGCGCACAAGTCTGAGCCTGGTTTTTACAGTTGATCCTTTCCCAACAGGCTGATAACGCCATGGAACCCCTGTTTGAGGTGCTTCAATGCCTGCACGACTACATGTTGGATCGGGTTGGTCCGGCTAGAGGGGGGTGAATAGACGGCTAATAAATGAAAAGTGGTGGAAACTCGTCTATTAAAAAAAACTTGGTTGCAACTGTTAGAAATATGAGAGAAGTGTCCTAAGGCAATCGCCTTATGATTGTAATCATTTATTTTAATAAATGAATATTCACTATTTGAGTATACATGTTCGTGTATTTGATTGAGATCTTAAACTCATTTACTGAATGTCCACAATACAATTCACAGCATGAGAGAATTTGTGATGAATTCACAACTAGTGATTATCTATACATGTGCAATTGTGAAGTATTGAAATTGTCCCTAGTCGATGAATTGATAAGTACAGACACTATCAATTCTGTTGAGACTAGCATGGGTTATTCTCTAATCAGCTGATTCTCACTGGCTGGTGACATTGGGATGTCCGGAGATAAACATGAATGCTAGTTAAGGGAACTAGTTCATTGGAGTGACTGGCTGTAAAACTTCACATGGTAGTCTACATATAGACATGTCAGTGAAGTTCTTACTGCAGCTTAAGTGTGATGTTCCTTTGACTTGCGGTGTTCAAGTCATCTTGGTCATGAAGACTTATACTTTAACATCTTAAGCAAGCATCTCCAAGGAGGTGTGGACCCAGGATGGTTGGGTAAAAGCCGAAGTGCCCAAAGATGTTTGAACAGCCTACAAAGGATTCACCACTCCTTGCGAGGGGATGTATACCCAAGGCCTATCGTCGGATTGTTACTCAAAGCCTTTGGCCAGAGCATGACATGTTCAGAGTATGAGTCTCTGAAATACATGAGAGTAATCAGAATCCATTGGACGAGAAAGACATTACTTGGGCTAGGTGTAACATAGTCAGCCTAGTGGGGACTGACACATATAGACCATGTCCTGAACCAAGTGGGTATAAGATGGTGAAGGGAATGAGGCACGATTCATTAGAGCTGCTGAAGGGTTTCAGAATAATTTCTGAGGTCAACCGTTGATCTTTCGATTAATTGGGGATCATGATGTACTACTAGGTGTCACTCATGATCGTTCTATAATTGATGAATTATAGACGGCCATCATAAATCGAAAGTCTATTTAGTCACACGCACTACGAGTAATCCGAGGAATTTAAAACGAGTTGAAAATTAGATTTTCCGATCAAGAGAAATAAGTCGAATCTGAATTAATCAGAGGTGCAACGGAAGCTAAAAATGGCTAAGTCTTTTGAAGGCTTATTGGGCGAATTAAATAAGTTTAATTCGCGAGGGCTTTGGCTTGGTGTGGTCGGCCAAAGAGGGTGCGGTTTGGCCGGCCACTACAAGGAGAGAAAACCAATTTATTTGGTTTATTTTATAAAATAAATCAAGCGCGATTTGTTTTATAAATTATGGATAAATAAATCTATATAAAGAAATTTATATAAAGTGATTTATATATAGAAATTTATATAAAGAAATTTATAGATATTTATTCCTTTTTATGGAAATTAAAATGAACCATGGATTGGTTTATTTTAATTTTATAAAATCAATTATGAATTGATTTTTCCATGATAAGAAAAATTTATAAATTTCTTGTAAATTTTTTCCATAATAAAAGGAGAGATGTATTTGTTTTATTATAAAGTTAGTTATAATAAAACTTGGCATAAACGGAATAATTCATAAGAAAATTTATAGGATAAATTTCTTATGAAAAATTTCGTTAAAGGGGAGACTTGGCAAGGGAGAGGCTACTATATAAAGGAACCAAGGCTAGGCTTGAATTCCTCAATTGAGTTATCAAGAGATCTAGTAGCTCTCTCCCTCTCTTATTCTCTCCCTCTCCTTCTCTCCTCCTCCTAGGGTCGGCGCCCCCCTCCTCATCTTAGGGCCGGCACACACCCCACCTAGGGCCGGCGTATCCTAGGATTGCCGCGAGTCATCTCCACCAAGTAGGTGCCAAAGAAGAAGAAGAAGAAGAAGCGGGTCGCAACTCCTTCCTTCCCGGAATTTTGATTCCGTTACTTGGTGGTTAGTTTCCATCTTTCTCTCTTGTTTTTCTAGTTGTGCCTTTGGAGAATCGAGTAGTTCTCATCGGCACAAAACTCGTGACTTTGCGAAGTCATCCCGAAGAGAACTCGGCGTGGACGCGAATAGAGGCGGAGCTTCCAAGGGACGCTACGGTTGGATCTCGTCCCTTACTTCGAGTTACGCGAGGTACTAAGTAAATTAGTTTACTTTTTCGCAAAATTTTAATTTATGATTATGTCCACACATCATAAGATCGCATGCTAGATACGTGGTTAAAAATAATTTGAGAAATTATTTATGCTAATTCTTCCGCTGCACGTAAATATTTTAAAATTTACGAACCCGTATCCTTGTCAACATGCACTCGGTCCCAACCGTGGTATCAGAGTCGGTTAGTGTTCGACATAATCATATATTTGTTTTGAGGAAAACTTTCTCATGATCTCAATTTTGGAAAATTTTCCAATTATGGAAACTTTCCAATTATGATAAATTTTAGATTTAGGAATTTCAATGTTTGGAAATCCTCATGAAATTTCACAAACTTTTGAAATATCCTAGTTTCTGAAATTTTATGATAATAGTGAAAACTTCCCATCTTTGGAAACTTTCCAATTTTGGAAATTTCCTATTTTGGAAATTTTCCAATTTTGGAAATATGTAAGTTTTCTTTGTATCAGAAACTTACAATTATTCTGAAAACCTATTATGAAATCTCTCAATTTTGGGCACTTTCTTTCAAGAAAGTCTAGACAAATTTATGGATCATTAATTGACAATTAAATTTGAATTGGTTTTAAATTATTAACAAAATTCTTTATTTTGGATTGAGCCTCGGGGAGCCGTCCAATTTAATGTTAGTTGTTGTAATTTAATTTTCCATTTTGAATAAAATAGTCATGTTTAATTTGGTTACGCCTCAGGGAGCGGACCAAATTAGATTTACGACAAATTACTTTTCTTTGGGTATCTGAGCCTCGGGGAGCCACCCTTAGAAAACAATTTGTTGTAATTAATTAATCCATGAATAAAATATGTGATCAAATCTTGGAAATTTGATTTAAGAGGTGATGCTCTTACATATTGTTGTCTCCAAAATTAATTAGGAAAATGGTTTCCTATAGAGTTTTCTTAAAAGAGATTTTCATGAAAATAATATGTGGTTGAATTAAGGGAATTTGTCTCTTAATTTGATAAGATTTGATTTAGAGAAATCAAAGTCTTAAACATATTATTTCCGAAATTGATTATGACAATTTAGGAAATTGTTTCCCAAAATAATTCCTTGAATAAAGTATGAAATTAGAATTAGGAAATCCGGTTCCTAATTCAATTAATGAGACTTGATAAATTAAGTCACATACATACTTTATTAAGGAAATCGTTAGTCATGACATAATTCTATGTCATGAATGTGCTTAGAAAAGAAAGGATGAGACCCAAAACCCCTTACAAAATATTAAGGCCAACACCTTCCATTAATATGGTTAGAATCGGAGTTTTGTTTCTCATTTGGGTTGATGGACACATCCATGCCTGGCATAAACCTCAACATGTTCAAACCATGGAATTAGTTTATGAATAATATAGTTGGAGTCAGAGGTCAATCCTTAGTTTTGGTTGTTGGACACATCCAAGCCCAACTAAACGGTTGAATGAGCTCCAACTATATTAAAACTATTTCTTGATTAATGGGTCAGCCTTAAGCTTGGAGCATCGATTTGTTGTGCCACAGCCAAGGTCGATGTAAAGAGAGGTACAGTTGGGTGCTATGTATAATGTTGCATACTTGTTAATGAGTTAACAACCCAATGATTTATGCAAACATTCAATTAGTTGATAGCATAAAGTGATAGTTACATATATGTGATATGTAATCGGTATAATTACCTACCTTCATAGGTAAGAATAACTTGATGGCCACAGCCATGGTTGTTCTTATCTATGGTTGGATGTCAACCTATTTGGAGATGTTCCTACGATCTCCCGAATTGATAAAAAGGGTTATTCAATTTGAAAAATAAATATGATTTTATTAATGTATGTTGATACATTCTTTGTCATCTTCTCACATAAGCTCAATTTGTATTTCTAGGTTAATCACTCGATCATGTCTTCTCTGAATTTGCATTCCATTTTGGACACCAATAAACTAACTGGGCCAAACTTCATGGACTGGCTTCGAAACCTGAGGATAGTCCTAAAGGCAGAGAAGCTTGCTTCTAGTTGTGCCTTTGGAGAATCTAGTAGTTCTCGTCGGCACAAAACTCGTGACTTTGCGAAGTCATCCCGAAGAGAACTCGGCGTGGACGCGAATAGAGGCGGAGCTTCCAAGGGACGCTACGGTTGGATCTCGTCCCTTACTTCGAGTTACGCGAGGTACTAAGTAAATTAGTTTTACTTTTTCGCAAAATTTTAATTTATGATCATGTCCACACATCATAAGGTCGCATGCTAGATACGTGGTTAAAAATAATTTGAGAAATTATTTATGCTAATTCTTCCGCTGCACGTAAATATTTTAAAATTTACAAACCCGTATGCTTGTCAACATGCACCCGGTCCCAACAGCAACTTGGTCGTTGCTTCCAAGACGGTTAAAGCTCAAAAAAAATCTCCTTGTGGTGGAGAAGCCATACAACTGAAGATCACTAAACTTAGAGAATTACAATAGAATTGAATGAATTGAAATTAAAGCAAAACCTCTAAGTCTATTTATAGCCTAAAAGAATGAATCTGGATTGTTGATTGTTGATGACTTTTCTCTTGGCCGTTGATCCATGGATGTAATCTGGATGGTTGATCTTGGATGGGATTAAACTACATCCATTGGATTTGATTAAAGGATAATATAACATTATCTTTTACGAAATAAAGTTTTAATTAAAACTTTATCTTTCCGCTCGAGATGGCTGTTTGAATTTCCATGTCGCTGCTTTAATCTCTACATAGTAATATCGGCAACATTTTATTGCCATCGCCCTTTATCCCAATTGGTAAGTGCGTTACCGTGTATTGTTGATGTCTCGGGTTCAATCCTTCTTGGCACCAAATAATTTTCTCTTTTCTTTTGGGCGCTTGGACTAGTTGTTTTGAATATTGGCAACATTTCACTATGATCACCCTTTATCCTAAATGGTAGGTGGGTTAGTGTGTCTTCTTGAGGTCTCGGGTATGATTCTCCTTGGCACCAAATAATTTCTTTTTTTTCTTTTGGGCGCTTGGACCAGTCTTTTTGATTATTCGTCTTCTGGGTGATTTCCGGACCAACCAGAGTTAGGCTCACCCGAACCCGACTTCGGCCTTTCACCCCTCGAGCGTCCTTCCTCCCGGCTTCTCGTCCCTTGGACACCGTGCGCGTCCTTCTCGCTCCACCGACGTACACTTCCGCAGCTTCCGCGTCCCTTGGATTGTACCGAACCCGTCGGCTGACTTCCCCGTGCAATCCTTCTCGTCCGCTGCGTCTTATGCTCGACTTCCTCCGTACCTAGGTTCCTGCACACTTAGCAGAGGGATTAAAACCAACAGGACCTAACCTAACTTGGTTGATCGCATCAAAACCAACCGGGGCACCAACAATTCCCCCTTTTTGATGTGCATCAACCCATGTTTAGTTAGGGATAAACAACAAACAATAATAATATTGTAACAGAATTATGCATAAAAAAAATTATGCAATCATGTGTACATAACCTCCCCTGAACATAAACTACTCTCCCCCTTAACTTAATACTATTCCTCCCCCTTTGATCACATCAAAAAATTGGGGAAATATAATTAGGGAAGTAGAAAAATTTTAAGTGTGAACAAATATTCTAAGTAAAAAGAATCGCATTACCACAAATTTTTCAAATTTAAAATGACATATTTTTTCCGAAGTTAATTCCAATATTTTTTTTATATTGAAAAAAATAGATTTCAATAAACTATTCATGAAAAATCGAACATTTATGAAAAAACTCTGAATATTTTTTCAAAGTCAAAGATGAAGATATGAGTTTAGACAAAAATTTTCAGCTTTAAATGTGTTTATCAAGTCTGAAAATAACAGATACGAGTTTTTTAAGAATAATTTTAAAAAAATCGAAAAATACTTCGATTTTTTTTAAATTATAATGAGTTTTTCCACTATATCTGAATCATGAAAAATTAGATCAATAAAAATAAATTTTTTTTTTTAAATTTGAATTTCAAATTTTGATCGAAAATATTTGAAAAATATTGACATAACATTTGTAAACAAATTCTGCACAAAAAAAACTTATCAGTTTAAAATAAATTTTGGAACCCAAAATAAATTTTCATCTACGGGGTTAATCAAAAACTTTGGAGGAATATAATTTCTAGGAATTTTCCTAATATGGCCCTTATGATTTTTAGCATACCAATTCAGATTTTCAGGATAAAAATTCTTTTTAATTCTTAAACATGCAATATCATTTTCTAATTTCTCCACTAGATTTTTTAAATTTTCATTTTCTGTTTTTAGTTGGTCGGATAGAACAGATGAGCATACAGTACCAAATCTTTCTTTTAACTCAGAGTTTTCTATCTCCAATTTATTCATCGACTTAAGCATGGATTTTATTACCGAGTAGATTCGAGTAGGTGGAAGTAGACATACCTCACTTACCGGGTCGGTTTCGAAGTTAGGACCTTCCTCTTCATTGCTGCTTTCTCCCGAGGTGCTTTCTTCATCTTCGTCCTGGTGGCTTGCCATCAATGCAAGTCCGACAAACTCTTCGGCCTCCGATTCATCTGACGAGGTCTCGTTCCAGGTGGCTTTTAGTGCCATTTTCTTCTTTGGCTGGTTCTTGAGTTTAGGGCACTGATCTTTCAGGTGTCCCTCCTCATTGCAGTTGTAGCATCGGACCGTTCGTTTTTTCTTTCTATGTACCCTTTTTGTGCGGTTAGTATTAATGAATTTACATAATTTTCTTACCTCTAGTGCTGTTTCTTCATCATCCGCCGAAGATTCTTCATCGAATTGGATCTTCCTTGTTTTTAGCGCAATGTTGTCAGCTTTCCTGTTCTTTTCTACAAAGCGAGATTTGTGAAGTTCCAAAGTAGAAAATAACTGTTCTAAAGTACTTATTTCTAGATCTTTTGAAATATAATACGCATCGATTACCAAGGTCCATTCCGGGGTTCTCGGAAACGCGTTTAGAGCGTACCTTTGAGCATCGCGGTTAGTTACCTTTTCTCCGAGATTTTCGTGGCTTGTGATTAGTTCTTTAACCTTTGCATGTAATCTCGCAACCGATTCTCCGTCTTCCATCCGTAGATTGGTCAGTCGGCTTCGAAGAACATCTCGCTGCGCAAGTTTTGCTTCCGAGGTTCCTTCGTGCAGTTCCAAGAACTTTTCGCAAAGTTCCTTTGCTGATTCGTACTTACCGATCCGGTTCACATCTTGCTCTGGGAGGATGGTCAGCAGATGAAATTCTGCCTTTCCATTTGCTACAGCATCAACTTGTTCCTTCTTGTTCCAAGAATCAGGATCCTTGATCTTTCCTTCATTGTCTTTGGGAGCTGCATAGCCATTTTTCATAATAATTAATAATTCATAATCCGTAGTAAAAAATACCTACATTTTCCGTTTCCATGCCGCGAACTCCCCCTCAAACTTAGGCGGGTATATCGCTGGTCCAACCATCTTAAAATTTGCTGCAGTTGGCGGTTAGTCCTTCTGCGGCGGCCTCGCTCTGATACCACTTGTTGGATTGGGTTGGTCTGGCTAGTAGGGGGGTGAATAGACGACTAATAAATGAAAAGTGGTGGAAACTCGTCTATTAAAAAAAACTTGGTTGCAACTTGGTTGTTGCTTCCAAGACGGTTAAAGCTCAAAAAATCTCCTTGTGGCGGAGAAGCCTTACAACTGAAGATCACTAAACTTAGAGAATTACAATAGAATTGAATGAATTGAAATTAAAGCAAAACCTCTAAGTCTATTTATAGCCTAAAAGAATGAATCTGGATTGTTGATTGTTGATGACTTTTCTCTTGGCCGTTGATCCATGGATGTAATCTGGATGGTTGATCTTGGATGGGATTAAACTGCATCCATTGGATTTGATTAAAGGATAATATAACATTATCTTTTAAGAAATAAAGTTTTAATTAAAACTTTATCTTTCCGCTCGAGATGGCTGTTTGAATTTCCATGTCACTGTTTTAATCTCTACATAGTAATATCGGCAACATTTTATTGTCATCGCCCTTTATCCCAATTGGTAAGTGCGTTACCGTGTATTGTTGATGTCTCGGGTTCGATCCTTCTTGGCACCAAATAATTTTCTCTTTTCTTTTGGGCGCTTGAACTAGTCTTTTTGAATATTGACAACATTTCACTGTGATCACCCTTTATCCTAAATGGTAGGTGGGTTAGTGTGTCTTCTTGAGGTGTCGGGTTTGATTCTCCTTGGCACCAAATAATTTCCTTTTTTTCTTTTGGGACGCTTGGACCAATCTTTTTGATTATTCGTCTTCTGGGTGATTTCCGGCCAACCGGGTTAGGCTCACCCGAACCCGACTTCGGCCTTTCGCCCCTCGAGCGTCCTTCCTCCCGGCTTCTCGTCCCTCGGACACCGTGCGCGTCCTTCTCGCTCCACCGACGTACTCTTCTGCAGCTTCCGCGTCCCTCGGATTGTACCAAGCCCGTCGGCTCACTTCCCCGCGCAATCCTTCTCGTCCGCTGCGTCTTATGCTGACTTCCTCCGTACCTAAGTTCCTGCACACTTAGCAGAGGGATTAAAACCAACAGGACCTAACCTAACTTGGTTGATCGCATCAAAACCAACCGGGGCATCAACACTACAACCTCGGCGTACTCCTCAGATTGCAGAAACTTCGACTTGAACTCCGCCTCGACCCGGGATATTTGGGCTGTGTAGTCACTCTGTTGTTGGCGTACCGTGGCCTCAGCCTCCTCCTTGGTAGCCTTCAGCAGCGCCACCACTCAGGATAGGTAGCCCTAAGCCTCTCGCATCTCCTAGAGTTTCTGGGTAGCAGCAGCAGCTTAGGCCTTGGCCGGGGTAACAACAGCAGCTTGGGCCTTGGCCTGGTTAACTTGCTCCTGGAGATCTGCGGCATGGAAGCACGCCAGCTCTAAGTCATATTCTTTTATAGTCATCAGGCACTCCCGTTTCGTATCCCGGTCCTCCAAGGTTTTCTTTGTAGACTCTAGGAGGTTAACTTGATCGGACAACTCCTTCGTTCGGGGATGGAGTTGCTCCCGCTCCTGGATAGCTTCTGCAGTTCCTCCGTAAGGGTGTGATTCCTCTCAGATCTGATGCATTATCGAATTCTATACCCATGCAGGGTAGTCTCGGACGCCATTAGAGTGGTAAGATAATGCTTTATCTTCTCTCGGAGGGCTTGGCTAACCTCCAACTGCAGGAGGCTGGCCTCGCAGGCCCGGCCAGCTTCTAGCTGTGCGACATGGAAGCCGCCAGCTCTAAGTCATATTCTTTTATAGTCATCAGGTGCTCCCATTTCGTATCCCGATCCTCCAAGATTTTCTTTGCAGACTCCAGGAGGTTGACTTGATCGGACAACTCCTTCGTCCGGGCCTAGAGTTGCTCCCGCTCCTGGGATAGCTTCTCCAGTTCCTCCGTAAGGGTGTGATTCCTCTCAGATCCGAGGCATTCTCGAATTCTTTACCCATGCAGGGTAGTCTCGGACGTCATTAGAGTGGTAAGATAATGCTCTATCTTCTCTCGGAGGGCTCGGCTGAACTCCAACTGCAGGAGTCTGGCCTCGCAAGCCCTGCCAGCTTCCTCCTCCACAGCCGCCACCTGCTGGAGGAGGTCTTCAGTGACCCCCTGGAAGATAACAAGCGACTGATGGCTGCGCAGTTAGAGGCAACCTATGAGGCGGGACAAAGACAGCTAGTGAAAGGCATTGGAAAAAATAGGAAGCACACCGAAAAACTCACCGTCAATGAAGACTGATGTAACATGCCCAAGTACTGCGCGGATCCAGCTGCCTGACACGGTAGAATGGAAAAAAGGAAGAATTCTCTCAACAGGGGGCCCTGACTGATTGGGAACGTCTCTTGGGTCAGAGACATCATCCTCTGAACTGAAGCCCTCGGCGAACCCTCAAAAGCGATCCCCTCTATTTGGATGGATTGGGAATTGCTTGGCATTTTCTTCTTCGCCATTGGGGCCTTCCGGTGGGAGAGAGGCGGGTCCTTATGCACCCCCTTGTCACGAGGAGCAGCCGGAGGGTCGACTGTGGGAGCCGGGGCATCAACGACGGGAGCAGTGGTCTCAATGGCGGGGGAGGAAGCTCATTCCCAAACTCTTGAAGCCCGTGCAGCCGCATACTCGGAGGCAGCAGAGCGCAACAACTCCTGAGATGGACCCTTCTTCAACCTCTTCACGGGGTGATCCCCCCAGGATAGACACTCCCGCTGTCTCTTCTCGGGCGTGTGGGTCTTTGAAGGTGCAATAGATGGAGGGGGTGCAACTTCTCCCTCTGGGACCTTAGTAGTAGGAGCAGTCGAACCCCCTTCGAGGTCCGTTGACAACTCTGACGCACCGATATCTTGGGGGGCCTCTGGGGCGTCTCGGTCTGCGGTGGGCTCCTCCCCACCCTCGCAACCCTCAGTGGAGATTCCCGCAGGAGCAGAAGATGCTAAGCCCAGGACCAGTGCCTGTTCGTTGACCTGGTCCCACTTCAGGAGTTGATTCATCATCGGGAGAACATGACGTCGCCTACAAAATAAAGACAGAATAGCATCAGTCAATATTAACCAGGAAGTGTACCAAGCAAAAAAGTAACTTATGAAGATGGGAGCTAAGGCGCGTGACTCTCGGGCTTAGCTCAACCCAATAAAGGAGCTTCTCACATTGCACCAGTTGGAGCCCGTGGAATTACATCCCGGCCAGGATACCCCTAGCCCTCTGAAAGCCCTCGTCCTGCTGGAAATCGCCGAGATTGGGGACCGGGGGCAAACTAGCTGTACAGTGGATATGACTAAAGGGACGCTCGGGAAGCTGAATATAGAAGAACCATTCCTTCCATCCCTTATGGGAGGAAGGAAGAGCCCCCCAAGAACCTATGACCGAAACGAGCGGTAAAGCTAAATGCCCCCCGGGACCCGACAGGAACAAAAAAGAAATGGAAGAATTGGGGGGTCAGGGGAATGTCGAAGAGTTTGAAGACTACAACAGCTCCGTCCATCTGGGCAAAGGCATTCGGGGCCATCTGTTGCAGAGGGATACCAAAGTATTTACTCACATTCATGTAGAAGGGTGGGATAGGGAAGCGAAGCCCTAATTCTACCTGCCCCAGGAAGAAAGTATAAAATTCCTTACTAGTAGTTACAGGGTGATGACCTGGGGCAGGAACTCTCACCTCCCAATCTTTTGGGATACCATACTTCTGACGGGCGGCCTGGAGGGATTCCAACTTAACCCGAGAAGAGATGGTATCATACCATTCCGTATGGAATCCTAGCTCTTTCAGGGAGGGCTCGTCGTTGCCTAGAGTTTTTCTTCTTCTCCATCGAACTCAGGGAAATTGTGGATGAAAAAAAAATAGAAGGAGACTTACCCTTGTAAAAGGGGTGTCTGACATGAAGAATAACCAGAGAAGGAAGACACTTGAAGATAGATAGGGTAAGGAGATGGCTGGGCACTGATTTCACCCGCTTTTATACGGCGAAGCCGCACTGCTATAAGCAATAAGGGAGCGGCACATCAAGGACGCTGATTGCTCCTCTTGAGGAGCCGCAAGCCCTTATTGTTGTCGCTTCGTATGGCCCCCGGCAGCATCGGTAAAAGTTCACCACACCAAAGGGAGAGACCGCGTGGTGAGATTGCATTTGTGAGACGACAGAATTGCCATTGTAAAGACCCCAGGTATTTATAAGAGGCCCGAGATAGCCATCAGAGCGCCGCCGCATAATTCGCGAGAATGCGGGACATATTTAAAAAAAAACTACCCGGAGCCCTGGGTGGCACAGGCAATATCTGGGGGGCCGCAAGGGCCGCCAATGAAGTAGTAAAAGACGAAGAGACCACCTAGACCTAGCTTCTTCATCGCAGCACTAGTTCGATCAGTCAGTCGCACTTCCTTCGATCAGACTTGAAGGGAGGACTTGTGATGAGGTTGAACAACCCAGAGCAGGCACGAGGGATGAAGAAGCTGCGTGGCGCAACACGACAAGTATGAGCTTCTCTTCGTTAGCCCCCGGAGTCCCCTCGAGACACTTATCCTGGAAAAGCAAAGCGAAAACTACTCTCGGGATGACCTCGAGAAGTCGGGGCCCGAGCCCGCCTCGGGGAGGTGGAGCGCTCGTAGAAGACCCCGAGATCACCTCGGGGAAGCGGAGCCCAACCCACCTTCGACTTTGAATAATGGATCTACTATTTGCGGCTCCGTGGATAAGCATCATCAATAATCACTGGAGGGTCAGGACCCGTAATCCACGGTCATTATCGCCCTCATCCTTTCAACGGACTAGATTTAATGACTATGATGACCATTACAAAGGTGATCCTATAACCGAAGATGGGGGAACGTGGTGAAGAAGTGGGAGACACTAATTTGAGCGTCGGAGTGGGCTTTGCCGGACAACTTCCGGCGTGTTCCCCTAACACTCGTATTGATCTCGCAAGGCGCAACGTTCCTCTCCTCCCTTCGACATCCATGTGGGCTGAACTTCGGTGATGTATCGTCGACGTCGATTCCTTCCGATATAATTTGTTGGCAAAAATTAATGAGTATATATATATAATATATATATAAATATATATATATATATATATATATATATATATATATATATATATATATATGCTTCCTACACGGCCGTGAGCTACCCACTAACGTGATGTGCCCATCTCATGATTTTGGAAAACGATTATATTGCAAAATAAATAAACAGGCAATTAATTGTTTATACAAACATACACGATTTGCACGAGAGTATTTATAGGAGCGGTGAGTCCCACCTTTTGTACAGTCTTGTTCATTAATGAGGTGGATTAAGACCTGTCTACTCCAGTTGATAAAAGACGATTTATTTATGTCTGTCTTTGTTAATTTATCTTACAATCATCACGGAGAAAATAAATTATAGAAATTATTAGGATGGACATATTGATTTTATCAGATTTTAATTTTTAGATTTCATGATTATAATATATATATATATATATATTAATTATTAGTGATATGAAGACCTGTCTATTCCATTCCACTACTAACCGATCGATCAATCGTTACTCCATAAATGATTGACACGCAGGAGCTATTGTTACTATGTATTAACCGGAAACGATTTGCACTCAGGAATTGAAGTATCAACCGAAAACGATTTGCATTTGAATGTTTTTCTTCTTTTCGTTTTATTCATCGTTGGATTTGAACGGGATCGATATAATTAAAAAAATGATTAACAAGGATATAACATCAAACTTTGGGTGATCAATTCGTCTTTACGAAAATTTTCTACCGACCACTTTGATAAGTCGGAAAGTCTCGCAGCTGGTGGTCTAGAAACTTAACGTCCCAAGGTTCGCGTTGTATTTGGAAAAAAAATTTCTATAAAATACGTAGTAATGAGGATCGAATCGTGAATATTTGAGATAAGGGCTTTTTACCAAAGGGCGTACCCAAGAATTGTTATTTACCAAAAGGCGTATCATGGTTTCATTTTCACTAAAGGGCGCACTCATTTTAGTGAACTTTCTCTTATACCCCTCCTGCTATGTATTGTCTTTCTCTTTCTCATTCAGTAACAAATTCTGAGACGTCTGTACATGTTTTTTCAGACTTTTATTTTAAAATAATATATTATAGAATCGACGCTAAATTAAAAAACGCAAGGTAAAAATCGAAAAAATATTTCAGTTAAAAAATATCTCATCCAACGTGATTTAAAAATATAAATAAATGATTTTTATATTTGATTAATAGAAATTAATATATTATATAATATTTAATTAATATATTAATATATAAAAAAATTTGAAAAAAATAGAGCGTGGGCCTGAAATCTATTGATTTCAGGCCCACGCTGGATTTCAGGCTACGTTGGATCTGAAATCTTTTGATTTAAGCCTGACGTGGACTCAAAGTTTTTTTCTATTTTAAAAATATATTAATATATAAAAAACCTATCAAAACACTTAATTTCAGATTAATACGCAGGGTCTGAAGTCACACTAGGAGGGCCTGAACACAGATGTGTTCAGGCCCTCCAGGCCTAAGAAATGTTCAGGCCCTCCTTGGGCCTGAACATAATCTTGGATAAATATAAGTAAATTAAATAAAAATATCAATAGTTCTAGTTAGAGTTGAGCTAGGAGATGATATTTTTGGTGTCCAAACTTCTAATGATTATAAATTATGTTGTAATAGGAGATTTTTAGGTCTATCAGTGAGTTTTCACCAAACCCCACTGATGGACCTAGGATATTTGGATTTCTCAAAATCCAATATCAATAGTTAGAGTTGAGCTAGGAGATGATATTTTTGGTGTCCAAACTTCTAATGATTATAAATTATGTTACAATAGAAGATTTTTAGGTCTATCAGTGGGTTTTCATCAAACCCCACTGATGGACTTAGGATATTTGGATTTCTCAAAATCCAATATCAATAGTTAGAGTTGAGCTAGGAGATGGTATTTTTGGTGCCCAAACTTCTAATGATTATGAATTATGTTGCAATAGGAGTTTTCTAGGATGAATCAGTGGGTTTCGGTGAAAACTCACTGATGGACCTAGGATACTTAGATTTCTCCATACTTGATATCTCTATTTAAAATTTACTTAGGAGATATTATTTCTGATGTGCAAACATAGTACCAATAAATTTCAGTTATGTTCTCTAACCGTATCAGTTGACACACAAAGATGTATAAATATAACTGTATCTTGGGCACAGTTAAAAGAAACCTCTCTTTCAACATGATTTCAAAAATATAAAGAAATAATTTTTTATATTTGATTAATCTAAATTAATATAATAAATAATATTTCTCAATCTGAGCATGGGAGTCCGCAACCTCTGCTTGTTTGCATAAGAATTTTTCTTGTATTTCGTGTGCTTCTGTTGATACTTCATGCAATGCTGAAGCCAAGCCTTGGGCCTGAAGTCAAATGACTTCAGGCCCAAGGGCACTGAAAATTCATTTATTTTAAAAATATTTTTTATATTTAATTATTATTTATTAAATTAATTATTTATAGGGTCTGAAGTTATTTGACTTCAGGTCCTCCTAGGATGACTTTAGGGCTTGCATTTGAATCTGAAATCACGTGTTTTGATAGGTTTTTTATATATTAATATATTTATTAAATATTATTTATTATATTAATTTAGATTAATCAAATATAAAAATTTATCTCTTTATATTTTTGAAATCATGTTGAAAGAGAGGTTTCTTTTAACTGTGCCCAAGAAACAGCCATATTTATACATCTTTGTGTGCCAACTGATACGGTTAGAGAACATAACTGAAAATTATTAGTATTAAGTTTGCACATCAGAAATAATATCTTCTAAGTAAATTCTAAATAGAGATATTAAGTATGGAGAAATCCAAGTATCCTAGGTCCATCAGTGAGTTTCACTGAACCCCACTGATTCATCCTAGAAAACTCCTATTGGAACATAATTCATAATCATTAGAAGTTTGGTCATCAAAAATATCATCTCCTAGCTCAACTCTAACTATTGATATTAGATTTTGAGAAATCTAAATATCCTAGGTCCATCAGTGGGTTTTGGTGAAAACTCACTGATAGACCTAAAAATCTCTCATTGCAACATAATTTATAATCATTAGAAGTTTGGACATCAAAAATACCATCTCCTAGCTCAACTCTAACTATTGATATTGGATTTTAAGAAATCCAAATATCCTAGGTCCATCAGTGGGTTTTGGTGAAAACCCACTGATAGACCTGAAAATCTCCTATTGCAACATAATTTATAATCATTAGAAGTTTGGGCACCAAAAATATCATCTCCTAGCTCAACTCTAACTATTGATATTAGATTTTCTGAAATCCAAATATCCTAGGTCCATCAATGGGTTTTGGTGAAAACTCACTGATAGACCTAAAAATCTCCCATTGCAACATAATTTATAATTATTAGAAGTTTGGACACCAAAAATACTATCTCCTAACTCAACTCTAACTATTGATATTGGATTTTGAGAAATCCAAATATCCTAGGTTCATCAGTGGGTTTTGATGAAAACCCACTGATAGACCTAAAAATCTCCTATTGCAACATAATTTATAATCATTAAAAATTTGGACACCAAAAATACCATCTCCTAGCTCAACTCTAACTATTGATATTGGATTTTGAGAAATCCAAATATCCTAAGTCCATCACTGGGTTTTGGTGAAAACCCACTGATAGACCTAAAAATCTCCTATTGCAACATAATTTATAATCATTAGAAGTTTGGACACCAAAAATACCATCTCGTAGCACAACTCTAACTAGAACTATTGATATTTTTATTTAATTTACTTATATTTATCCAAGATTGTGTTCAGGCCCAAGGAGGGCCTAAACATTCCTTAGGCCTGGAGGGCCTGAACACATCTTTGTTCAGGCCCTCCTAGCGTGACTTCAGACCCTGCGTTTTAATTTGAAATTAAGTGTTTTGATAGGGTTTTTTATATATTAATATATTTTTAAAATAGAAAAAAATTTGAGTCCACGCCAGGCCTGAATCAAAAGATTTCAGGCCCTATGTGGACCTGAAATCTATTAATCAAATATAAAAATTATTTATTTATATTTTTAAATCACATTCGATGAGATATTTTTTAACTGATTTTTTTTTTTACCTTATGTTTTTTAGTTAAGCGTTGATTTCATGATATATTATTTTAAAATAAAAGTCTGAAAAATATATGCAGACGTCTCGGAATTTGTTACTGAGAGAGAAAGAGAAAGGCAGTACATAGCAGGAGGGCTATAAGAGAAAGTTTACTAAAAGGAGTGCGTCCTTTGGTGAAAATGAAACCATGGTACGTCTTCTGGTAAATATCAATTCTTGGATATGACCTTTGATAAAAAGCCGTTGAGATAATGATTAGTTACCTTTTTACTGTACCATAGTCCCATGACAGAATTGATATAATTAATCTCAACAAGTGATGGGGAAGAAATAATAAAGAGTTCAGCAAGTTATATCACATTATACTCTAATATAATTTGTTGGCAAAAATTAAGGCTTAGAACCATGTTATTATATATATATATACAATCCTGATCACCTGCGGACGCCGAATGCGGACTACTTGCGGACCTGCATACGTGGCAACGGAAATATACCTCGCGAACTTCTTCCTCTCGCTCTGGAATTAACTCACGCGTCCGCCGCTTCCTCTTTCCCTCTCTCACCGAACCCTAACCGAAGCTTTCCTCTCCTCTCGCTTCCGCAGCTTCCTCTCTCCCTCTCTCGCCGAACCCTAACCGAAGCCCGCCTCCCTCCTCCCGCGAAGATCCATCTCCATTCCTCGCCGAAGCTTACGCGTCTCTCTCTCTCTCGTGGACGCATCCCTTGTCCAAATCACTGCCTCCTCGTCATCGCCTGCGGTGATCCGACCCGCCTCCCTCCTCATCACCGCCTGCAATGATTTGACCCGCCTCCCCCCTCGCCTGCAACGATCTGTGATTTTCATCGTATAGAAGGTAACTTGGACCTCTTCGCTCTTCGTTAGATCACGGTGATAATAAATGTTCTGTTTTTTTTCTATATGATTTGGTTGCTTTTGGAATTTTTGCTTCCGGTTGTGACTCTGACTGAGATTATAGTTGGTCTCGGTATAATCTTCATCCTGCATCAACAATCATGTTGTAACCAATCCTGCCAGGAAAAATTATCAACTCATTAATTGAAATCACTGAAAACTCTCAAGTGAAGGAATGTTAAAGGTTCAAGTGGGAAAAAATCACTGATTTTCTATATACCACGAACAAAGAAAATCCTTACCTATCCTTGACGCTGGAGCAAGGTTCCATCATCTCAAGATTCGCGGCAATCCGGGCTCCACAACCATTTACTACCTTGTTGAGATACACCAATGGGGTTTTTCCAATCAACTGAAAATTTAGACGATTACAAAATAACCATGATAATTAATAGTTAATGTTTTGCAGCGAGGAAAAGAAAATCAAGTGGGAGATTAAGAGGAATCAAAAGAGAAGAGAATTTACTTGAGTTATATCCTTTGCTATTTCAGCACCGGATTCTCCCATTTGTGGCGTAGCTGCAAAGTTCCAAACAGAAGTTACATATTTCTCTCATGAGATCGGAACAAACAAAAAAAACCTATCTTTATTCAAAAAGGCCCGAGATAATTGATCATGTCATGAATTCTCAATACTCATAATGCAGAAAAAGAATAACATTATTTTGCATCAGCAGATCTACCACTATCGCTAAAACCCCAATCTAGGTTTTGGATATCTAAACAAGAACCCTAGATTGCCATAAGAATACAGAAAAGCCGCAGGTTTCGAGTCTAGAACAGACAACGGGATGAAGATTATACCGAGACCAACTATAATCTCAGTCAGAGTCACAACCGGAAGCAGAAATTCCAAAAGCAACCAAATCATATAGAAAAAAAACAGAACATTTATGATCACCGTGATCTAACGAAGAGCGAAGAGGTCCAAGTTACCTTCTATACGATGAAAATCACAGATCATTGCAGGCGAGGGGGGAGGCAGGTCAGATCGTTGCAGGCAATGACGAGGAGGGAGGCGTGTCTGATTGCCGCAGGCGGTGACGAGGAGGCAGTGATTTGGACGAGGGATGCGTCCGCGAGAGAGAGAGAGAGACGCGTAAGCTTCGGCAAGGAATGGAGATGGATCTTCGCGGCGAGGAGGGAGGCGGGCTTCGGTTAGGGTTCGGCGAGAGAGGGAGAGAGGAAGCTGCGGACGCGAGAGGAGAGGAACGCTTCGGTTAGGGTTCAGCGAGAGAGGGAAAGAGGAAGCGGCGGACGCGAGAGTTAATTCCAGAGCGAGAGGAAGAAGTTCGCGAGGTATATTTCCGTTGCCACGTACGCAGGTCCGCAAGTAGTCTGCATTCAGCGTCCGCAGGTGATCAGGATTGTATATATATACCTCCTACATGACCATGACCTACCACTAACGTTATGTTGCCTACTTGAATTTTTTATATTATTAAATTTCTTTTATTCTCTCTTCTTTTTCGCTCTCCATTCAAAACCTTTACACTTCACTACAAGAAAACCAAGCAATACTGACCGAAATATTTATTGTAATTCCGTTGATAGATTATGTTTCCAATGGAATTATGATGGAATTCTTTGTTGATAGCTGATTTGTATCTTTTCGGTATTTGACTTAGTCGATTTATGACCGTCGGATCTTCCGGGAGATTGCTTTCGGAGGAAGCAAACTGATTAATTTACGTCGAGACTAGTGTTCGACATTATCTCCGTAAAATGATATTGCTCCGCTACTGGTGCTCACGGATAGCAGCAATTCGCTTCCAAGATACAACGGCGTCGTCTCGGAATAGTAGCACTTCAAATTTCTAGACCAACGAACCTTTCCATAGGCTTTTTGGAGTCTTGATGCATAAGAAGGATGAGTGCGAATACTTTTAGATTACAATGCTTGAATAAATGAAATGATCAAGAGGGATCTATTTATATTGAGTGAAGAGGTAAGTACCCTTTGATTCGGATAGATCTGGACCGTTCATAACGAAAGAGTATAACCATTTAAAGGTCTTTTAATCTCATCCCTTGATCTGAAGAGTTATAACTCTTCAGATCCCATCTTGATCTCAACTGCCAGATTAGAATATTTACTCTGACGCCTCAGATTCATCCTCCCTATTCACAGTCAGATTCGAATCCGACGCTCTAGATCTTTGAACCGACGGCCACCATCTGTTAGCCCAATCTAGTCATTGTTCTCTATACAGTCACGTGCCACATAGACACTATCTCGTCACCGACATGCCACGTGGCGCCACCTGATCATGGCACGTCACATCGACATGCCACGTGGTGTCACCTGATCATGACACATCATCGCCACGTGGAGCATAAATTAAAGCTCCTCGCGACGATGCGTATGTGCGAAATGCAAAGTCTGCCAACAAAGCGCCCATTACGCGCATGCGCGCATGGCGGGTGGCGGGCTCGCAGGTGCGAGCACCTTCTCGCCCAAGGGTAGAGACCTCCTGTGCTTTTGTATTAACAACATTAGCACAAGAACACATATAAGGAAGCACTGACCCTCGCCGGTTAGCAATGTGGGACTAAAGCCCCATCTTTTTCCTTAATGTTCATTTAAGCATATCTTGAACAATTAATTTCTCATTCATCCTTAATCGGTTTTGAGCAAATAAATAGTCCAGATTTTTCTACACGAAACGTAGATTTTGATTTTGAAGTCAAACTTGACTTTCAATGATCGATGACATCAAAATTTTACTTTTCAAAATCGTATCCAACATTCTTGCAGTCGGGATAAATTACGTTGGGGACGATTTACTAACGTAAATTATAACATAATTTTCATCGATATATTTAATGATGGTAACACTATTTCCATCGAGAAATATATGAGCAAAAGAGTTATTTAGTTGGTATTTGATTATCGAAATCATGTTTTCCGTTAGCTATTTTACCGATGGAACAGTAGCTTTCATCGGAGATTACTGACAAAAGTAAGGTTATCATCAAAGACTACTGACGAAAACAAAGTTTCCGTCAACAATCTATGACGTATATCGTTAACCTGAATTGTGATATTTTCCAACGGAATCATGTTTCCGTTGGTATTTCGTCGATAAACAAAAAACAAAATTCAAGAGCATCTTTATATTTAGGATGTACCATGTTTATAATTTATATATTTATATAAAACTATCATAAACGAGAGTATACAAACATAACCACACACACAAACACAATCACAAACAATTCAAACACATTTAACACTGTACCATACAAACAAACACAATTATCTAAACAATTACAAACACAAACATACTAAATTATCCTAATATCCATATGAATCAAATCACATACATATCCCTACCATGATTGAAAATCACTCTAAATAATACATTCATTTACATGATAATAATGTAGGTCTCGTGCAGGCCAGCTAAGGGGAAGCGGGTGAATAGCCCTGTAAATATAAATTCGAGCTTTTGATTCTAACTTAGCAAAGATAATTAATTAGTTGGACAAACAAATTAATAACATAAAAAGACAGTAAGAAACACAAGAGATTTACTTGGTTGCAATCAGGGTGGTTGCTAATCTAAAGCGTTGAAAATCTCCACGAATAAAAATTCCTTCGGTGTAGGCGGAGAAGTCTCTTATAGACGTTGAATAGCTCATAGAAAGACTATAAATTTGTATTATTATTGTTGTACTTTAATCCTCACTTTAAGAGGCTATTTATAGCTCAAAAAGTGAGGTTACCATTGTCCTAACGTGGCTTGGAGGCTCCTCAGTTTAGACCTGACGTGTCTCAATTAGATAAAACTTTATCCAAGCAAATAACGTTTACTAATGGTAATTCTGCGTCTGAGGCGCCTTAGTACTGAATGGAGATGCCTTTGTTAAGAACTGAGGTACCTTAGTTTCCTTTTTCTACACAAGTAATTCTACATATTTGTGGCACCCTCAAAGAGATCTTCGGCGCCTCGAAGCTTGAAATCTTCAAGGTCCTTCAAGGTCAACTCCAAAGTTGACCTTCATCAATTTTCGATCGCTTGGTTGATTTCTAGTCGTCCAGAGTTCCCAAACCCAACTTCGGTCTTCTCCTCGACCGGACTTCCTCCTCAGCTTCTTGTCCCTCGGATGTTGTGCACACCCTTCTCGACCACCGGTATACTCTTTCGCAGTCTTTGCGTCCCTCGGCAACACGCGTCATCCTTCTCGCCTGATATGTCTTTCGTTAGACTTTCTCCTCGAGCAAACTTCCGCCTCGACTTCTTGTCTCTCAAGCGTCGCGCATGCCCTTCTCGTCCACCGGTGTACTCTTCCACAATTTCTCATCCCTTGGACACGCTTTATGTGCCATCCTTCTAGTTCGTTGTTTTTTTCCGCTGGACTTCCTATGTTTCTAAGTTCTTGTACACTCAAACACAGGAATCAAACCAACTAGGACCTAACTTAGCTTGGTAGATCAAATCAAAATAATCCGGGATACATATAATTTTCCATCTTTTTGATGTGCATCAACCTAAGTTAATTTAGGGTAAATAAGAAAATAACAAATAATATTGTTTATTTAGGCAATAAAACACATATTCAATTTAAAACAAGAAGTATATTGCATTTAAATTTTAATTGACCTCCTCCTTAATTTAATTCTCATAACTCTTCCCCTTTCATCATATCAAAAACTGAGATTTTTTTAATAAAAAATAGCGTAAAACTTTTTAGAAAATACCAAAAAAAGTTTTTAAGGGGCTAAAAAAAATATTTTTCGGAGTAAGAAAGCATAGTTTATCTTGTCAAAAACAAAAAGCTTTTTATTGAAAATGAATTTTAAAAAATATTTTTTGCCATAAAAAATAATTACTAATTTTTCATAGTGTATGAAATCTAATAGAGATTTAATGAAAAATTGATTTCGTAAAAAATATTTTCTCTGAGATTTTTAATATTTAAAATTTATTTTTCAAAAAAATTATGAAAAATCATCTGTTAGTCATAAAATTCTGAATTTTTTTTGTCAAAGTGCCAAATAAGGAAACGCCACTCAATAAAATTTTCAAAATTAAATAAAAAATCTAATGACCAAAAAAATATTTGTCATTTTAGAACTTAGATATTTTTGAAAATAATTTGTAAAATTAGATATTTACTTTAAAAAATCTTGAGAATTTTTCTTAACATTAAAAATATAATGATTAGATAGGAAAAATCAAGATTTTTCAAAAAAAACTAAATATTTTTGAATTTAAAAGTTTAAGTTTTGAACATAAATTTGTAAAAATTCGTCTATTTGTAAAAAAAAATCCAAATTGTTTTTTACAAGTAGTTAACATGATGATCTATCATAAAAAACATTTGAAGAAATTTAAATCTAATTAAATATTCTTTCAAATGATTTTTCAAATAATTTTAAATTCTAAAAATAATTTATTCAATTCTAGCGAAAAAAATCTAAATTCTAGCATGAATTTGTAAAAATTGTCTTATGTAAAAAAAAAATCCAAAAATTGTTTTTCAAGTAGTTAACATGATTATTTATCATAAATAAATTTCAAGCAATTTAATCTCATCAAACATACATTCGAATGGTTTTTCAAGTAATTTTGAAATTCTAAAGATATGTTATTCAATTCTAGCAAAAAAATCTAAATTCTAGAATGAAAATAATTTCAATAGGATAAGCAAGATTTTAGAATTCAATAAGTTTTTACCTATTGGATTTATAAAAAATTTGGTTGTTACATAATTTTTGGAAACTTTTATATTTTGGCCCCTATGATTTTTCATATACAAATTTAGCCCTCCACTATATCTAACATTTTTAATTGGAGTATGTAAAAAACATGAGCATGAAAAATCTTTTTTCAAGACTTCTATTTGTTTAGTGAAATTATCATTTTCATGCTTTAGTTTGTCAAAATGTTCTAGTAGATATGCTGTAGGTAACTTGACTTTTAGATCAACATTATCCTTTTTCATTTCTACATACCATATCTTAATTTGCAAAAAGATCTAATCATTAATTTAATACCCAAATATAATTGGTTTAGAGGATGTTTACATACCTTACTTATCATTTCGTCAATAGATGCTCCCCCTTCATCATTGTCATCTTCCGATGTAGCTCTTCCTTCATCAATGCTTTCCTATGAGGTTGCTTCATCGTCTTCTGATAGGTATTCGGCTATTAGAGCTAATCCGACAGTCTCTTTGTTCTCGGACTCTATTGAAGAAGAGGTGGTCTCCATTAAGGAGTCAGATTTTGCTTCCTTTGGAATTTCATAGAGTTCCAGAACTTTCATCCAAAGCTTTAGTAGATGTGTAAGAGCTAATCCTTTTGAGTTCCTCAGTTGGTAGTACGCTTAAAATGTGGAACTCGACCTTCCTATTAGTCGTGAACTCATCGCGCTATTTTTTCATCCAGCGGTATTCTTCAAGTTCTTCTCCATTCTCGTCCTTGGGTGAGCCAAAATCAAATTTAATGGTTAATAAAATATTGAAATGGGTTTTGAAAAATACCTCTATGTGCTTTTTCCAGAATGTGAATTTTCCCTCGAACTTTGGTGGGTAAATGTTCGATTCAACCATCATCTTGTGGCTTTAGGTTGTGGTTAGTCCTCCTGAAGCGGTTGGACTCTAATACCAATTGTAGGTCCCATGTAGGCCGGCTAGAGAGGGGTAAATAGCCTTGCAAATATAAATTCGATTTTTTGCTTTAACTTAGCAAAGATAATTAATTAGTTGGACAAATAAATTAACAACATAAAAAAATAATAAGAGACAATAGAGATTTACTTGGTTGCAACCAGGGTAGTTACTAATCCAAGACGTTCAAAAGCTCTACTAATAAAAACTCCTTCAGTATAAACGGAGAAACCTTTTACAGACATTGAATAGCTCGTAGAAAGACAAAGAATTTGCATTACCATTATTATACTTTAATCCTAGCTTTAGGGGGTTATTTATAGTCCAAAAAGTGAAGTTATCATTAGCTGACATGGCTTGAAGGTGCCTCAATTGAATAAAAATTTATCCAAGCAAGCAACATTCACTAGAGGTAATTTTGTATCTGAGGCACCTTAGTTCTGACTTGAAATGCCTCAATTCTGAACTGAGGCACCTTAGTTATGAACTGAGGTGGATTAGTTTCTTTTTTCTGCACAAGTAATTCTGTACATTCGAGGCACCCTCAAAGAGATCTGAGGTGCCTCGAACCTTGAAATCCTCAAGATTCTTCAAGGTCAACTCTAGAGTTGATCTTCTTCAATCTCCGATCGCTTGGGTGATTTCCGATCGTTCAGAGTTGAGCTCACCCGAATCCAACTTCGGCCTTATCCTCGAATGGGCTTCCTCCCCAGCTTCTTGTCCCTCGGATGTCGCACACGCCCTTCTAGTCCATTGGTGTACTCTTCCGTAGACTTTGCATCCCCTGGATGCACGCGTCATCCTTCTCGTTTGCTATGTCTTCCGTTTGACTTTCTCCTTGAGCAGATTTCCTCCTTGGCTTCGCATCCCTTTGGCATCACACATGCTACCAGTGTACTCTTCCACAACTTCTCGTCCCTAGGATGTGCTTCCCGTGCCATCCTTCTCAATCATTGTGTCTTCCGTTCAACTTCCTGTGCTCCTAATCTCATGTACACTCAGACACAGGGATTAAACTAAACAAGACTTAACCTAGCTTGGTTGATCACATCAATATAACCCGGGGTACTTATAAGTAATACAAAATCCTACAGAAAGTAAAATACGATAGATTATAATCAGAACGATGTATAATTAAAAATTTTGCATATGAACTGTTTAACTAATTTTATATGTAATAAAAAAGATACATGAATAGAATATTAGATGATGAAAAAAGAAGAAGAATATATCAATAAAGAATCTTGAAACAAATAATAGTACAATCTTTAGAAATGAATATATCAGAATATAAAAATAGAATAAATATATTTTACATGGTTTATATATGATAAATAAAAAACTAAGTTATAGTTGAACAAACTTTAGAAAAAACTAATTAGCATGGTCTGATAGATCTTGAGACTCTTGTGATTTTAAATCATATTGTGTCAGGCAAATATTACCTATGATCGCTTGTATATGGGCCATGAGAGCTTCATGTTTGGCCCTAAACCTCCGCTCGTCCGTAGCTCTCCTCTGATCCTCAGCGGCTCTCCTCTAATCCTTAGCGGCCTCCTCTTCTCCTCAGCGTCTCTTCGCTAATCCTTTGCGGGCCTCCTTTGCTCCTCAGTGACCATCAATTGATCTATCTGTTAGGACCTTTGCGTCTAGCTAGAAGGGGGGGGTGAATAGCTTCTCTTTGATTTTGTCTACAAAACGTTAGCCAAAGCACAAGAAAAGATAGACAAAAAGAAAAACAATGAAGGCAATGCTAACTCCCTTTATTTACTTGGTCTCCACCTCCTTGAGGTGATTAATCCAAGGATCCACACCCACACAACCAAGTTCCACTATGCTTTTCTCCTTTTCAAATCAAGCTTGAAGGTGGAGAAACCCTTACAAGATGATCTCTTTCTCTTACAAGATTAGAATGATTTTGGAGGAAGAGATTAAGAGTATGTAAGCTTAGAGATCTCAGAACAAGTAAGAAATATCGAGAGAATCAAGTTGTGTCTTCTTCAAGTTCTGAAATCTATTTTTGTATAACCCACGACATCAATCGACTGCCAATATCATCAGTCGACTGATGAGCAACGACTACTGTAGAATATGTTTGATTTCTGCCGTTAGCTTGCAGTGGTCACCTATCAGTCGACTGGGACCTGACCTAGTCGACTGATCTTTCTGTTCATGAAGCGATCGACTGATTCCACTATCAGTTGACTCATCCTATCGTATCAGTCGACTGATCCTCTCATCAGTTGACTGATACTTGATAAATCTCAGGTTCCACTTTTCCTTTGCGTAGACACAAGCCTTCAAACATCTCCCATTAGCCTCGCGCCCTTAGGATGCTTCTAAGCCCTCGACTCTTCATCCTTGCGCTTGCCTTGAGGTGTTTCCCTCGGCCTTGCCATGCTAAATCTTCTTCTACCAATTCTTCATACCTGGACTTAAAATCAAGTTTTATGTTATATCACTAACATTGCCTATCTTAAACTCATTTAACCAAACATCAAAAGTAAATAATATTTGGGGCATGATTGCACCAATAATCTCCCTCTTTTTTGACAGATCGAAGACGTTGCTAGAGGGGGGGGGGGGAATAGCTCTTTTTCGTTGAATTCTCTACACAGAGGTTAGCGCAATACAAACAATAATATGCAAAGAAAGAGAGAGAGCACCGGAATTTACTTTGTATCCACCCAAATGGGTGACTAATCCAAGGATCCACGCGCGTACTCCACCTCCACTATGAAAAGTTTCCTTCAGGTGGAGAAACCTTTACAAAGGTGTTGTCTTCCTCATTACAGAATACAATGATTAGAGAGAGAGGAAGATGAGAAGACTCGAAGCACGAACAACACCTCGTTACAGTACGAAAACCATACCGTTCACGTGCGAAAAAGTCCTCTTTTTATAAGAGAACAGGACAGATTCGCAGTCTGTCCAGCTCCGCACCAGTCGACCGCCCCTGGGGCAGTCGACTGGCCTAGCATTAATTGCTAGCCAACGACTAGTTTTCGGAGACTACCAGTCGACTGCCTATGGGCCAGTCGATTGGTAAGAGGGTGTAAACTTTCTGTGAGTTTTGGCAGTCGACTGCCCTCTGGCCAGTCGACTGCCCACTCACTTACAGCCATTCTTCACATTCTCCTTCACGTGTGTCTTCAGGTTCACTCCCTTGGCCCGCCCCTTGAAGTCATCTTCCTCTGGCTCTCGTCCCTCGAATGCGTACACAAGCCTTCCCTTAGCTTGCCTCCATGCCACCCTTCACGTGTGCCCTTAAGGTCCACTCCCGGCTTGCCCTTGGAGTCCTCCTCCCTCGGCTCTCATCCCTCGGATACGTTCACCATGTGTGATTCTCCAAGTCCTGCAAACTCAATCACACATATCAAATACAATATAACAATCTAACTTTAAACATATTCACACACACACACATCAAAACCATGATCTTCCAATCATTTTAGGGCCGATTGCCTCAACATTTTTGATGTTTGGCAAATTTGTTTTAGTTAGGACTTTAAATATATTATGATTAAAAAGAACATTGAACATTAACAAATATGAATAATTATAGAACTCATCTAACTTAACTTATCCAATTCTCCCCCTTTGCCACACAACAAAAATAGAGAGAGTAAAAATAATCAAAGCTCCTCCCTTAAAGGAAGCTCCCCCTGAAAATACGCTCCCCCTTTAAACCATAATATCTTGGTGGCAAACAAACAAGAATCCATCACATAAACATAAGTAACATGTATACTAAAATCACAAATCACAGTAGAAGACAACAAAAGTAAAGACAAACCATAGAAGCAATACTAGAGAAACAAAAGGTTCATACATAACCACAAAGATAGTGCTACAAAGATCCAAAATAAAAAAAAACAGAAAGTACTACAATATCGTTTATGGTATTCGAGATGTAATAGGGAGTTATGTCTAATCCAAACACAATCTCAACACCATAACATCTGAGGCACACCATATCTAAGCATCATCTCCAGGAGGAGGAGGAGGAGCTTGATACATCAAGTCCCAACGTTGTATCATCTCAAATATGGTAGTCTGACGCTGCTGAAAGCCTTGAAGCTCCTGCCTGATCCCCTGAATCTCCTGTCGAACCACCTCCTCCAGTCGGGTGAACCGCTCATCTGTAGTCATCGCAGGAGTAGCTGCAGGCGCAGCAACCACCAGGAGCATCGACGTCCTCATCCTCATTGTCAGAGCCAGAAGACGCATGGTCACGCCGCCAGACCATCACTCCCTGTTGTCGCTCAATCCCTGGCAAGGAGAGCTACCGAGAACCTATCTGATCATAGTCCTTGAACAACTGATGAATCTGACCTCTAGTGACATCGACACCTCTAGATGTAAAAAAATTCGGTCAAAATATGACCAAATGCCATGTAAATCTTCATATGGACAGGACCCGAAAAGTGTACAATGGACATGAATATGTGAAGGGAAACGTCGATGTCAAGCTTCCTCTCCAAGGCATACATCATAACTAGGTGAGGTAATCGAATCTTGGATCTCCCTTTTGTGACAATAGGCAAAATGCAGTCAAGAACAATCTTATAGAGAATGTTATTGACTGTAGACATGTGATTAGCATCAAAGATACATTTAAGGGGAGGTCGATGATTATTAAAATAATGTCTATGAATTTGGTCAATGGTCACTTGAGAAAATGAACCCATGAAAGGCTCAACAACGTTAGGAAAACATGTAAATGGGTTCTTCGAAACCCGACATCCTAAAAGAGACCCTAACAGTGTAGGTGCAAATGAAATGGTAACTCCCCCAATCATGGACTCATATGTCAAACCATCAGTACTAATGCAAGCGAGATTGACATAAAACTCTTTACAAAGATCGATATTGATATAATGTTGGCCACCCACTAATGTATCCAATCCAAAATGCGTGATAATCTCAATGATATAAGGAGTGATCTCCTCAAAATAGGAGTGATTTAGATATCGGTAATTCATCAAGATGAAATCGGTATTCTCAAATCTTTGCCGACATGCCTCAGAATGGAACCGAGGTGTCATAGGATCAATAGGAGGTTGTTGGGAAGTTCCCTCACCAACCCACATTTTTACCTAGCCCTAAGATGCAAATGCCATATGCATGTACCAAGATGACACAATCAAGTGGAAAATCAAGGTAAACATGCAAAATATAGAAGGTTAGTCAAAAATCAAAGAATAAACGAGAAAGACAAAGTAAACAACCCATTACCTTCTCTCCATTCGCTGCATGGAAGAAGATGGACGAAATTGACTTAAACAGGGCTCCTCTTTACCCTAGGTTTGGATCCGAAGGCGGAGAAAGGATAGGGAAGAGATTCCAAGGACATTAGGACCCTTGGAGTGGCTGGAGAAGACAAAGGAGAGGAGAGACGACGAGGGGCAATGCTGAAACCCTAGGTTCGGCCGCCCCTGCGTGGGCGGTCCTTTTAAAGATTCGCGACATCAGTCGACTGGTCCATGAGTCAGTCGACTGATCGAACAAATAGAATTATCAGTCAACCGATAGAGGACCAGTCGACTGATACATCAATGACCCTAGTTTCTGGACTGAACTGTACCAGTCGACTGGTTCTCTGAAATTAGCTTCCTTGCAGAATTTCAGAAATACATGAAAAATTCCAAAAAATTTGAAAAATCATGAAATTTTGCAAATATATTTCTATTGATATCCTCTAATATGGGAAAATATGTTTTCATCAAAAGTTAAAATATTTTTGAATTTCTTTGATCGAACCTCAAAATATTGAAACACACTTAAGTTATGTATCAACTTTAAAACTTAGTTTTGAAACCATATGTTTTTCAAATCTATACCACCATAAGTAGAACATAGAATGATTTTTAACACTTTTAAAATATCTAACTATGATCTATGGATAAGATGTCCATTAATTAAACATTTACTTTCCTCATAGTTGATCTATGATTACTAAAGTGATATATCTAATAATTTATCAAAATTCCATAAGCATATGTGAATCATTTGTATCATCCTAACATCTCATATGCATAAATAAAATCATAAATCAAGGCAATATGAGATGAAATGAGAAAATACACAAGCAAGGTCTCTTAGGGTTTTTGTGAGATATGTTGAAGTACTACCTTAATATTAAATCACACAAAGCTAAAGTTATACTTCTACAAAACACATATCAAGTCCTCTCCTTAGAGAGGTAAACTCCGCTTCTGGTAGAGGCTTGGTAAATATGTCGGCAAGGTTAGATTTTGATTCAACATAATGTAATTCAATGGTACCTCTTGCCACATGATCTCTAAGGAAGTGATGCTTCACTTCAATGTGTTTTGTCCTAGAGTGATGCACCGGATTTTTGATCAAATTAATAGTGCTCACATTATCACATAAAACTTTGACCTTGGAGTAATGAAGCTCATAATCCTCTAAGGTATGTATTATTTAAAGTAATTGAGCTACACAATCACCCATAACCACATATTCGACCTCGGTTGTAGATAAAGCAACACATGGTTGCTTTCTACTACTCCAACTCACTAGGGAAGATCCAAGAAATTGACATCCACCACTAGTACTCTTCCTATCCAATTTGCAACCCGCATAATCGAAATCGGTGTACCCAAATAAATCAATATTTTGAGTTCTAGGGTACTAAAGACTGACATTGAGAGTGCCCTTGACATATCTTAAGATCCTTTTTACCACTACTAAGTGATATTCTTTGGCATAAGATTGATATCTTGCACACATGCCTACCGCAAATAGTATATCAAGTCTACTAGCGGTTAGGTATAACAAACTACCAATAATGATTCTATATTGCTTTGGAGCAACTAACTTTCCCTCATGATCACTATCTATCTTGATATTTGTTCCAATGTGAGTAGACACTACTTTAGCAGTTTCCAAATCAAATTTCTTGATAATTTCCTTAGCATACTTTGTTTGATAGACATGAGTTCCTTCATTAGTTTGCTTGACTTGTAATCCTAAAAAGAAAGCCAACTCTCTAACTAGACTCATTTCAAACTCATTCTCCATGTATTTGATGAATTCATGAAGAAGCTCATTATTTGTTGACCCAAAAATAATGTCATCAACATAAACTTGGGCAATAAAAATGTCTTTATCTTTAGACTTTAAAAATAAAGTTGGATCAATTATTCTCCTTCTAAAGCCCTTGAAGATTAAGAAGGATGAGAGTCTTTCATACCAAACTCGGGGAGCTTATTTTAACCCATATAAGACTTTCTTTAATTTATGAACATGATTTGGGTAATCTATGTTTTCAAAATCGGGTGGTTGCTCAACATAAACTTTTTCCTTAATAAATCCATTTAGAAATGTTGATTTCACATCCATTTGATCAAGTTTAAAGCCCATATGAGCGACATATCTCAATAAAATCTGGATAGACTCTAATCGAGCTACGGTAGCATAAGATTCATCATAATCAAGTCCCTCAACTTGATTGAAACCCCTAGCTACTAACTTAGTCTTGTTTCTAGTGACTCTCCCTTGATCATCCAATTTGTTTCTAAAGACCCATTTTGTTGTGACAATTGTACTATCATTGGGTATTGGGACTAATTCCCATACTTCACTTCTCTCAAATTGGTTCAACTCTTCTTACATTGCTAGGATCCAATCCATATCATTTAAGACTTCATCAATCGATTGGTTCAAGTTGTGATATTAGAGCAATTTGACTAGTATGTTCTCTAAAATAGGAACAAGTTCTTACTCCTTGTGCAACATCTCCAACTACTTGGTCAATAGGATGATATTGATGATGCCTTAAAGGCTTAGAGATTGTGGGCTCATCAATTTCATGATGATTATTGTCTCTTTTATCATCTGATACACTTCTTCCTCCCCCTTGATCAATACCCCCAAAGTGTAAGTTTTGAATTGCTTGGGTAATGTTTTGATTTCTTTCATCTATATCCTTATCAATGAAGGATTTCCTAGGGTAAGTGCTAGTAGACTCATCAAATTCAACATTAGATGACTTCTCAATCATTTGAGTCCATTTGTTGTATACTCTATATCCTTTACTAGTAGATGAGTACCCAACTAAAATGCCTTCATCCACCTTAGACTCAAATTTTCTTAAATCATCTTTAGTATTTAAGATATAAACCTTGCAACTAAACACTTTAAAATAGTGAATTTGAGGAATTTTCCCATTCCATAATTCAAAAGGTGTCTTTCTTAAAAATCGATGAATTAAAACCTGATTTCGGATGTATCAAGCGGTATTTACCGCTTCCACCCAAAAATAACTGGGTAAAGAATATGCATTAAGCATAGTTCTAGCCGCTTCTTGCAAGGCTCGATTTTTCCTTTCTACAATCCCATTTTGTTGAGGTGTTCTTGGACAAGAAAATTCATGTTTGTACCCATTTTCTAGACAAAAACTAGAGAAGTTTGAATTTTCAAACTCTCCACCATGATGACTCCTAATTCGGTTGATTTTGAGATTTTTCTCATTTTCAACCCTTTCGCTAAATCCTATGAATATTTTTAAAGTTTCATCCTTATGTTTCATAAAGTAGACCCAAGTGTATCTAGAAAAATCATCAACCATCACTAAACAATATTTATTTCCTGTTAGATCGTGGCGCTTGCTAGAGGGGGGGGGGGTGAATAGCACTTTTCTCGAACTTTCTCTACAAGATGGTTAACACAATCAAAAAATATAATGAAAACAAGAATTCCAATGCTAACTCAGAGAATTTACTTGGTATCCACCCCGAAAGTTGACTAATCCAAGGATCCACGCACGAGCACACTCTCCACTATGAAACTCTCCTTCAAGGTGGAGAAAACCTTTACAAGGTTGTCTTCTTCCTCTTTACAAGATCGAATAGAAAGCGAGAGGAAGAACTGATCACTTTTGGCACGAACAGCACTTTGGTACACTTAAGAACCGTACCTTCCTCGTGCCCAAAAGCCACCCTTTAAATAAGAGTAAAGGACAACTCCACGAGTTGTCCAGTCCAACACCAGTCTGGGGTAGTCGACTGATCTAGCCTTAAATGCTAGCCAACGGCTAGTTTTCTGGAGTATCAGTCGACTGCCCCTGGGGCAATCGACTGGTCCAGAGTCGAAAACATTCTGTGAGTTTTGAGAATTGGCTGGCAGTGGACTGCCTTTCTACCAGTCGACTGCCCAGCTTATACAATCTCTCTTCCTCACTATAAAACCCCTGCTTCACGTGTGCCTTCAGGTACACTCCCTTGGCTTGCCCCTTGGAGTCTTCTTCTACCGGCTATCGTCCCTCGGATGCGCACACAAGCCTTCCCTTGGCTTGCCTCCATGCCACCCTTCACGTGTGCCCTTTGAAGTTCACTTCCCGGCTTGCCCTTGGAATCCTCCTCCCTCGGCTCTCGTCCATCGGATAAGTCCTCCATGTGTGATTCTCCAAGTCCTGCAAACTCAATCACACATATCAAATAACAAGATAACACCCTAACCTTTAACCATGTTGACACACACATCGAAACCATGATCTTCCCGATCATCCTTGGGTCGATTGCCCCAACAATCTCCCCCTTTTTGATGTGTGACAACATGTTTAAGTTAGGGATAAAACAACAGTCAACAATAATAATTGAAACAACAAGACATAGTAAGAAAATAAGAGATAACCTCCCCCTTAACCTATACCTTCTCCATTTTCAATTTTCATAAACCAAAATTAAACCAAAGTTAAGTTACAAACCTAACATAAACCACACATTCTCCCCCTTTGACACCATCAAAATGATTGCCCTAAGCAATACCCACCCATGGCATCAAATGAGAGAATTTTCGATTTTTGAAAAAAAATGCTCAGTAGAATGAAATCAAACGTGCCAGTCGACTGCCCCTGGGGCAGTCGACTGATACTCTGTCAGTCTGAATTACAACTTTCTGAGCCGAATTTTAGACACTCTCCAAAAATTTCAAAAAATTCCAAAAATTGTCAAAATTTGCAAGCATGTTTCAAATGATATACTCTAACAAGGAAAAATATCAGTTCACGAAAAATTCAAACATGCTTGACTTTTTGACTAAAGTTCAAATTTCTTAAAAAACACTAACTTTGTAACAATGTTCCAATCTAATTTTGCAATCATACATGTTCCAAGCTTATGACAAAACAAATAAAACATAGAATGGTTTTCAAATGTTTAAAATGTTCAATCATGATCTTTGGGCAAGATGTCCATTAATTAAACACTTGCTTTCCCCATGGTTGGTCTATTTTTCATAATTTGATACATCTAATGACCCAACACTATGCCATAAGTACAAGTAAATCATTTGTATCATCCTAATGGATCAAGCACCACCTTCCTGTTGTATTACCCCAAGGTCCATCCTATACTTCTACAAAACACATACCAAGACCCCTTCTTAAGGATGTGAACTCCGCTTCGGAAAGAGGCTTGGTAAATATATCGGCAAGGTTTGACTTTGACTCAACATAGTATAAATCTATGTCACCCCTTGCCACATGATCCCTAATGAAGTGATACTTCACTTCAATGTCTTGTGTTCTAGAATGGTGAACCGGATTTTTGGTCAAGTTAATTGTACTTACATTATCACACAAAACCTTAACCTTGGAGTAATGTAACTCATAATCCTTTAAGGTGTGCATGATCCTAAGTAGTTGGGACACACAACCACCCATTGCCACATATTCGGCCTCCGTTGTTGATAGGGCAACACATGGTTGTTTCCTACTACTCCAACTAACTAAGGATGACCCAATAAATTGACATCCTTCACTAGTACTCTTTCTATCTAGTTTACACCCCGCATAGTCCGAATCGGTGTATCCAATAAGTTCAACATTTGGTGTTCTAGGATACCAAAGCCCGACATTAAGAGTACCCTTTATATACCTTAAAATTCTTTTAATTACCACTAAATGAGACTCATTGGCACATGATTGGTACCTTGCACACATACCTACCGCAAATAAAATATCAGGTCTATTAGCGGTTAGGTACAATAAACTACCAATCATGCTCCTATATTGCATTGAATCTACCATCTTCTCTTCGAGATCACTATCCATTTTAACATTTGTTCCTATAGGGGTAGATGCTACCTTAGCATTTTCTAGGCCAAATTTCTTAATGATTTCTCTAGCATACTTAGTTTGGTAAACATGAGTCCCTTCATTTGTTTGTTTAACTTGTAATCCTAAAAAGAATGTCAACTCTCCCACAAGACTCATCTCAAATTTATTTTCCATACATTTAATAAACTCATTGAGAAATTCACTCTTTGTGGACCCAAAAATAATATCATCCATATATACTTGGGCCACAAAGATGCCCTTATCCTTAGATTTTTGGAATAAAGTTTGATCAATTGGACCTCTCCTAAAACCCTTGGATACTAAGAATGATGAAAGCCTTTCATACCAAGCCCGGGGAGCTTGTTTCAATCCATACAAGGTTTTTTTTAGTTTATAGACATGCTTAGGGTAATTTGGGTTTTCAAACCCGGGTGGTTGCTCTACATACCTCTTCCTTAATGACCCCATTAAGGAATGTTAACTTCACATCCATTTGGTGAAGTGTGAAACCCATGTGAGCGGCATATGCTAATAAAATTCTAATTGACTCTAATCTAGCTACGGGGGCATAGGTCTTATCATAGTCAAGGCCCTCTACTTGATTAAACCCCCTAGCTACCAACCTAGCTTTATTTCTAGTTATCTTTCATTGATCATCTAGCTTGTTCCTAAAGACCCATCTAGTGATGACAATGGTACAATCATCGGGCCTAGGAACTAACTCCCAAACTTCACTTCTTTCAAATTGATTTAACTCCTCTTGCATAGCTAGGGCCCAATCCACATCACCTAATACCTCATCAATAGATTTCGATTCTAGTTAAGAAATCAAGGCAATTTGACTACTTTGTTATGTAAAGTAAGACTTAGTCTTCACCCCTTGAGTGACATCACCCACTATTTGGTCAATGGGGTGATCTTGGTGATGCCTTAAGGGCCTAGAGGTTATGGGTTCATTAATCACACGATGTTCATCCTCTAATGAGCTTCTCTCTCCCCCTTGATCATTGCCCCCCCAAATGTAGGTCTTGAATTTCTTTGGTAAGGGGTTGACTTTTTTCTATGTCCTTATCAATAGAAGATTTCCTAGGGTAGGTACTAGTGGTCTCATCAAAATCCACATTTGAAGACTACTCAATTACCTTTGTCCTTTTGTTATATACCCTATATCCTCTACTAGTGGATGAATAACCAACCAAGATCCTGTGGGATCAATCGTGTCCGCTAGAGGGGGGTGAATAGCAATTTTCGGCTCGTTCTTCCTACGTTATTAGTGTGCGCAAGCGGAAACAATAATAATAAACACAAACAACAAAGAAAGCACTGCTAACAAACCTATTTACTTGGTATCCACCCTGGATGGGTGACTAATCCAAGAATCCGTTGGTGGATTACTCCCCGGATAACCTCCGGCTAGCCCTCGTCGCTCCTTGTGAGTGGAGAAACCTCGCCACAGCACCAAGCAAACCTCTGAGCACAAAGACTACTATCTTGCCTTTAACCAAGACAAGATTCGTCAAGAAAACTCAGCCACCACGAAGTCCTCTTTGTTGGACCGGTGCCGTCGATAGAGGGGGGGGTGAATATCGATCGTGAATTCCTTTCGCGGAGAACTCGTGAAAAACTCGTTCGTTCTAGACTTAGAATATTAGTAATGCAGCGGAAATAAATAGAACGAAAAACAAGACAGTGACACGGCGGATTTTTACTTGGTTCCCGACCCCCCAGGGTCAGTACATCCAAGGCCTATGCACGGGAACGCCCGTCCACTATTGGTCTCCTTTCCGGACTTTCTGGAGGCGGAGAAACCTGACTTACAGTGCAAAATTACAAGCAATAATATGGAAATTTAGGTACAGTAATTAAAAAGCAAACCAACGAGAAAAGGTCTGAAGCTCGGCCGATCTGGACCTCCGAAGTGCCGCGCACCTCCTCCTGGAGCCTCCCGGTCGTAGAGCCTCGTTTCTAGCACGTTGTCGTCGGTCAGAATGATCAGAACAGTGCTTGGCAGTTGTGTCAGAAGCAGAAGGGTCGAAGCCCTTTATATAGGCCTCCTGGGGGCGCCCCGGACGCTGGGGGCGCCCCGGAAGACTCGGTCAACTCTTATCCTTGCGTCTACTTCGCCACAGGTGATAAGTTCTTTGACCAGGGCACCCCGGACACTCCGGGCGCCCTCCTGAGCGCTTATCCTTGTGCTTCGGACTCGCAGCAGCGAAACAGGGTTGACCCGGGCGCCCCGGATGTTCCGGGCGCCCCGGTTGACACCTATTTTGACTTCATCACAAAGGCTGCTTTCTTAGCTCTGTTTGGGGGCGCCCCCCTTGCTGGGGGCGCCCTGGCTGCATGGGGGCACCCCCCTTGCTGGGGGCGCCCCCCTTAAGGCCTGCCAACCATGCTTTTTACCCTGCATTGCCTCCGGTTCTTGATACCTGCAAGATACAAAAACACAAAACATAGATACATATAATGTTAGCCTTAAGGACTTGGTTCGGACTTCGGATTTCATGAAACCCTAGGTCGAACCGGCACGAGTTCCTATCCCCAAGAACTCGCCCTTCACCTACTCCTTTCAGGAGACAGTTGCCACCCAGCCCTTCGGGTGGACTTTTGCTTAGCTTCCGATACTTCCGGACCTCGAGACGCCCAAACCCTGACCCGTCTCTACTCCTGTCCTTAGTCATCGCTCAGCTAAGTTGCTCAGTCCCTCAGACCAAGACTTCATTCCCCAGCAGTCCTTCGCCAGGTGCCTAGTAGCCCTTCACTAGGTCTTCTATGCCTAGCATCCCTTCTCTAGGTGCCTAGCAGCCCTTCGCTAGGTCTTCTATGCCTAGCATCCCTTCGCTAGGTGCCTAGCAGCCCTTCGCTAGGTCTTCTATGCCTAGCATCCCTTCGCTAGGTGCCCAGCAGCCCTTCGCCAGGTCTTAGGGTTTCGATACCTAGCAGCCCTTCGCTAGGTGCCTAGCAGCCCTTCGCTAGGTCTTTAGGTTACGATACCTAGCAGCCCTTTGCTAGGTGCCTAGCAGCCCTTCGCTAGGTCGTAGGGTTATGATACCTAGTTTAACTAGGACTTTCCTTCAGCTTTGGTTACTTCTTTCTTACTCCCCATTGTCTGTTCATTGTATCACTGACTTAAGTGTATTGTCAAACATTAAAACACTTAAAGAGGAATATTATTGATGCAACTTGCACCAACAATCTCCCCCTTTTTGATGTTTGACAATAACTTAAGTTAGATTGGTTTAAGGGGCTAACTTACCATCCTTGGGATCAAACTAAAACATGACCTTAGTTTTGTAAAACATTTTGATCAAATGGTCCTTTAGTAAGAATCCAAAAAAAAATTTCTAACTTAAGCACTTACCTCTTCCCCTTTGTCATACATAAAAAAAAGAATACTTGCACCAACAATGAGAGTATTTTTGAAGCTACTTAGTATTAAATTTTGAAAGCATAGCATAAAACTAATGCTTAAGTATTTTGAACTTAGACAACTTAGACAATATTTTTGAGAAAATGCCAAATATTTAAAAGATGATCTTTGAGGCATGCAACTACTTTTGAAAAAAATAATAGATTCAGCAGTTTTGAAAAATGATATTTTGAAAAATAATAAGTAATTTTGGAAAAATATAAGTACCTTTGAAAAATGTATTGAGTTTTTTGAAAAGAGTAGGTACTTTTGAAAAATATTTTTTTTTAAATTAAGTACTTTTGAAAGAATATTAGGCTTTGAAAGATATAAGTACTTTTGAAAACATAATATTTGACTTCACTTGGATTATTTTCCAGTCTGACACCATCCTGGGAAACCTTGTTGACTACAAGGACATTTCCTAAGTGCCCTGGAAGTTTTCCAACTCAAGTAAATATTATTTCAAAAATTTCATAAGTCACAGAATGTAAGTTAATTTTGAATAATATAAGAATTTTAAAGTTATAATACTTGATTCGGTTTATCTTCCAGTCTGACACAATCATAGGAAACCTTGTTGACTATAAGGACATTTTCCTAAGTGTCCTGGAAGATTTTTCAAACTCAAGATATTATTTAAAATTGATCAAACTCAGATGAATTTTTGAGAATAAAAAAAATTTATAAAAAATTGATAGCATTTTAAAATAATACTTATGTTTTCAATAGGATTTGAAAATACCGCGCATGAAAACAATTGAAATATTCAATAATTCTTTTAATTTGACCTCCCCCTAAACTTGACCCAGTCCTGGGAAGCTTGTTGACCACAAGTACTCTTCCTCAGAGTCTTAAGGTTTGATTCAAATCAAAGGAATTGTCTAATAATTTCAAAACAATTAATTAAAGGAAAAATATTTCAGAAGTTTGATTTATACTCCCCCTAAAGTGGACACATCCTAGGAGTCCTTGTAGATTATGAAGTGGACCTTCCTCTGTGTCTTTAGGGTTTATCAAAGTCAAACAAGGCAGATAAATTTTACAACATAAACCTTTTTCGAAAATCACAAGTGATAACGATTTAAAGCTCAGTTTTCGAAAAGTATTTTCAAATAATAGTAATTTTTACAGTGTAGTTTTCGAAAGCCAAAAAAAATAAAAATCACTCTCCCTGTATCCGATACCGTTTGACTCTATCTAAGTGCCTTAAGGAACTTTAGTGTTGTCCTAAGAGGCTTGTGTCTAATTGCGTGAGTCAAACAATTTTTGAAAAGATATAATTTTTGAAAAACGTATAATATGTATATAATCAATCAGACAAGCATGAATTCCATAAAAACATTATTATGTTGAAGCACTATTTTGAAAATATATTTTTATGAAAATATTCTAATAATTTTGAAAAACAATTTTGAAAAATATTTTTCAATTCATTAGTCCTTATCATCTCACCCATTTTAGATGTATCAATACAACAAGTATGGTTGCCTTATAGGTGTATTGTGAGATGCTTGAATCATTTTTCTGAATTTATCAATTCTAAGATTTAATTGAAGCTTGTGTTAGATTTGAATTTGGCAAGGAGTAATTTGAATTTGAATTTCAAAAATTGGCTTCCAGGTCTTGGCGAGGCACTAGGCCTTCTTTGGTCGTAGCCTTATTGGATCATCAACCCTTTCCTTGACAAAGCCTTTTAATGAAATTTCATTTTCAAAATTACTTTTTGAAAAATTCTGGTCTAACTAGTTTGAGTCTTGGATCGGTAGCTTCGGCTAGTTCCGCCAAGATGGCTTCGCTAACGTACTATCATCTCACCGCCACCCAATACTAGGTTGATCAAGTTTCAATTATTCTTTTTCCTATAGCCATTTTAATATATGCATAAAATTTAAATATGAATGACATGTCATATATTTTAAAAGAATAGCAAATGCATGTCATGGCAGTTACGCATGAGTCAAACAAGTCAAATACTTTTATTTAAGTTTCTAAAATGTATCAAATTCCCGACTTGATACATGTCGAGTGAACCCGCGAATATGTCAATCCACTTTGACACATTTAATGTTATTAATTTTAATTGTTACACTTTGGGTACAATTTTATTTTAGTTTAAGTTATTTAAGATTTTAGTTGGATTCAGGTTAATTACGAATTAATTGAGGTTGAATTAATTAGAAATTAATTGATTAGGATTGATATTGAAGTTAATTTAATTGAAGTTTTAATTTCAATTCAACTTAAATTTATTTTGAATTTAATTTGAATTAAATTGATTAAGATTTAATTTAGGTTTAATTTGAATTTAATTGAATTATTTGAATTTAATTGAATTTAATTGAATTATTTGAGTTAATTCGAATTTGAATAAATTTAATTGAATTATTTGAATTAATTCGAATTTAATTGAATTATTTGAATTAATTCGAATTTAATTGAATTATTTGAATTAATTCGAATTTAAATAAATTTAATTGAATTATTTGAATTAATTCGAATTTATTTGAACTTAATTGAATTATTTAAGATTTAATTAATTAATTTAAATTATTTAATATTTAATTAATTAATTTGAATTACTTTGGATTAATTAATTTGAATTTTAATTATTAAAAATTAATTAATTCGAATTTGAATTAAGATTTAATTTGAATTTAATTAAAATTTAATTTGAATTTAATTAATATTTAATTTGAATTTAATTAGGATTTAATTTGAATTTAATTAAGATTTAATTTGAATTTAATTAATTTTTAATTTGAATTTAATTAGGATTTAATTTGAATTTAATTAATATTTAATTTGAATTTAATTAGTATTTAATTTGAATTTAATTAAGATTTAATTTGAATTTAATTAATATTTAATTTGAATTTAATTAGGATTTAATTAGAATTTAATTAGGATTTAATTTGGATTAATTTGAATTTAATTTGAATTAATTTGAATTTAATTTGAATTAATTTGAATTTAATTTGAATTAATTTGAATTAAGGTTATAATGATTAATTAATAATTGTGGGTTTAAATTCATCATTTTCATTATTTCGAAAATTTCTTCTTCATCTTTATCTTTCTTTTCAAGTTTTTCTAATAATTTTGATTTATTTGAATTTTTGTAATTTTTATTGATTATGACCTTTATCTTAGAAAATTCTATCTCCTCCTCAAGATTAGATTTTTCAATATTCTCACAGTAGGTGGAGTAATATGGGCCACTAATTAATGTTTTGTAATAATCTTTAATATTATCTATAATTAAATTATTATCTAGGAGAATTTTATCTTCAAAATTATCCTCAGATATATTTTCAATATTTTCAACATTAATCTCTAGATTATCTTTAAGATTTTCAGAATTAATTTCTGAATTAATCTTGAGATTTTCAGAATTACTTTCTGAATTATCCTTAAGATATTCAAATTTGAATTTAGATTTATCCTTAGGATTTTCAAATTTGAATTCCGAATTATCCTTAGGATTAATTTTGTCTGAATTAAGATTATCATAATTAATTTTATTAGATAAATTATCAGGATTAATTTTATCAGATAAATTATCAGGATTAATTTTATCAGATAAATTATCAGAGTTAATTTTAGCAATTATTGAATTGATATTAATAATTAAATAGTTAATTTTGGATATCTTAATCATATCCGTATTTTCTAATCTTTCATGCAAAATATTTAATCTACTATCCAGTAAATTTAATTTATCAGAAAAATTAACTGAATTATCTAAAGACAGTGCAGGAAATTGTAAATGTAAAATACGGTGATTCAAAAAAATATATATATATATATAATAAATAAATATATATATATATATTATTTGAGGTTAAATTATAATAAATGAGAGGATCAAATGTTAAAAACCCTTATCCTAAGTGTAGAGTGGGAAATTGAGTAAAAGGTAGGGGCTTTTGTGCAAAAAGGGACCCCCCTTTAATAACTCTCGGCCTGCCCTAGGTTCTCCCGATCTCATTCCCTCGCGCCGACTGCCTCCCCTCGCCCGCAGCCCTAGCCGCAGCTCTTCCCTCGCCCCCTCGCGATCGCATCATCGCCGGCACAGGAGGCAGCGCCACCGGCCGGAGTACGCAACTCGATGCCTCTTCCCCTTATTCACCGCAGGCGAGGGAAACACCGAGGCCTTTCCCTCACGCGAAGCCTAAGCGACGCTTCCCTCACTCTCAGATTGTCGACGCTTGATGTCTCCAGTCTCGCCGATCGCCGGTGCCGCCACCACTAGAGCGCTGCCCCTTTCTGTTGACCTTCGCCGTGCCATCTTGTGCACCTACTCGGGGTCTTTCTTCTCCGCCGAATCTTGTTCGTTGGTTGCGTTCGGATCAGGGCAGAGGAATAGCTATTGGCGCAGTTCAGGTAATATTATGTATTAGCTGATTAATCCTTGATTGTTCGGATTTAGTTCTCCCTACTGTGTAACATAGTTTGATACACAATTCTTTGAACCATTTCATTTATCTGAGCAGTTAGGGTTTGGGAATGCTATTTTGGATCTCTACTATGATTTCAATCTTTGTTTCCGTTTTGATTAGGCTTGTGATGATGTGTGGAGCTGGGTTTCCTTTGGATAGATGAGTTCCGATTGGTCTGGGGTTGAATTGTTTCCTCTACCTTTCTTGTTGTCTTTTTGGTCAGATCTAAAATGGTTTAGGGCTAATGTTGGTTCTCTGTGTTGTTCTTTGACTCCCTTTATCGTGTGTGTTTGATTGTAGTTGTTCTGGGATGTGGTTTTTGTTTTGGATTAGCTGTGGTATAATTTGGTGGTGAATTTTGAATGTGTAGAGTTTGGTTTGGATTTCGAACTGGAATCCTTTCCATCAGTTTTAGTCTTCTTTGATTTTAGAAGGATTGATTTTATGTTAAATAGATCATTGAATGGATTTGGTTATGGATTGATTAGATTATGGTATGGATGAATTGTGAAGTGAATATTGATTCGGTTTTGGCTTTAGGTAATTGTTGATCTGACTTTTAGATTGAATCTGCTCAGTTCGGTATTTATAGTTGGATGAGGTGAAGTGGTTTTTGATCAGTAGAGTATTTTCAATGATGTTAGATTGTTGATGAGGGTTTTAATGGATGAAAGGGTTAAGTTAATCCTAATACGGTGTAGGCATTGGTTTAGCTGCTTAATAATTATTGTGACAGCTAAAACTATATCCTTGGTACAGGACACTGATGGATTGCTGATTATTGGACGAGGGGTTCTCTTTTGATACGAGCATCTTCAATTGAGGCAGGTACCCTTTGACTTATCTTTTAGATATTGTCATATTGCTATGCATGGTTGGTTATAGATAACAGTAAGATTATACGCTATCCCTGAGTTATTATGCCTGTTCTGGATACTTGTTAGTTATCCCTGAGTTATTATGCCTGTTCTGGATACTTGTTAGTTATCCCTGAGTTATTATGCCTGTCCTGGATACTTGTTAGTTATCCCTGAGTTATTATGCCTGTTCTGGATACTTGTTAGTTATCCCTGAGTTATTATGCCTGTCCTGGATACTTGTTAGTTATCCCTGAGTTATTATGCCTGTTCTGGATACTTGTTGTTTAACCCTGAGTTATTATGCTGTTAGTTCCTTACAGTCTCAGGTATTGTGATATCTATATGTATGCTTAGATATCGGGATGTATCTCTTGTATTTGACCTTGAGAGATCTGTAGTTTCCGGCCAGTATACCTTGTAGGTTACCTGTATTTCCTGTTATAGGATTTCAGACTGAGACCTAGTATACTGAGGACTTGGGGAGGGAGGTATGTGTATCTATCATACACCATCATTGCATTGTTGCATGCCGGCGATCAGCGACTCCCTTGTGGTTGAGCCTAATCGTCTTCCGGTACATGATATACGCACACGGCCACTCATTGGTTAGTGGATACAGTAGGATGTGTGCATTTGCCCGGTATTGCTCCGCACGGTCACTATTTGGAGGGTGATTCCGGTGCGTGGTGGCAGCCAGGGATCCCTTCTCTTCCCATAGACCAGAGGAGATGAGAGCGACGCTCCCTCATATATACATGGGGTAGGGGGGTGGTCCCCCGCCAGCATCCTGTCCACTCGGTCACTCAGGAGCAGTGATAGCAGGGTGCGTACAGTGTCACAGCTCTACCCACTCGGCCGACACAGTATCGCCTGTCTCGGTGGCTTGACTGGAGTTAGGGGGTGACCATGACATTGCATCATGTGCATATGGTGCATTTATGCATTGATTGTGTTTGCTGCATTTACTTGCTGCACTGGTTTGACATGCATATACTGGAGACTTGTTATCTGAGATTATATGTCTATTGGCGCTCCATAGGTATTGATTACCCTCTTATCAGGTTAGATGGATTCTGGTATGTATCTTGATTCAGTATCTTCAGTATACCCTTTCATATTGTTCATATGAGACTGTATCACCGTAGAATCCTATTGTTATTATAACTTTCTACGTATATCTGTTGGTTATTCGCTGAGTTATGGACTCATCCCGTTGCCATATATGTTTTTATTTCAGGTTGAGATACTTGGAGTCGTCAGAAGAGCCCAGTAGCCAGTCCCTACCCATCGCAACGACATGGTTTCGTTTTGTACTTTATAGTGTATTGGTTTATATTTCTTTTAGTGATATGTATATGTCATATGTGTTGTGAGCCCTAAGGGGTTGTTGTATTTGTTGTTTCGTCATAAGTCGGACCGGTCCGCAGTCAGGTATGATTTACTTTGTGTTTTGAGTATGTTATGTCTTAATTTTGAGGCCTGAGGCCAAATTTATTACCTGCGTGTGTGTATGTATGTGTAAATTGTCCGCCGGACAGGGGAGGTGCTGTCCGATTTTATATTGGACCAGCGGCTCCTGGGTCTCGGGGCGTGACAGTAAAACTTTTGGAACGTAAATCTTACATACCTTCGCCGGACACTTGTTTTTGTAATGTCCGTATTTCTTGCATTTGAAGCATTGTACGTGACTTTTGTCCCTCCGGTTTCCTGGCGCTGGTACCTCCTTTGCCGCCGGTGACGAACGATTCTTACGAGTAGGGCACTGATTTTTGTAGTGCCCTCTCTCCCTGCACGTGAAACAAATAATATGCAATTTAAAATTAGACATTAAAAAATGTACCTGATTCACCCCTGGGCTCCCCCTCAACTCCTGGCGTCGTTGCTCCGTCGGTGGTTAGTCTGGTGAAGAGCGGCTCGGCTCTGATACCAATTGTTGGACCGGTGCCGTCGATAGAGGGGGGGGTGAATATCGATCGTGAATTCCTTTCGCGGAGAACTCGTGCAAAACTCGTTCGTTCTAGACTTAGAATATTAGTAACGCAGCGGAAAATAAATAGAACGAAAAACAAGACAGTGACACGGCGGATTTTTACTTGGTTCCCGACCCCCCAGGGTCAGTACATCCAAGGCCTATGCACGGGAACGCCCGTCCACTATTGGTCTTCTTTTCGGACTTTCCGGAGGCGGAGAAACCCGACTTACAGTGCAGAATTACAAGCAATAATATGGAAATTTAGGTACAGTAATTAAAAAGCAAACCAACGAGAAAAGGTCTGAAGCTCGGCCGATCTGGACCTCCGAAGTGCCGCGCACCTCCTCCTTGAGCCTCCCGGTCGTAGAGCCTCATTTCTAGCGCGTTGTCGTCGGTCAGAATGATCAGAACAGTGCTTGGCAGTTGTGTCAGAAGCAGAAGGGTCGAAGCCCTTTATATAGGCCTCCTGGGGGCGCCCCGGACGCTGGGGGCGCCCCGGAAGACTCGGTCAACTCTTATCCTTGCGCCTACTTCGCCGCAGGTGATAAGTTCTTTGACCAGGGCGCCCCGGACGCTCCGGGCGCCCTCCTGAGCGCTTATCCTTGTGCTTCGGACTCGCAGCAGCGAAACAGGGTTGACCCGGGCGCCTCGGATGTTCCGGGCACCCCGGTTGACACCTATTTTGACTTCATCACAAAGGCTGCTTTCTTAGCTCTGTTTGGGGGTGCCCCCCTTGCTGGGGGCGCCCTGGCTGCATGGGGGCGCCCCCCTTAAGGCCTGCCAACCATGCTTTTTACCCTGCTTTGTCTCCGGTTCTTGATACCTGCAAGATACACAAACACAAAGCATAGATACATATAATGTTAGCCTTAAGGACTTGGTTCGGACTTCGGATTTCATGAACCCTAGGTCGAACCGGCACGAGTTCCTATCCCCAAGAACTCGCCCTTCACCTACTCCTTTCAGGAGACGGTTGCCACCCAGCCCTTCGGGTGGACTTTTGCTTAGCTTCCGATACTTCCGGACCTCGAGACGCCCAAACCCTGACCCGTCTCTACTCCTGTCCTTAGTCATCGCTCAGCTAAGTTGCTCAGTCCCTCAGACCAAGACTTCATTCCCCAGCAGTCCTTCGCCAAGTGCCTAGTAGCCCTTCGCTAGGTCTTCTATGCCTAGCATCCCTTCGCTAGGTGCCTAGCAGCCCTTCGCTAGGTCTTCTATGCCTAGCATCCCTTCGCTAGGTGCCTAGCAGCCCTTCGCTAGGTCTTCTATGCCTAGCAGCCCTTCGCTAGGTGCCCAGCACCCCTTCGCCAGGTCTTAGGGTTTCGATACCTAGCAGCCCTTCGCTAGGTGCCTAGTAGCCCTTCGCTAGGTCTTTAGGTTACGATACCTAGCAGCCCTTTGCTAGGTGCCTAGCAGCCCTTCGCTAGGTCTTAGGGTTATGATACCTAGTTTAACTAGGACTTTCCTTCAGCTTTGGTTACTTCTTTCTTACTCCCCTTTGTCTGTTCATTGTATCACTGACTTAAGTGTATTGTCAAACATTAAAACACTTAAAGAGGAATATTATTGATGCAACTTGCACCAACACTCTTTAAATAGGACTCGGGCTGAAACCCTCGCTACCAATCGACTGCCCCCAGGGCAGTCGACTGGTGCCACTGAAATTCGACCGTTGCACCCCAACGTTCGAATTCTCAGCCAACTCACCAGCCACCTACCAGTCGATTGCCCCCAGGGCAGTCGACTGGTCCTAGGCCAGAACCCTTCTGTGAGTTCCATCAGTCGACTACCCCCAGGCCAGTCGACTGGTCTACTCACCCACCTAAGGTTACCCTTCTTGAGTACATTTCACTCCGCACTCAAACCCTAGGATTTCCCGAGTACAATCACACAGCACTCGTACCCTCACGACTCGACTGACTCCTCATCCGCAGCCTCGACTATTGCCTTTGCGCCCTCTTCATCTTCGGCTTTCGTCCCTCGGATGCACGCAAGCCTACAGCTTGCCTCCATGCCATCCTTCACGCATGCCTCGAAGTCCGCGCCCATCAGCTCATCGTCCCTGCTCTCCAAGGTCCCTCAGGTGCACACAAGCCTCCAGCTTGTCTCTATGCCACCCTTCACAGTACCGAGGCCATCCAGTCAAGTCCATATATGCAACCTGTACACCCTGCACACTCAACATACACATATGAGATAACAAGGGTAAACCTAACTTAAACCCTTTGCCCAAACATCAAAACTCATGATCACTCCGGATCACAGATTGCCTCAACAGATCCCCTCATCCGCTTTAGATTCAAACTTTCTTAACTTATCCTTGGTGTTCAAAATGTACACTTTACATCCAAAAACCCTAAAGTAATGCACTTGTGGAATTCTCCCATTCCACAACTCAAATGGTGTTTTTCCTAAAAACCTATGAATTAATACCCGGTTTTGGATGTAGCAAGCGGTATTTACCGCTTCAGCCCAAAAATAGCTAGGAAGTGAATATGCATTAAGCATAGTCCTAGCGGCTTCTTGCAAAGCTCTATTTTTCCTTTCTACTACACTTTTTTGTTGAGGGGTCCTTTGGCATGAAAATTCATGCTTATACCCATTTTCTACATAAAATTGTGAGAAGTTTGAGTTTTGGAACTCCCCCCATGGTCACGCTTAATTCGGTTGATTTTGAGGTGTTTCTCATTTTCAACCCTCTTACTAAAACCTATGAAAATTTTTAAGGTATCATCCTTATGTTTCATAAAAAATACCCAAGTAAATCTAGACAAATCATCTACAATAACCAATCAATATTTACTTCCTACCAAGGATGGAGTACTATGATAATCAAATAAGTCTATGTGCAATAATTCTAAAGGTAAAGTAGTGCTAATTAAGGTTTTACCTTTGTGTGATGACCTAGATTGCTTACCCTCTTGGCATGCATCACACATTTTGGTCTTTTCATACTTGATCATGGGATGCCCCTTCACCAACTCCTTCTTGGCAACTCTTGCAATATTCTTCATGTTGATGTGCCCAATGTTGGGAACGAGATGGCTAGAGAGGGGGGGGGGTGAATATAGCCAACACTTTTCCTTTGAAGAGCTTAGCAATATTTCTGCACTCAAACTATCAGCAGCACAGCGGAAGAAGCAAGAAAATAGCAGAGCAATGCAGTAAACAAAAACAGAGATGAAAACTAACAGTCGACAGCTACCAAGATCGCTAACAGGAGGGTTTACAAGGTTCGGGGATAACTTGCCCCTACTCCTTGGCGTGCCCTTAAGGTGGGTGATCCTTTGATCGTCGGCAGATCAAGCCCCGGTGATCACCGGATAAATCAGCAACCTCCTTCTCGGTGGAGAAACCTCTCCACAGTGTTTCAATCAAATATAAGTGTTTAAGCTCAATGAAACTACAAGAAAGATCTTACTCAAACCCTTGACAAGAACAAGAACACAGCAAGCTTCCTTGAGCTCCACCCAGTGGCGATCTCACGCAAGAACTCTTCCCCGTGTCTTCCCACTGTCGGACTCCAAGCTTCTTGTTCCCTCCTTCAAGGCTCAAGTGAAAGATGGTTGCTTCTCAATTGCTTGCTCAAAAAGTGATGAAGATCGCAAGAACACAGCAACAAGTTGTGGAGAACTCAAGGCACGGCAAGAACACTTCTTTTTGCAAGACTTGCTTCCACGAAGCTATACACCGCCCTTTTGATTCTTCACAAGGTGACAACATCTCTGTAGCTCCCAGCTACTCATCTGCCAACGCCAGCCTCTACTGAGCTATCTCTGGACTCACTGAGCTTCCCTCAGTCAAGCTCCAGTCTCCGCTCCAGTCTGCAGCTCGCCGTTGCAACCTGAGATGGGAAAATGGACAAACCTGCTCCAAGGAAAGCTCTCTTTGACTTCTCCTTGAGTGTTTGAATCCTCCCCTGTCACCTGAAACTTACTCAGAGTATTAGAGCAGCAAATCAAACAGCATATCAAATATCAGAGGAAAGTGGCAGCGAATCGGTTGAGTTCAGACGCGATCAGAGCGCCTGACAATGCAATTTGAATTAAAGTGATCGGTCACCGGACCGATCAGAGAGCCTCCTGATCGGTCACCAGACCGATCAGGCTGGTTCCAGACCGATCAGGCTTCGTCCTGATCGATCCCCAACGCTCAATTAGAAATCGCGATTTCTTTGAGATTCTCCTGGACCGATCACCAGACCGATCCCAGGTCTTGGATCGTTCACCGGACCGATCCACCCTTATATTGGGCGATTTCTGAGTTTCGCAGGCTAAGCCTTCTGATCGGTCACCGGACCGATCAGGCAGCCTCCTGATCGGTCACCAGACCGATCAGAACCTGACCAGACCGATCAGGCTCCGTCCTGATCGATCATAGAGAGGAACCTGCGATGCTTGATCGTTCTCCGGAACGATCTGCACAGTAAACCTGATCGGTCATCAGACCGATCAGGAGCAGTTCAGCAGGGGAACTCAACCTCACTGCTCGCTCCCTGATCGGTCACCAGACCAATCAGGAGCCAGTCAATGGGTGAAACACATTCTCCCTGATCGGTCACTAGATCGATCAGGAGCAGCACAGTAGGTTCCCAACCTCACTGTGTGCTCCCTGATCGGTCGCCCGACCGATCAGTCATCGCTGGACCGGTCACCCGACCGATCCACGAAGGAGCAGCGTGCCAAAATCCCTGATCGATCACCAGACCGATCCAGGGACTCAAACTCAGCCCTCCAAGCTAAGTTTCCATCCACCTTAGCCCTCCAAGCTAAGGATTTTCCATCTAACTCTCCAAGTTGGGAATTTGCACCTAACCCTCCAAGTTAGGACTTTTCACCTAGCCCTCCAAGCTAGGACTTTTCACCTAGCCCTCCAAGCTAGGACTTTTCACCCAACCCTTCCGAGTTGGAACATCATCCAACCTAGCCCTCCAAGCTAGGCACCTGACCCTCCAAGCCAGGACTTTTTCACCTAATTCTCCAGGATGGGAATTTGCACCTAACCCTCCAAGTTAGGACTTTTCACCTAGCCCTCCAAGCTAGGACTTTTCACCCAACCTTTCCGAATTAGGACTTTTCCAACACCTAGCCCTCCAAGCTAGGATTTTCCACACCTAACCCTCCAGGTCAGGACTTTTCAACACCTAGCCCTCCAGACTAGGATTTTCCATCCCTTGCCTGATCCCCGACTAGGACTTCATCATAATCATCATAATCAACCTAAACTAAAATCGATGTCAACACCAAAACAACAATCAGGGCCAGACTGCATCAATAATCTCCCCCTTTTTGTTGTTTGACAATCCGATTTTAAGTTTAGGGATTTCAATCAATATTTCAACTTTAGAATCATAGGGGAATCCAGATCCTCCCCCTACAACATGGTCATTCTAAACTTAACCAATCCACACTCTCCCCCTTTGTCGAACATCGAAAAGGGGCAAGAGGGACTGTTAAGGTTTAAACAAACTCCCCCTCAAGCCTAGGGGTATCCCAAATCAACAAAAATGTGATAGTTTGTGGAATAACGATACGAACTCATGTGAAAAAGATATAGCAAGACATAACAATCACATGCATCATATGAGTATGAAGTATAAACCCATGCCGTAATATCCATAAGTATCAAATAGACATGGCAATGGAAGCATGAATATGGCAATCGAACAATCATGCAGATAAAAGGCAAATAAGCAACATGGCATCAACAATAGTAGATAAGCATGGCAGGTAAAAACAGATAAGTCAAAGCATCCAAACAGGTAGCAAAATACATGTGACACAAGGTCACAACAATCAAGTCACAGGGCATACAACCCTAACGTCATACAACATCATCATCAGAATCATCAATATATATGATATCCCTGGGTGAAGGGCCACTGGGAGACACACCATCAGGAAACGTATAATGATACCATTCTTCATACCATCTGTCCTGGAAGGCACCCATCTCAGAGACATCAGAGGGCAGGACATCAACCCGGCGATCAAAAGACTGGAACTCGGAGCGGACCTCCTGTCGCCAGAGCTCAGAGATATGCAATTCGTGCTCTAGCTTCCGCTCTATCTCCGCTACTTGCCAGCGTAGATCAGGAGCCCACTCATCATAATCGGCAGTAGTAGCTGGCGCCCCTGGTCACGGGCTGCTCTCGGTGGCTCCCCGGCATGCTGGCGAGCCTTCCACCTTAGCCCCTGAGGCCCGAGAACAATGCCGGACTGAGCAAGCATGCGACGATCCAGACGGCAGTCCTGTCGGATCATGGGCACAATACAGCCCTGTGAAACATCGATGCCAACCGATGCCAGCCAGGCAGTGATGATGTGGCCGAATGGCATATAGACCGACTGGGATGAAGGCATACTGTGTACGATGATAGAGAAGTAAACCGAAGCCACTGGGTCAAAATCTAGCTGCTGATGCAACCCGTAAAGCATCAAGCAGTGGAACAGTCTAATCTCATCGAGATGTTTCGAGGTAGTGGGAAGGAGACAATTGGTGATGACTTTAAACAACACATAGTCAACAGGGGAGAGACGAAGAGCAGGAAACGTGGGAAAGTCACGGATGCACTCACCAGAACCCCCTGGCCTGGGGTGGCCTAGGAAGTACTCATAGATGGAATCGGGAGTCACTCCATCGAAGGGCACTGGAAGAGGGTTAGGAGGGAATGGATAGAGAAAGAAATCATTGTCGGACTGGTGACAGCCGAGAAAGTTAGTGAAAATAGATCGATTGAAATCGAGATCGATACCAGCAACACGGGTTTTCCATCCCGTGCCCTCTCCACTCACCATGTTACTATAGAACTCAGAAACCAAATCAAGGTTGATCGGTCCTTCAAAGTGCAATATGGGTTGAAGATTATAAAATTCAATTCGTTGTCGGATTGTTGGACAGTGTTCATAGATAAAAGTTGGGTCTATACTTCGACACGGCATGAGTTTAAAATTATGCCATTGGAATTTGAGAGCATGACCGATACTCTGAAATCGAGTATGTGGGGGAGGTGGAGACCTTGAAGGAGGTGTAGATGAAGAAGGAGTCTTCCCCCTCGAACTACCTCCGCTACCTCCTTTCCCTTAGAAGATTTTCTAATGAGGTTTGAATTGATCATGAGGTAAGATGGACATAGGTTGAATCACACATACAAGAGTTGATCATCATAGATAATAGCCAATCAAAAGATAGATAGATTTGATCATAGACATATGGTGAGAAAGGAAGGTCACGGTAAGCACAACAAGATCATGGTACACCATCAAGAATAAGAACAACAACCTGATTAGCTTCATAAACAAGCATTATAGACTGATATGAATGGAAAAACCAAAGCAAAAACTTACTTTGGTGCCATCGTTGTCGTTTTTGGAAGTTGAGAGGAAGAAAGCGTGCGCAGAAAACGTGCTCTCGGCACAAAAGATGGTCGCAGAATGATTCTGCGAGAAAGGAACGAGAACAGGACTCACGCTCACGCGAGGAAGAAGAGCACGCAGCAGGGTCTTCTCGCACAAGCAAGTCGCGCAGATAAGGATCAGCGCTAGGGTTCGGCGCTGAAGAGGGGTTTTGCGAAATTAATCGGTTGGTGGATCGGTCCACCAATCAAAATTTAATGTGTTTGAACGGATCACCGTTCGATCTGATTTCGTCCTGACCGATCAGGATACAGCCTGATCGGACTGGCATGGTCCTGATCGGTCGGATGACCGATCAGACGCGCTCCTGATTGGTCAGGTGACCGATCAGGATTCGATCACTAGGGTCCGGAGAGAAACCTCTGAGCTCCCTGATCGGTCTGTGGACCGATCCCCACAGGGTGCCAGATCGGTCTGGAGACCGATCCAGGCTAGCTCAGTACACTTAGTCAGATTCCGGGAGAACACGGCTTGCCTCGCAGATCGGTCTGTGGACCGAACACCACAGGAAGGGGTCAGATCTGTCTAGGGACCGATCAGCCCTATGCCTGATCGGTCCGGTGACCGATCAGGGTTCCTGATACGAACTGAAAAGTTCAGTTTCAGAACTATTGAATTTTGCAAACGAGATTTGATGGACTTTGTCGAACTTGTACATGATTTTATGACTAAAATTGATCCCTGAACAAGAATCAAAAGTCCTTAGAGGTTCAACAAACACTTTGACCCATCCAAATGGAGTCAGACTCATTCACCAATCAATCAAGCAAATTCAACCAAATTTTGTTTCCAAATCCAAGTTTCCAATCAAGTTGCCTTGATTGGAATGTCCAAGTATGATCATGGAGCCATATACACATATGTTATGCAATGGTTTTCCCCATACTTGGTCACCACCGTGATTATTATCTCGTTAACTTAATTCCTCAAGGGATGCAATGATATTTTGAGAAATTGAGTTAAACCTAACATCTCACCCCATATCTAGCAAACAAAAACGTTTTGTTAAACCTTATAGTTTGTGTGAGATGTTCCCAAAGTTACCCATTGTTCCCAAAATTTCGAAATCATCATGAAGGGTTTTGACCGCAATTTGAACATCATGAAGCGCGACACATTCCCAATTCCCGTCTTAGGAAACTAAATTCACTCTCGGGAAGTGGTTTAGTGAAAATGTCAGCTAGGTTTGACTTTGACTCCACATGTGAGAGTATGATGTTCCCCCTAGCTACATGATCTCTAATGAAGTGGTGTCTTACTTCAATATGTTTTGTCCTAGAATGATGGACCGGATTCTTGGTTAAGTTAATTGTGCTAATGTTATCACATAACACTTGCACACCCTTGTAACTCAATCCATAATCCTCTAAGGTGTGGATCATCCACAACAATTGTGATATACTCTCTCCCATGGCGATATATTCTGCCTCGGTAGTGGAAAGAGCAACACAATGTTGCTTCCGACTCGACCAACTTACTAAGGACGATCCTAAGAATTGGCAGCCCCCACTAGTGCTCTTCCGGTCCAACTTACATCCAGCGTAGTCGGAATCCGTATAGCCCATCAAATCAAAAGATTCGGTACGGGGATACCAAAGACCTACACCAATTGTACCCTTGAGATATCTCAAAATTCGCTTAACAGCAATTAGGTGAGATTCCTTGGCACAGACTTGATACCTAGCGCACATACCTACAGCAAATAGTATATCTGGTCGACTAGCTGTGAGGTATAGCAAACTACCTATCATGCTTCGATATTGAGTTAGATCAACAGGTTTACCACTCTCATCATTGTCTAATCTAGTGTTTGTGGCCATGGGAGTGGTTACCTCTTTCGAATCACTCATATTGAATTTTCGAAGCATTTCATGTGTATACTTTGATTGGTGCACATGGATACCATCGCGAGTTTGCTTGATTTCAAGTCCAAGGAAGAAAGTCAACTCTCCCACTAGACTCATTTCAAATTCACTCTCCATGTGTCCAATGAACTCATTTAAATAGCCCTTATTATTTGAGCCACAAATTATGTCATCGACATATACTTGGGCTACAAATATATTGTCACCATCTCTTCGTAGAAATAGTGTAGGGTCTATTTGACCTCTAACAAAGCCCTTTTCAATCAAGAATGTCGACAACCGCTCATACCAAGCCCGGGGTGCTTGTTTAAGGCCATAGAGTGCCTTTTTGAGCTTGAACACGTGGTTTGGATATTCGGTACTCTCAAACCCCGGAGGTTGTTCGACATAGACCTCTTCCTTAATCAAACCATTTAGGAAGGCCGATTTGACGTCCATTTGAAATAATTTGAAGCCACGGTGTGCTGCAAATGCAAGCATCAATCGGATGGACTCTAATCGTGCCACAGGAGCATAAGTCTCATCATAATCAAGGCCTTCAACTTGACTGTAGCCCTTGGCTACCAAGCGTGTCTTGTTTCTAATGATTTCTCCCTTGTGGTTTAATTTGTTTTTGAAGACCCATTTGGTTCCAATAATGGTGGTCTTCTTAGGTCTAGGGACTAAGTCCCAAACCTGACTCCTCTCAAATTGACCTAGTTCATCTTGCATCGCGATAATCCAATCGGGATCATTTAATGCTTCATCAATTTTCCTAGGTTCAATTTCGAAAATTAGAGCAACTTCATTAGCCTCATTCCGGAAGAATGATCTAGTCCTAACCCCTTGATGGATGTCTCCAACGATTTGGTCTTGGGGATGACTAGAGGCTAATCTCGCTTGTCTTGGTGTTGGTGGTGCTTCTTGAACGGGTTCACTAGACACAAGTTCAGCCTCAGGATCCGGCTGATCAATGGGTTGTCTAGGCTCACCGTCATCAGACTCATCACCATCAACAACACTTGGAGATTCATTCAAACTTAGTCTCTTAAGTTCGAGTTGAACTCCTTCTACATTTTCTGATTGGTGATTTGGGAATTTCTTCAAAGACCACATCAGAAGACTCTTCAACTAATCTAGTTTTCTTGTTGTAGACTCGGTAGGCTTTACTAACGAGGGAGTACCCGATTAGTATCCCTTCATCAGCCTTTATCGTGAACTTTCCAAGGTGATCCTTGGTGTTTAGGATGAACACCTTACAACCAAACACCCTAAGATGTTTAACCGTAGGTGGTTTCCCAAACCAAAGTTCATGGGGAGTCTTTCCTAAAAACCTATGGACGAGAACTCGGTTTTGCACATAGCAAGCTGTATTTACAGCTTCAGCCCATAAGTAACTCGGGAGTGAGTACTCATTAAGCATGCTTCGTGCAGCCTCTTGAAGAGCACGGTTCTTCCTCTCTACAACACCATTTTGTTGTGGTGTTCTAGGAGTAGAGAACTCATGTCTATAACCCTTATCTTGACAAAATTCTAGAAACCTTTGGTTTTGAAATTCACCTCCATGATCACTTCTTATTGTCTTAATTGTTAATGATTTTTCATTTTCAACTCTTCTACAAAAAGAAATAAAAATATCTAAGGTTTGGTCCTTATGTTTTAAAAAGTAAGTCCATGTGTATCTAGTGAAATCATCAATGATAACAAAGCAATATCTACTTCCATTCAATGATATGATAGTGCTACAATCAAATAAATCCATGTGAAGTAAATCTAATGCATTGGAAGTACTTACAGCGCTTTTACCTTTATGTGCAGATTTTGTTTGCTTACCCATTTGACATGCATCACATAATTTGTCTTTTCCATACTTGATGCTTGGTAAGCCTCGAACTAGTCCCTTGTTGGCCAACTTCCGGATGTTCTTCATGTTCACATGTGCTAGCCTCCGGTGCCAAAGTGTGGACTCTTCTTCTTTTGACATGAAACACTTAGCAAAAGCATTAGTAGCACTTTTAAAAGAAACTTGATAAATATTGTCTACTCTTGCTCCTACTAGTACCGTGTCCAAGGTGTCATTTTGTCTAACTAGACATCGACTTGGTTGGAAGTCAATTGTGTAACCCGTGTCACACAATTGACTGACACTTAGGAGATTAAACTTCATCCCCTTGACTAGAAGGACATTTGAGATTCTAAGACATTCGGATATTTGAATGTCTCCTATTCCTATGACCTTAAGGCTACCATTGTTACCAAATGATACATTACCTCTACTCTTCTTGTGAAATGTGGTAAACAATGATCTATCCCCGGTCATGTGTTTGGAGCATCCACTATCAACAAACCAAGTTGATAGATGCTCCCCCTCAATCATAACCTACACAATTCGAAAAATAGAAGTCTTAGGTACCCAAACCTTGGGACCTAAAGCATCAACTAAACATGACTTAGGCACCCATGCCTTGACAACTTTCTTTTGAGTCTTGGGTGTCCTAGATTGTCTCATGTCAGTCCTAGACATGAGAGATACAAATGAGGGTTCCTTAGGGCGGTAACCAATACCGGCCCTATTGTAAACCGCTCTTTGGGCATTTAGGATCATGTCTAGGGTCTTAGAGCTATTTGAGAATTTCCCAAGAATATTCTTGAGCTTCTCAACTTCACTCTTCAATGATTGGTTTTCCTCTACTAACACATTATCATGCAAATCACTGATTTCCTCAACCTTAGAGGATTTCAAGTTACAATTCATGTTTCAAGATTTAATTTCATCTTCTAGTAATTCAACATGAAATCATCAATGTTATCATCCCTAGAAGCTTTCAATTGATCAATTTCTAATTGCAATGCTTTAACTTTGTTTTGGATTTCTTAAGCATACTAGTTAAACATGCAATTGCTCTATACATTTTTCAAGCTCGGGAGAAGTTACCTCTTCATCATCCGAAGATGATGAAGCCGCGTTTGAGGAGCTTGAAGATTCATCACTGCTCTCCTCTCCAAGAGCCATGAGAGCCACTTGCCTTGTGCTCTTCTCCTCCTTTCATCATCGGATGAACTAGAGGATGACTCATCCCAAGAAGCCTTCAAAGCTTTCTTCTTCTTCTTGGATTTCTCTTCTTTTCTTTTGGGTTTCTCCTCCTTCTTAAGCTTCGGACATTCATTCTTGAAATGCCCTTTCCTACCACACTCAAAGCAAGATGCATTATTCTTATCAAGCTTGAATTCACTAGTGTTACCTCTCCTTTTGAAACGTCGGTCTCTTCGCATCATCCTCCTCACAAAGTTGGCCATTTCGGATGAAGAAGAGCCGCTGCCATCCTCCTCGGAATTGGATTCGGATCCGGAAGAAGATGAAGATGATGAGACCTCCTTCTCCTTCTTCTTCTCCTTCTTCTTCTTAGTGACTCGATCCCCTGCAACTAAGGCAATCCCCTTCTCCTTGGGGCCTTTGTTAGCCATTTCATGCAATTCCATCTCACAAAATAAATCATCTAATTTTACAATAGATAAATCCTTGGATACTTTGTAGGCATCCACCATGGATGACCACAAAGCATTCCTTGGAAATGCTTTCAAGACATACCTCACAAGGTCGCGATTCTCGACCTTTTCATCAATTGAATGAAGTCCATTAAGGACTTCCTTGAACCGGCTATGGAGCTCACTTACCGACTCATTCTCCTTCATGGAGAGATTTTGGAGTTGATTGAGGAACAAGTCCCTCTTGGCAATTCTAGAGTCTCGGGTGCCTTCATGGAGCTCTATGAGTTTGTTCCACAAGTCTTTGCACTTGTGAAGGGACCAACCTTGATGAGTTGGTCTTTGTTCATGCCACATTGTAGAGTGACAACCGCCTTCGCGTCGGCTTCACTCTTCCTTGTTTGTTCGGTCGTCCACCTCCATGACTCAAGTTCTTTGCCTTCATCATCCTTAGGAGGGGTGAATCCCTCCTTCACTGCGAACCAAGTATGGATGTCCATCTTCAAATAGTATTCCATCTTTGATCTCCAATATTGGAAGTCGGCACCATCAAAGAATGGAGGTCGGGTGGTGGAGAAGCCTTCTCTCAATGCCATCTTGTTGAGAACTCTCGGTTGTTAAGCCGTAAACAGAGAACCTCGCTCTGATACCACTTGTTGGGAACGAGATGGCTAGAGAGGGGGGGGTGAATATAGCCAACACTTTTCCTTTGAAGAGCTTAGCAATATTTCTGCACTCAAACTATCAGCAGCACAGCGGAAGAAGCAAGAAAATAGCAGAGCAATGCAGTAAACAAAAACAGAGATGAAAACTAACAGTCGACAGCTACCAAGATCGCTAACAGGAGGGTTTACAAGGTTCGGGGATAACTTGCCCCTACTCCTTGGCGTGCCCTTAAGGTGGGCGATCCCTTGATCGTCGGCAGATCAAGCCCCGGTGATCACCGGATAAATCAGCAACCTCCTTCTCGGTGGAGAAACCTCTCCACAGCGTTTCAATCAAATATAAGTGTTTAAGCTCAATGAAACTACAAGAAAGATCTTACTCAAACCCTTGACAAGGACAAGAACACAGCAAGCTTCCTTGAGCTCCACCCAGTGGCGATCTCACGCAAGAACCCTTCCCCGTGTCTTCCCACTGTCGGACTCCAAGCTTCTTGTTCCCTCCTTCAAGGCTCAAGTAAAGATGGTTGCTTCTCAATTGCTTGCTCAAAAGTGATGAAGATCGCAAGAACACAGCAGCAAGTTGTGGAGAACTCAAGGCACGGCAAGAACAAACTGTTCGCAAGACTTGCTTCCACGAAGCTATACACCGCCCTTTTGATTCTTCACAAGGTGACAACATCTCTGTAGCTCCCAGCTACTCATCTGCCAACGCCAGCCTCTACTGAGCTATCTCTGGACTCACTGAGCTTCCCTCAGTCAAGCTCCAGTCTCCGCTCCAGTCTGCAGCTCGCCGTTGCAACCTGAGATGGGAAAATGGACAAACCTGCTCCAAGGAAAGCTCTCTTTGACTTCTCCTTGAGTGTTTGAATCCTCCCCTGTCACCTGAAACTTACTCAGAGTATTAGAGCAGCAAATCAAACAGCATATCAAATATCAGAGGAAAGTGGCAGCGAATCGGTTGAGTTCAGACGCGATCAGAGCGTCTGACAATGCAATTTGAATTAAAGTGATCGGTCACCGGACCGATCAGAGAGCCTCCTGATCGGTCACCAGACTGATCAGGCTGGTTCCAGACCGATCAGGCTTCGTCCTGATCGATCCCCAACGCTCAATTAGAAATCGCGATTTCTTTGAGATTCTCCTGGACCGATCACCAGACCGATCCCAGGTCTTGGATCGTTCACCGGACCGATCCACCCTTATATTGGGCGATTTCTGAGTTTCGCAGGCTAAGCCTTCTGATCGGTCACCGGACCGATCAGGCAGCCTCCTGATCGGTCACCAGACCGATCAGAACCTGACCAGACCGATCAGGCTCCGTCCTGATCGATCATAGAGAGGAACCTGCGACGCTTGATCGTTCTCCGGAACGATCTGCACAGTAAACCTGATCGGTCATCAGACCGATCAGGAGCAGTTCAGCAAGGGAACTCAACCTCACTGCTCGCTCCCTGATCGGTCACCAGACCGATCAGGAGCCAGTCAATGGGTGAAACGCATACTCCCTGATCGGTCACCAGATCGATCAGGAGCAGCACAGTAGGTTCCCAACCTCACTGTGTGCTCCCTGATCGGTCGCCCGACCGATCAGTCATCGCTGGATCGGTCACCCGACCGATCCACGAAGGAGCAGCGTGCCAAAATCCCTGATCGATCACCAGACCGATCCAGGGACTCAAACTCAGCCCTCCAAGCTAAGTTTCCATCCACCTTAGCCCTCCAAGCTAAGGATTTTCCATCTAACTCTCCAAGTTGGGAATTTGCACCTAACCCTCCAAGTTAGGACTTTTCACCTAGCCTCCAAGCTAGGACTTTTCACCTAGCCCTCCAAGCTAGGACTTTTCACCCAACCCTTCCGAGTTAGAACATCATCCAACCTAGCCCTCCAAGCTAGGCACCTGACCCTCCAAGCCAGGACTTTTTCACCTAATTCTCCAGGATGGGAATTTGCACCTAACCCTCCAAGTTAGGACTTTTCACCTAGCCCTCCAAGCTAGGACTTTTCAACCCAACCTTTCCGAATTAGGACTTTTCCAACACCTAGCCCTCCAGCTAGGATTTTCCAACCTAACCTCCAGGTCAGGACTTTTCAACACCTAGCCCTCCAGACTAGGATTTTCCATCCCTTGCTTGATCCCCGACCAGGACTTCATCATAATCATCATAATCAACCTAAACTAAAA